>CM042333.1:12530102-12817602 GCA_023566125.1 Zingel zingel | reverse complement strand
GCCCCCCCCCAACCTGTCATTCCAGACAGTGGGGGGTCTGCCGCTCAGTCCTTTTTTGTTTATGGCTTTCACACAGTTCTGGTACAGTGTTACTTTGTCTGCTCCGTGCAGGGTGAGCTTGCCCGGGCTACTGACAGCTAGCAGGGGGCCGGTCTCCTCTCCAAACTCTGGGCTCAGGTATACCTCCGGGAACGGGTCTGCGGGATCTGGCCTAGCCTCTCCTCGGCTGTACTCCATGAGGAGTCTCCTCTCTCTCCCGCTCAGTTTTTGTGTCCATGAGGTCAGGAGTCTTTGTGTGATCCGGATGGATGTTATTCCCAGGAGAGAGCCCAGAGCCCCGGCCCCCGATAGTCCAGGCCCTGCTGCCTCCACCAGCTGCTGCAGGCTCAGGGTCCCGGATCGGTTCAGGGCTGCCAGCAGCCCGGGTACCCCGCTGCAGATGTCCAGTCTGCTCCCGTTGATCAACGGCTCCTTCAACAACCAGTGCAGAGAGTTAGACCTATCATTCAAAGAACAGTTAAAAAGGGCCCAAGACTTAAAAACGCCCTGATAAAAAGGAGGAAACCCACTTAACTGTAAAAATTTAGGATCAGTTAAAAACAGAGCAGCATCCAGCCCCAGTTTACTCACATGTCTGAGGATACAGCTGGCCACGTTCCTCCACACCAAGTCAGGCGGCCCTGTCAGAAACTTTTGAATAAACTGAAGCCTGAAGGTGGCCGTTCTGCTGGCCAGGTGGACAAGGCCCTGTCCCCCCTCCTCTCTTGATAAAAACAGCACCCCCTGTGGCACCCAGTGCAGACCCCCCCAAAAGAAATCTACCATCCTCCTCTGTATTTGAGCCAGTAGACCTGACGGGGGGTCCACACAAGATAAACGGTGCCACAAAAGGGATGCAACGAGATTATTTAAAACTAAAACTCTACCTCTATATGACATCTGAGGGAGCAGCCACTTCCATTTATTCATTTTATTTTCAATTTTTTCCATGACGGTCTCCCAGTTTCTCCGCACCATGACCTCATCACCGAGGAATAGGCCGAGGTATTTTAGGCCGTCTCTTTTCCAGGCTAGATGTTGAGGGAGAACCGGGAGACCGTCATGCCATTCACCAACAGCGAGGGCTTCACTTTTTTTCCAGTTCACCCTCGCTGCAGATAAAATACTAAAAGCAGAAACAATGTTTTCTAAAACGTCTAACTCACGCTGGCTCTTAATAAAAACGATGACGTCATCAGCGTAAGCAGATAAAACCATGTTCTCACTAAAACCAGGTAAAATCAGACCTTCAATGTTGCTGCGTAGTCTGCAGAGGAGGGGTTCCAGGGAGAGTGCGTAGAGCATCCCGGACAGAGCACAGCCCTGCCGGACGCCTCTACGCACTCTAAAAGGAGCACACAGACTGCCGTTAAACTTCAGCACACTCTCAACCTCACTGTACAACACCTTGATCTTGGCTATGAAGCCAGCGCTGAACCCAAACTTCCCCATTACTTTCCAGAGGAAGCTGTGTTCAACGCGGTCAAAAGCCTTTTCCTGGTCTAGAGAAATCAGACCAGTGTTAAACCCCAATGAGCTGGAGACCTCCAAAACATCACGAATAAGGTGGACGTTGTCCACCATGGACCTGCCGGGCACACAGTAGGTCTGGTCCCGATGGATGACCTGCTCCATAGCTCTCCCCAGCCTGGAGGCAAAGACTTTGGACAGAAGCTTGTAATCCACACAGAGCAAAGACACAGGGCGCCAGTTTTTTATGTCCTGCAGGTTGCCTTTTTTGGGCAGCAGCGTAACAACCGCTCTGCGGCAGGACATGGGCATGGAGCCAGAGGCCAGACTTTCATTAAAAACATCTAAAACATCATGTGCAAAGATGTCCCAGAAGGCTTTAAAAAACTCAACTGTGAGGCCATCAATGCCTGGGGCACGTCTCCCCTGCATACTCTGCAGGGCAGCGTGGACCTCCTGCAATTGTATGGACGCTTCTAGACAGGAGTTGGTCTCCGCAGAGACCTGAGGTAGCCCACTCAGGAACTCCTCTTGCAGAGCCTCCTGCTCCTCATACTCGCTTGAGTAGAGGGAGGAGTAGAACTCTACTGCTCGCCTTCGTATCTGCCTCGGCTCCACGATCTCCTGCCCTGCGTCTGAAAGCAGTGTGTGGATTACCCGCCTCTGTCCATTCTTCCTCTCCAGGCCGAAGAAGAAGCTAGAGGGAGCATCCATCTCCGAGATGGTCTGGAATCGGGACCTGACTAGTGCACCCTGTACCTTAACGTCTAGCAGGTCGGCTAATGCTAGCTTTTTGATTTTGAGGACTTCAAAATGTCCTCGATCTCCTGTGGACTCACTTAATTTCTCTAGTTCCACTATATCACTCTCCAGGTCCTGCATAGATCTGGTGATGTCACGTGTGACGTTGAGGGTGTGCTGTTGACATAGAAGCTTGATTTCCGTCTTACCATGGTCCCACCACTGCCTAAGACTGCTAAAATCACCCTTTCTCTGTCTAAAGATATCCCAAAAATAAATAAGGACCTCTCTAAATTTTTTGTTAAAAGTTAAAACCGAGTTAAAATGCCAATAGGCACTTTTCGGCTTCACATCCCTGATAAAAACATGACATAAAACCAAAGAGTGATCAGTAAAAACAGCAGGAACAATATTACACACTTTAAAAATATTAAAATGTTGCTTAAAACAATAAAAATGATCAAGTCTGGCTGAGGAGATCCTACTCTCTCTGAGGTGGGACCATGTGTACTGTCGGCAGTCTGCATGCATCCTTCTCCATACATCCACCAGGCCGTGGGTGGAGACCAGCCGCCCCAGAGCATGCTGGGAAGCTGGATGCGGCTCTGCATGGTTGCGATCTAAAGATGCATTTGCAGTACAATTAAAATCCCCACCCAAGAATAAAAAATCCTCCGATGCACAGTCATTTAAAACCCCACCTACCTTTTCTAAAAAGATCTTTCTCTCTGCACCGGTTGTTGGGGCATACACGTTAATAAAAACAGCCGTAAAATGATCAAACCGAGCTTTGACTAAAAGCAGCCTCCCCTCGATAAAATGCTTGACCTCCAGTGAGAGCGGAGAGAAAGCTCTGGAGAAGAGGAAGCCCACTCCTCCACTCAGAGAAGAGCCATGGCTCAGGATGGCTTCCCCTTCCCACTCTCTCCTCCAGTCGGCCTCGTTGCTGCTGTCAGTGTGCGTCTCTTGTAAAAATAAAACATCAATGTGCTTCATTCTTATGGTTTCATAAATACTGGCTCTTTTTGTCACATTTCTGGCTCCATTTACATTTAAGCTCCCTACTTTAAAAACATCCATATTAAGTGAGATGTTAAAAACAAAATAAATAAACAGTAAATTAATTAACATTGGAGCATAATTCATCATCACGACATATTTGTTTTTTTGCTTTAAGCACAAGTTTCTTCAGTCTAAAACCCTCTTGGACGGTGATTTCAGACACCTCTTTCTGACTGTTATGGAATCTGACTGAGGAGCAGAACAGAACCAAGTCTGGAAAAAACTCCTCTATTTTCACCCCCTGTTGGTTTTTTGTTTGTTTTAAGAAACTTTTAATTTTATCAGCAGTATAGAGCTTCCCCTGTTGACTGCTGCTTAGGTTGGGAACTTCACTTTCATCCGACACACATTCATCACTCTCACTGCCATCCACACAGACCTTCCTCACACTCTCCTCACTCACTCTGCTCGCTTTAGCGTCACCAGAGGCACTGTTGCTTTTCCTTCTGCGTTTAGCAGGTATTTTTGATTTAAAAGCTGCCTCTTCCTCCTCCATCACTACCTCCTCCACCTGTTCACTCCACCTTGCACTTAGTTCACCCGTGTCATCAGTCTGCACCTCACCTGTCTCCCCTGACTGTCCCTCCTGCGTGTCCCTAATCCCACCTGTCTGTTCCCCAGACACACCTTCACCTATTTGTTTTTTTTCTTTTTCTTTTTCCTCACCCACTACACTCCTCTCATCTTCACTCACGCTCTCAACATTCACACTAACACCCGGTGTATTATTACTCACCCAGTGCGTCTGGTCAGACACGGCATCCCCACGCCGCTGTGCAGCGCGCGGAGCGGGCATCGGCCGCTCGGAGGCGGCAGCCGGCACCGGGGCAGCAGTCGGCCCCGAGGCAGCAGCCCCCCCGGACGGTGGGGGGTTCGCCGCCTCGGCAGCAGACCGCTGGGCATCCGCCCCCCCCTCCCCCGGTACTCCCGGGGGAGCGGGGAACGGCCCCGCCCCGGCACTAGCTGCCCCTCCCGGACCGGGAGGATTCGGTTCACCTCGTCTCGGGCAGGCCCTCACCGTGTGTCCCACCTCTCCACAACCAAAACATTTCATCCCTGATGAGGTTGCAAAAATCACGTATTCATAATCATCTACTTTAACATGGAAGCGGAGGTTGAGCTCCTCATTCCGATGGTTCAGTATCATATACAGCTGTCTGCGGTGAGACACGACGTGCTTCAACAACGGAGATTTACATCCAGACAGGATCTTTCTAACGGGAGAAACTATCTTCCCGTGTCTGTACAACTCTCTGCTGAGAAAGCCATCAGAGATGAAAGGTGGGACGTTGGACAGGACTACCTTCGTGGCTGGTTGTGTGAGCGGTAGCACCTGTACAAACATTTCACTCACGGTGATGCCTGCCTCGATGACTTGGTTCACCTTGTCCTCTCCGTCCAGGAAGATGACCACGGCGCCGTTCATCCGAGCGGCCGACTTAATGCTACCGTGCCCGACCTTTTCCCCCACAGCTAACCCAATGTCCTCCACGCTACACGGAAAATCAGGACAGATCTTGATGCCATGCTTTCTCGTGAGCGTGGAGAACCCCTCTCCATTCACCATGGCGGCTGCACACGCCGACCGGCGAGACGCCGGCAGGAGACAAATCCACCCAAACAAACCAAACTAACCACCAAAAAATACTACAAATTAAAGATAAAGTGACCTATACCATTAAACTAACCAAAACTAAATGAAATTATCAAAAACAACACAAAGAAAAGTAAGAAAAACTACACAACGCTGCAGCTCACTCACACACTCAGCTCTGACTCAGAGAGAGAGACAGAGAGAGTCAGAGAGAGACAGAGAGAGAGAGAGAGACAGACAGAGAGAGTCAGAGAGAGAGAGAGAGAGAGTCAGAGAGAGACAGGGAGATAGTCAGAGACAGAGAGAGAGAGTCAGAGAGAGAGTCAGAGAGAAAGAGTCCGAGAGAGAGAGTCAGAGAGAGACAGAGAGAGAGAGAGACAGAGAGAGAGAGAGAGAGAGAGAGAGAGAGACAGAGAGAGTCAGAGAGAGAGACACAGAGAGAGTCAGCAAGAGAGTCAGAAAGAGAGAGACAGAGAGAGAGAGTCAGATAGAGACAGAGTCAGAGACAGAGAGAGTCAGAAAGAGAGAGAGACAGAGAGAGAGTCAGAGAGAGAGAGAGTCAGAGAGAGACAGAGAGAGTCAGAGAGAGAGAGACCGAGAGAGACAGAGAGAGACAGAGAGAGTCAGAGAGAGAGACACAGAGAGAGTCAGCAAGAGAGTCAGAAAGAGAGAGACAGAGAGAGAGAGTCAGATAGAGACAGAGTCAGAGAGAGACAGAGAGAGAGTCAGAAAGAGAGAGAGACAGAGAGAGTCAGAGAGAGAGAGAGTCAGAGAGAGACAGAGAGAGAGAGACAGAGAGACAGAGAGAGTCAGAGAGAGAGACCGAGAGAGACAGAGAGAGACAGAGAGAGTCAGAGAGAGACAGAGAGAGTCAGAGAGAGACAGAGACAGAGAGAGACAGAGACAGAGAGAGAGACAAAGAGAGAGTCAGAGAAACAGAGAGAGAGACAGAGAGAGTCAGAGACAGAGAGAGAGAGACACAGAGAGAGATGCATAGATAGAGAGAGAGAGAGACAGAGACAGAGGAAGAGGAGAGAGAACAAGTATAGCATGACAAAAAAGGGACCTCAATATATACACCAAAATACAGGTCGAAAAGCAGCGAAAGTCTGGTTTGTCCTTTTCATTATACTGAATTGAACCTGAAAAACTAATGTTCTGCTTCTTCTTTTTGAAAATTGCCTGAATCTCCTTTACCCAGGTAACACTTTCTGCAAAGCTTGAAATTTTGAACAATTGCTTTTGTTCAGTGAAAGGTCCCTAAAGAAGCACTCACTGTACCTCAGAAATGGCTGAGAGCAGAGCAAATAGTACAACCATATACAGTTCAAAAAGTGTGGGAACTACTGTATATGCAGATGTGATCCCATATAAAATAAATTTAGCAATGTAATGTTCGTGTTGGTGCTATAGTCTTTGCAATAAAGCATTTCCTGTTTGATTGAAAGCTGCCTGATGCCACATTTCAACCTGTAATACCAAGCAGCCAGATCCTTATCCAAAACATGCAATTTAGAATTAATAGGATGAGAGATTGGCATCTGTGTGAACCGTCTGAAATAGAACATTATTATGATTATCTGTGAGACAACCAGTAAAAGAGAGAGAAAGATAGAAAGAAATGCAGGCACAGGTTATATTTGAGGAAAGGAAGACATACAGAAAGAGAGAGAGAGAGATCAGCCTATCAGATCACCGAGCTGAGCTGTGCTTGCGCAGCTTAATACAGTGGTGTGCATAACCATGCTAAAGTTGACTAAAAAGAGGAATAAAAAAATCATCTTTTGGAAATTGATCTTAATGCCTTAATTAAAAAAAATCCAATCTTTAAGGACACCAATTTTCTTTGTGAATCAATAATGTATCGTAAATAAATGTTCTTCCTTAAAATACAGTGGGCATAAGTAAGTACACCCCTATGTTAAATTCCCATAGAGGCAGGCAGATTTTCATTTTTAAAGGCCAGTTATTCCATGGATCCAGGATACTATGCATCCTGATAAAGTTCCCTTGGCCTTTGGAATTAAAATAGCCCCACATCATCACATACCCTTCACCATACCTAGAGATTGGCATGGGGTACTTTCCATAAGATCATCTCTCAATGCAAATCAAACCAGCTATTAGGCTAAGTGAAATAAAACCATGCCAATCTCTAGGTATGGTGAAGGGTATGTGATGATGTGGGGCTATTTTAACTTACTAGGTATTTAGTGCCTGCCCTTTTCCAAATATGATATACAGTATTTCTACTGTCTCTTCCAGTGCTTTGTAGACACCTTCAAGCTGCTGTGCAATCCAAAAAACACATGTGGCTCTTGGCATTCAGCAAAACATTAACTTCATTTATTTAAGACTAATTATTTTTCTCTCTCAGGTATGCATATTTAGTTAGTAGTGCTTCTAATAATTTCAGGGGTTCAATTTGATTTCTTAGAGATTTTATTTTGTCGTCATCCCCTTGCCTGCTGCCATACAATATAGTTGATTTGCAGTGGATATCGTCAGTTAGGGGCTTCTCTTAATCCTAACTGATCGTCTCAGGTGAGCGTACACACTTGGTACCAATGTTTCAAGCCGTACCTTTTCCTCCTAGCAGTGCATGCATCTTTCTGTTTCTGGCTATCCCTATTTGATCTCTTCTCTTAGTACTTCTGCTTTCCCTTCATCCCATCACTACTCTCATTACAGTTAAATCACTGAATTTCTTCATCTCTGCCTCTCCTTCATACAGTCTGAATCAGCCGCCCTCTCGCCCATTCAGTCCCCATCCCCTTGAGAGCTTTTCTTTAGTCCCTTACTGCTGCTTTATCTCCCTTCTTCCTTCTGCAAAAGTAATATATTTGGCTCTAAATTGGGTGTTTGTGTGTGTGTGTGTAGGTGTGTGTGTGGTCAGTGACAAGTTCATGAGCAGGGTACTAGCCTGAAGCTGGCCTCACACAGCTGCTCGCCTGTCGTTATCGCCACCACACACACCACACATTTCTCATTCTTTCGCTGTCCCTTTTACTCACTCATGCACGTACGCACTAAAGCTAACTAAGACTCAAGAGGGTTGTGTTGTCATGATAAGGGTACTGCTGGCAGTGTGACTGAGAGTAAAATGTATGTAACAGACTGCTGGAAACCTGGATAGAGCTGTGGGTGGACATGATGAAGTGTTAGTAAATCTAATTTCACAAGGCAAAGGTAACATAAAGATCCTCTTTAATCAAAAAGAGTGACATCCAACAGAATTTCTGGCGGCAACGGCGCAATACCGGAATTAGGAGACGAAATGTATGAGTGTTCAGAGAGTGGGGCAAATTGGGCAATTGGTTGATTGGCGGTTGGAGAAGGAAGGAGTCCAGATGCTTTGGTTTGGAGTCAAAACCAAAGAGCCCAATTAGAATATCATGGTTTAAGGAACAAACAGACAGAACAGACAGACCGACAGACAGGTGGACAGACGGACAGACCGAACAGGGTAGATGGGGTTCTTCCTCCCAAACCTTAGTTATATTATTTATATTTCAAAAGTTGTAAAAATATAGCCATACTGACAAATACAGAGAGTGTTTTGTGGGGCCGATTACGCTGGTGATCCATTTGTCCGTGCAACGCTTCTGTCGCGCCACGCTCCACTTTATTCCTATGCAACTTTAACGCACCCGCAAAGCATCCTGGGAAGGCGTTGCTGCATTTGGAAAAATGCTGTGCATCAAGAAGCTGGCCGATGCCCATCTTTATGCAAATGAATCCGTTGAACGCAATGTGACTATCCAGTAGAAGTAGACGAAAATCTTTCAAACTAACCTTTGTCGATCTGAAATGAAGACATATTCAGCAACCGTATGGCCTATTTCTCGCTGAAAATGTTTTCAGAAACACGTTTTGGTGAACTATTTTCGTAAAATATGAGATCGTAGTCTGTCCAAGCCGCCATGACAGTCAGTTAAAATATCTCGAGCAGCCAGACCCACGTGATGTGTTCGTCCAACATGGATGTATTACGTTGCGACAGCATGCTTCAGTCATGTCGCAAAGATGGATCAGTAGCCTTAGGCACTAAAGCTTTAACTTTCAGCAAGAAAACCAATGAGCGTTTTCACAAAATTTCAACCTACTTTTTAAAAAAGTCTGGCTTTCAGTAGGACGTTTTCTAATGTCTCTAGTGCTGGTTCCGTTGCTTTCTTTCTTATGAAATAATGTACTGTTCTAACTGATCAAAATTACACTATAATCAAGCTTAAAATTACTGGCTTTACTTTTGTACTGTAACAGAGCCCGCACAAGAGCACACAAACACTTTTGCACCCAAATAGACGGAGTAGAGCAGCTTGTAATTGCACAGAACAGGTGGTGCAGTGCAATTCTGACATTCAATTTTAGCTACATTTCATGTTGTGTCACCAGCTCTTTTTGCAAATCCAAGTGCAGAGAATGATTTAATTCGCTGAGATGAACAGACTCACACTGTCCAACATAAACTCATTGAGCTTGGCTCTTTTCTGTTGAACAAACGACTACACGATTAATTGCAAATTAAAATAAGATTTGTCATGGCATTATGCTGTGAGTTAGATTTATGGAAATTTAAGTTCCATCTGTAGTCCCGGGATGTGCTGCATTTGCTAAGCACTGCATAGTTTTAAACAAGCGTGTAAATAAATAATTAAATTATGTGACATACAGAAGGCATCACCAGGACCACCATGATGATCATGAGCTGCGGGAAGGAAAATCAAAATAATATATTCTGCCATATGCATGGGATTAATGTGGGGATCTGTCAGCTTATTCAATCATTTAAAAAGATGAAACAGACTATTGCATTTTTGCAGTGGCAGCATTGTTGTGCAAATGTAAACGCATGTGAATAACTCATGAAACTGCAATTTCCTTAGTAAACAAACATATCAGCAGAAATAACGGGAACAAATTGTTGCTAACTAACTGAACAAATATCATAAATTAGGACTGTGCCAGACATCCTCCAGTACATCAGTTTTGTATTAAGAGAAGCCAGTTTTGATTCAGTGTTCACACAAAGTCCATGTACGCACAGGCACATGCACAAACCCAATAGCAACACATATGTGAAACTGTCCGTTTGTGTCCACTCCACTCTTTCATCTCCCTCCCCTGAAGTGAATCACAATGCAAACATACACAATACGCAGTCCTCAAATACACCCCCCCCCCCCAACAATATTCGCCCTTCTTTCACTGCCCTATCATCCTGCTCATGCTCATAAACCCCTCACAATTGCGTCTGCATGATTATATAAAGATAAATTGGTTTTCCTTGATATACGGTTGATGATTAAAATCAAATATTACAATCATGTTTTGTTTTTTGTCGTCTTGCCCCTGCTGTTTTTCCTTCTGTTTGAAGCACAATTATCAACCACAATATTATCACAACATTACCAAATAATTCATCAATAAAACAATAAAACAATGTTCTTGCGGATACAAAAAAAAAAAAAAAAAAAAAGACTGACAGCCTGGACTCTCCTCTGTGTGCAATGTGTGATTTTAAGTGTGATGAGAACAGTTTAGGTGGTTGGTCATTATTGAAGGCCAGCTGTTATGATCGCCAGATTTCATCGTTAATTGTCCAGACTCACTGAACCTGCACTTGCATTTGCACCCACAAAAACAGGCAACTATTAATCTGTGTGTAATGATGACGGATGCACTGCTGATTGACAGGTGTGCTTTTTTTTTTACATGTTGCTCTTTGTTCAGTAAAGAAAGGATGATGTTTGATGATGTACTCAATTCATGCCATTTCTTTAATAATTTAGTTGTTGCTCATGCTACTTCTTGTTATATTTCAGCACACTTTCCTTTTCCACCAAGAACTTTACAATACTTTCCATAAATAGTATGAGAATATAAAGCCATATCCCCACTGAAAATCAAATTCTTATATATTTGAAGATTCCTGAATAATACATTCACAATTTATCACAGGCTAATTCAGAATAGAGCACACATTGCATCTCATCAAGGTTGTTGCAGAAACAAACACTGTTATACAGTGAAGAATAATAAAACAAAAGTGAACAGGAAGCACACGGATGGAAATTAAACAACATATCTTATGCAGAATACATGCATGTAATATATGTAATTGTGGTTATGACTGTTTATTTCTCTGTCGCAGCTGTTTTTCTTCTCTCTTCACCTGTTTTAAGGTACAGAAAAGATAACAGCAGCCTGCATGAGCCATTAGTCCCACACATCCATAATTCATTTCTACAGCTGCTGCTCCACACCCTGCTGTGTGCGTGCATGCATGGACACACACACTTAGGCCAAATGTAAAAGACAGGAAGAAAGGAGGCATAAAAACAAAGGGGCAAAGGAAAAGGAGCAATGATATGAGAGAAATATGATAAAAAGGAATTTCACTTTAGGATGAAGTAAAACTTAATTAAAAGCTAAATTAATATTATCAATTAGGCTTCAATTAGTATATCAAACCCTCGGCTGTTTGTCAAGGTGCTACAGTATATTTGTAATAGTTAAATATCAATCATTGTCAAGTCTTTGTCCGGCGAGTTCAGCGTCTGTCCTTACTGACAGAAGTTCCCAAGTCTCGTCTTCTCTCCAGTTAGACATTTTTGTTGATGTCTTTCTAGTCTATATCACTAGACAGTATATAAACTGGACTAACAGATCCCGTTGCTCTGGACGGAGACCAGTGAAGGATATTAGAAGCTCTTTTCCGGTGAGCGCTGAGCGTTACTGCGCAGCCTCCAACTGAGAGAGACAATGTAAATGTGACGTGAGCAACCTGTCTGAAAGTCTTCTGGTAGCTGTGCCAAGAGAAATCTCAATCATTCCCAATCTTGCAGAGACAGAGAGCGTAGGTATATTTAAGGAGATAACATAGGCACAGGCTAATTATTGCTAACTAAAATGCTAGTTAACATTAGTAATTAAACTTAAACAGCTAATGTAAGTCGAAGCTGCCTGCGAGCTTCTCCTGTACTATACGGTAAGTCCTCTACTATGCGACAGTAAATCGCGTGGTTATGACACAATCGTTAGCCTATTTTTACAAAAACGTCTGCTACGGAGCCATAATGTGTGATACAAGGTAATGGAGCCTTTTATACATTGTTGTGTTTCTTTAGAAATAAACAATGGACAAATAAAGTCTTTAAACACTTCAGATGTAAAGTTATTCGCTGTCTAAGTGATGTCAAAATGAATGGCAGTCAATGTAATGCTAACGGTGGATTAGCGTTTGGTAGCATCGAAATGGCGCCATAGGAGGTTTGAGTTCTGAAGAGAGGTTTACCCCCTTGGTCTATATCCACGAAGTTCCGGGATTGTTCAGTTGCAGTGGTGGAATGAACTTAAGTACATTTTTCACATAGCTGTACTTTACTTAAGTAGAATCAATAGTGCATACTTTTAACTTTTACTTCATTACATTTTGCAGCAATTATCTATACTTTCTACTCCACTACATTTCTACAACTTTCCGTTACATTTTCGTTAAATTTTCTGATCAGTTTTTCCTCCCGCCAAAACGTCTTCCTGACCGTCACACGTTTGCAGTCTGCAGGGAAGCCTTCAGCAGCGGCCGTCCAGCTCCCGGTGCCGCTCGCGATACTACAAATCCCACTATGGCCACGCCAAGACCCGCCCTTCAATAGCATTTATTGGCCAGGCGCGTACCGCTCCCGGTACTACCGCTGCTCCTGTTACTGCTGCTGCTCCCGATGCTTGGTCATATGTGAAGCATCCGTTCACATAGGGTTAATATACAACCCGTATATCTATCTTAAAAACACTCCCGGTCCTCCTCAGCTGTGAAGCCACCTATTTGTTGTCCAAGCCCGTGTGTTCTCGCTAAATAAATGTGTGCAACATTCACTGTCCTGTAGGAAAAAATGCAAAGTCGAACTTCATGCAGATCACCCTGATAGATAACCAGAATTGTAAGTCAGAATGTAAACTGGGCCACAGATGATAAGCACAATTACATTAACCTAAAACTAACTTAAAAAATGCCACAGCCCATACTGTTTTTTTAAATGTATTATTAGATTATAGACATTAAGAGAATAAATCCTTTTACAAGTACTTTTAATACTTAAAGTACATTTAAAATCAGGTAGTTTTCACTTTTACATTAAGGAGGGCTGTCATTGGTGTACTTCTACTTTTACTAAAGTAAATATATCTCTTGTTATTTGTACTTTTACTTAAGTACTGAGATTCAGTACTTCCTCCACCACTGTTAAGTTGCCCCCTGGAAATTCCGCCAGATGTCTTTCATTTCGGCCGGATGTCCGGTACCTTCCGCTTTCTTGTGTTGGCATTTTAAACCCCAGTCGATTTATGAGGACTATGGTTAACTGCTCCTCAGATCTCTGCAGGGTAAATCCAGACAGCTAGCTAGACTATCAGTAGAATCTGAGTTTTCTGTTGCACGATTAAAACAACCTTTGAACATACATGTTCCACCAAAACAAGTTCCTTCCTGAGGCTATTTTGCAGCGGCACCGTGGCTCTGTCCGACGCTTAGCACCGCCCAAGACGATTGTGATTGGTTTAAAGAAATGCCAATAAACCAGAGCATGTTTTTCTCCCATCCTGGAATGCTGTTTGGACTAGCCAGACCCTCCTCAGCAGCACTGTGGAGGTTAGGGTTTAATCCCGGGAGACGGGATTCCCGGGAAATCTGATCAAGACTATTTCCCGATTCCCGGAAAAGGTAATGACGGGAAACATGAAAAAAATTAAAATAAAAAAACGCAAGGAGTGCGCGTTTATTGTTATACAGTAACGTTGATGCAGGCGAAGGTGCCGTACCGTAGCTACGGTAATACAGGCTTACTAAATTTATTACGCAGCAGTAGGCTACACCCGTGGAGGCGGAGAGAGCGTTTTCTATCTGCGGCCAATTTGTCACGAAAATCCAAAAAGTCTATCGATGCTCTCTGCTTCTTGAAAGTACACTTCCAGAAGAAAAAGAAAGGAGGTCAGGGTGAGAATGCATTGTAAACTAAAAGAAATATGTAGCCTAACTTATCACGAGTTCAATGCAATGCTGATATTGCGGCAGCGTTGTTGTTTTATAAGCTTATAATAGGCGTATTTTTCCTTATGTAAAAGGAATTAGTAACTTTATATGTCAAATAAATGTAGTGAGGTAAAAAGTACAATTCCCACTGAATTGGAGGGAAGTATAACGTATCATAACATGGAAATAATCAAGTAAAGTACCTCAACATTGTACTTTTGTGCAATACTTGGGTAAATTCCACTTCCACATTTCAAATTTCCACTACTCTCAGTGATTTAATATGGGGATTTAGTCCCATCGCCTGATACCTCTACGTTAGTCAGATAGGCTTATGTCCAGTGGTTTCCTGGTTTAAATCCAACAAACAGCTGGCAAACCTGGGTTTGCCTCCCTTGTGGTTTTATAGCCCACGGCACTGAACACCAGCTGTTGAACTGGAGCTGCACACTGGTCAAAAAGTAGAAAACTGGTTGCTTTGGAAACCTCATACAATAGATGTGAATGTGTCTGAATATAAGGCAGGACATTGGGGAACATTCACTCTACTTTCCCTCAGGTAAAACTAAACTATGTACAATTTCTATTTAAAGCTCACAATCTAAATTTTAAAAAGTCTGTAAGGACAGGCTACATTATGGGAAAAAAGCTATAGGATGAGGGCAATAGAGGGTTTCTATGGAAAAGTTAATTTGATTAGTGAATGTTTAGGCTGAGAGATATTTGGTAGAAGTTTGCTATTGATTTCTATTATTGCTACAGTTTGCTGTCTTTAAAGGGGTGATAGAATGCAAAACTGATTTTACCTTGTCATAGTTGAATAACTAGGACATACATAGAACCTCAAAATCCCATTGACACCTCTTTCCTCTGCAAATCTCACAATTTGAAACTGCCTCTGAAAAACGGGCAAATCTCAACGAGCCGCCTAGTTGACATCAACTTGGTGGCTCCTCCTCATTTGGCTCTAGTCTCTATCTTTGTCACGCCCAAACATTTACATAGGCTACACCACTGACCTGAGATCAGGTAGTCTTCTGAATAGGTCGCGCAGATCTCAGAAATTGAATACATTGTTCATCTGCTATTTTACCATGTCTAATTGCAAATTTTGTCCGACTGTGTGTCGGAGTTCAGCGGCCCGTGCTGCCTGTGTTGCTGCCTTGCCGCCCGGCCTGCCTTCCTTCACAGACCCCGGCCTGCTGTGAGGTAGATGGAGCTCCATCACGGCTGGCAGCCCACGGTACTCCATACCCGCGCAAAGTCACAGTTTTTTGGGTTAATGGACTACCAAACGCCGCTGCCCTGACAGAGCTCCAGGGCCTGTAGCTCCCCTCTTCCTGCTAAATGGCCGGTGTGTGTGAGTGAGAGCGCAGTCAGCGAGCTTGTTACGCCAGCAATCTCTTACCACATGTTCCAGTTAATCTTATAATGTGTGTAATTATAATGTGTTGAGTTATTTAGACAAACGACCGGGGAAATAAACGCCTCTTGTCCGCGACTCATTGATAGAGTCTGCGGCTGGATGGAGCTCTATCAATGAGAGCTAGCTAGCCTCCTCTTAGAATTCCTTAGAAATTCACAAAAATGCATTAAATTGAAATCGGAAATATATTCTAATTACGCCAAAAATTAAGCTAACTAGCCGCGATCTGTACACATAGGATTGAAGGGACAGTCGCAGCTAACGAAACCCCTAATGTTCACAAAAATGCATTAAATTGAAATCGGACAACATTGTTAGCTTTATAAGACCTTGGGGTAGATGTTATATATGTGGCGTGACGAAATTCAAACTGTAAATATAGCTACTCTAGTTATGCCGGCAGCCAGCCGAGCATTCCAGTAGTCCAGTACCCAGGGAAACAGTGACTTTCACTGGGTATGGAGGTTGCCGCTTTCTCGTCAGACTGTGTGGAGCTCCTAGCTAAAGTCCGACACGTCTTATCAAATTTGCAATTAGCCATCAATTTTCATAAAACGGCCCATATTTGAGCTTTATATAGTTGATTTCTTGCTTAAAAAAGTCTCAGAAGTGAATTTAATAACGCAATAGCCCGACAAACAATGTATAACTTTGCAGTGTCTGAAATATGAGACCTGCTGTCTCGTCTCCAATGTGTTTCAATGTGGTTCGCTCAAACCAATCAGCGCGCAGCTCATCTAAATATTCATGAGCATACCATATTTGGAAGAAAAGCTCTTGTTCCAAATAGAGCCATATTCACAGGGTAGTTAAAGGCCTAATAAAATAGCATTCGGGCAATTTTCAGCCCAACCAATGTCACATACCCTATTAGGAGACCTTAAGGAACAGTGTAAAATACCCTATATAATCATTCTATCACCCCTTTAAAGCTTTGGTGCGTAACTTTTTGATATTAATGAACGTCTGTTACATTCAAGCCACTGCCAAATGAGTTGCTACAAAGCTAATTAAGACTATCAGCTCCACACAACTCTCTCTGTATTTCTCTGTATGGCTATGTTCAGAAGATTGTGTCGTCCGGCGACTTTCGCACGCAGAAACTCAAGTGAAGATAATTACCTCTTCTAAGCGGTGGGGGCTGTGCGCGATAACAGAAGGCTTGTATCATGTGGACGCACCGACAGTTTTGCTGTCATTACTTAGAATTCCTCATGGGGCGACAGAAACTATTCACTATAGCTTTAAATGAGCAGGTTAGTTCTAATAAAAGAGAGAGAAGTGATGAACAAAAGTAGCTTATTATGTAGGGTACTTACTATTACTGCAGCCTCACAGAATGTTTTATGTCAAACTGCATCAAAGACATGGAATATGGAAAGAAGTTTCAAGGGCAAAGCTATGTAATTTGGGACTATAAAAAGAGAAAATAGGGCATTGTTTAATTAGTACACCTCCAATTAATTATTTCCATTTAATTGCTACATAAGCTAAAAAGTGATTTTAGTCGGTGCACAGCTGAACATGCACGGAAATAAATATATGGAGGTGCTATCAATACAACAGTCTCCTCTGTGTCCATTTTGTATTTGTTCTGGAGCTTTTGTTCATATAACATGATCTTCATCAGCAGATGGACACAAATTTAGAAGATGCATCTCAATGTTTCAGCTCAACATTTAATCAACAAACACTAAACAAGTGCTCAGAGAGGGAAATTTCAACATCTACAATTAAGTGGCAACTGGCAAACTCCATCTACTGATGGACTGTTTTGTCTACTGCCGTTTCTAAAATGTGTATGGGACCTCAAATCAATATGTATTTGGATTTGGAGACATTCTTTAAAAAGGAAAAGGCTATTTTCCCTGTAATTATTACCAAATTAGATAGTTCTTTTCAGGAAAATTCCTACAAAATCATTAGGAAAATGTTAGGGAAAATACAGATTAAAAAACAAAGCTCTACCAGGATGCTAGATCTTTCCATGTTCAATCAGTTGAATTTGTGTGGGAGTCAGCATCACTGTTTCTTCTAAAGGCTGGTGTCTATCAGTACTCAGGCTGCCCATTTCCTCATTCCATGCCAAACAAACAGCTGTTGCTGCTGTAACACAATATAGCCTGTGCAACACAGAAATGATCTGAGGTATCAGACGGATGGACTGACTAATGAAAAATGTATGATACAGCAGGCTGGTAGCCACTAAACTCTATATAGTGTGACCATGCAATACAGGCATAAATGATATACAATGTGTGATGTGTATTTAGATGAAGGAATGTATTTAAAACTCCATAATGAAGCGATGAGTACTAGAAACAGCTTCTGTAGACTGAATTCTCCAACACTTCAAGAATGCTGCTTTTTACAGAAGCAAGGAGGTGCATATCCTTTCATTTTGCCAATGTCTCGGATCACTGGTTTACACAGACTCCTTCAAAACGTGATGTTGCAGCTTACAACATCATGTTACAACTGCCATACTACCAACTAATCCTCATACCTATAAATTACAAAATAGGGTGTTTGTCCATGTCTTCATAAAAAAATTAAAAAATTAAAAAAATGACCCCTGTGACTATAAAATAAAATGAATCATATGAGCATTTTCTGATTTGCCACCACTAAGGAGTCTGTTTGGTTAAAATTAAGCAAATATACTTGTTTAAGGTTAGGAGAAATGTAAGACATGGTTGATGGAGACTTATGTTGACTTTTGGCAGAATAATTGTCTGACGCTTTTTACACCCAGCCATCCAGCCCTCCCTAAGAGGTTTTGCAAAGTCATTATTTACATAGTCTATATCCACGACGTTCCACTTCGGGGATTGCTCCGCTGCTGTCGGAAAATTCCGCCCGATTTCAGTCTTTTCAGCCGGATGTCCGGTACCTTTCGCCTTCTTTGTGTTGGAATTCTAAACTCTGCTGGATTTATGAGGACTATGGTTAACTGCTCTTCACATCTCTGCAGGGTAAATCCAGACAGCTAGCTAGACTATCTGTCCAATTTGAGTTTTCTGTTGCACGACTAAAACACCTTTTGAACGTACACCAAAACAAGTTCCTTCCCGAGGCGATTTTTCAGCGACACCGGGCCTGCTGTCTGTGCTTAGCGCCACCCATGACGATTGTGGTTGGTTTAAAGAAATGCCAATAACCCAGAGCACGTTTTTCTACCATCCAGGAATGCTGTGTGGACTAGTCAAACCCTCCTTGGCAGCGCTGTGGAGGAAGATCTGGAAAATCGAGACTATCATTCACATAAACACAATTGGTACTGTAGCTTTTCACAAAAACAGATTGTTTCAACAGAACAAATGACCAATGCTATCATTTTACAATTGAAGTCAGTCTCCTTTACTGCACATTTTGCTATGCAAGAGTGCAAGAAGCCCTCCTACGCACGTTCCCTACATTGACTATGTTACAGGCCTAAGTCTGTTCACTCTTTATTCATTGTGCGGAAATCATTCAGCCACTAAGCAAAGAGTTTTGGCGAGTTTAATTTTTTTTAATCTACAAAACACCTCACCTACCGATCAATCCACTTTACTCCTTATCACTTCCCCTCTATACTGTGGATACTAGAAAAACAACAATGTGGCAGGCTATTTGAAGATGGAATTGCTACCTTATCCCATGGAAACACTAACACACCAACACTTAATAAAGTTGTCATTGTCCCAATAATTCCTAGTGAAGACATAAATCTTTAAAAGCTGGTCATTAATATATATTTGTATTTAGTAATCTCTTTAAATAGCTGGACATTGTATTCTTAAATACAATAAGTAAAAAGAACATTTGTTGTTACTATTTTCAGCTGTGGATTAATACACATTTGATCTGATGGGTGTTTACAGCACCAAAAAGGAATACGCTATATCGAGCTTTAGCTACAATGACAATACTTGTTTTGAATAAATTAATTGTTGGTTTGGGAATTTTCATGAAATTTAGAAAAATATTATCAGCCACCTACGCTTTTTGCATTCATGAATAAATGAAAAACATGTGCCTTGGGGATTGATGGGGATTTAAACTTAGTAAAAAAAGTAATATCCAATCAGTGACAGAACTGTCCCTTCATTGGTTTGCTTAAAATGCCACCAAAATTAAGACTTAGCAGAAGGACACTTAGTCCATCAGCCTGAGTCATACGGTCTGGTGTGGGGTGTGGCAAATCAAAAGGGCATTAGTGGGGAATGCTACTTTTTTGAAAGTGACACATTATTGTTTGGTAAATTCTTAATGCTTCCACTATTCTGAAGTGCTTTCCCCACCTATCTAAAGATCAACAGTCTTGAAAGAGTAGTTTCTTAGCAACAGCCCAAGGACCAAGGATTTACAGGCAACTCTGCTGCCATTCAAAAGTGGAGAGGCTGAAGCCTTTCTGTGGCTCTGCACTTCACACAACAGCCTGTTGAAAGTGATCTCTTCAAATTATACAACAGCAGATTTATTTGAGCACAATAACCCTGACTGTAAGTAATACCAGCTACACACACACACACACACACACACACACACACACACACACACACACACACACACAAACAAAGGAAGCTTTTGGCAGTTGCTGGCTTTATGGAGCAAACAGTCTGATCCAGAGGCCTGAACACTCATTAATCCCCAGCTCGACCTCCCTGAAACACACACAGTCCAAGACAATGCCCCCCACACACACACACACACACACACACACACACACACACACACACACACACACACACACACACACACACACACACACAAAGCTGCACAAGCATAGCTCACTGTGGTCTTTGAAACTGAGAGCTAAAGCAGATATTGATCTGATCGGGTGATCTCTCTCTTTTTCTATGTCTGTCTTCATCTCACTCAGATATTACCTGTGCCTGCATTTCTTTCTTTCTCTCTCTTTTACTGGTTGTCTCACAGATACTCTTTGATGTTCTATTTCAGACCTGATTGGTAAGAAATTGATTTCACTGGGGGTGTCACGGTCATCATACATGTGCCATTTCTAAGACCTGATATTAACTCCGAAGTGTCCATAGTGGAACAATATGGCTACACACAATCAATAATCTTAATGTTTTCTAGTTTTAGACATGGAAATGTGAACTTGAATCAATTCAAAACCAACTACACTAAAGAAGAGCACATTAAAGGTATAGTCCTACGTTTTGGAAAACAAACTTAATGGCTTTCTTTTCCAGAGTTAGATGACAACTCGTGTATGTGCTAAATATAAAGCGAATGCCAGGGGACAATTATTTTAGGACAAATGATTGGAAGCTGGAGTCTTGTGGGCTTGAGGTTGACAGGCAACCAGTAGTAATCCAATCACTGGGTTCAGGCAAGAAATGGATCCAGTAGTAACCTCCCACACCCACAAAGTGACACTTCTGATGGTAGTTTTTGTACGGATTAAACAAAAAGATATAATCTGTTAATTACTGAGCTTCAGATGTGCTAGAATGTTTTTTTCTTTTACCTTTGGACAGAGCCCGCCTAGCTGTTTCCCACTGATCACTTCTTTTTTTTTTCTTCTTCTTCTTTATGCCAAGATAAGATAATCAGTTGCTGGAGCTTCTTTTTTAAGAGCTCCAGCATAACTTTGATATTGATCTTCTCATCTAACTCTTGGTGAGAAAGTGAATAAGCATATTTCCCAAAATGCCCTTAATTGGCAGACCTAAGCAATGTTGTCTCTTTTTAAATCCTTACTTCACTTAGTACACCTGTGTTGTACATATTACAACAAATATATCAGATCAACTACATAAAAGACATTTCGGTTTTAGTACAATAGACAGACAGCTGAAATAAGTTAAGCCAATGAATAAGTAAGTAGTGCATAACATTCTGACTAATAATTAAAGCTATTCTGTCCCACAACAATAGCTAATACCATCTATCAGAAGAACTTTGCATTCATGCAAAGCACTTTTTACAGCCAATCACTTCTTTTTTTTTAACAAAGTAAGCAGCAGCCATCACATCTGTTAGTACATCCAGAATAACAGGGGCATTAGCCCAATGCTAGTGCTAACAGCTAACAAAACTGACATTGACTGAGTGGATGTGTTGAAGTCTCTGTTTGGCAATGCACTTTCAAATACATTAATTCAGAAGCTGTCATGGCACAGATACGCTGGAAGCCTCTCTGAAACCAAAACAACATGCTGTGTGTTGGTTCATTGTCACACACCTGTGACTGGCGGACGCATAATGTGCACCATTAAAGTTTGTAAAAAAATCAAAGCATCCTTCCTTTGGAAAGACACTTCAGTAGGAGTTGCCAGCTCGAGTTGGCTGCACACGCCATTTAACAAAATTTGCCGCATTTGCAAGTGGGAAGCCATTGAGGGATTAAGTCATCGCTGGAGTAGGACTGACTTATTAGTCATTATTACTTATTTGTGTTACAATTTTATTATTAACTTTCAATTCAAAAGTTATTTTGTTATTTGTTGTCTGAAGTTAGTCTGCCAGCTACTGAATGGTTTCCCATTAGAGGAGTATGCTCAAAAAGTACACACAAGAACAGGAACAAAAAAGAAAATCCCCAAACAAAAACAGAAATCAAGGATAAAATATGAGGGGGAAATAGCTGTGGTTTCAGGGTAACTATTCTGCTTGATTTTCCTTTGAGATCAAAAAGGAAGAGACTGCAAGAAAAATAACAAGGAGTGCCAGCTTTTGGTTGTGTTATGTCTACATTCAACTAGTCAACATTTTCAACCAACAGATGGTGTTTTTATGTCTCGTTCCATCGACTCTCAAGATGGAAAATTACTAACAGTGTATTGTGGAAAACCTCCCCCATAAGGAATGCTAATTTTATTGTTTACCAATCTTTGATGCATTCATTCCTGTGGCTCTTTTACAATACTCATACACCATGTGCAATATTTTTCCTGTCCCGTCCTAAGTGTTATGTCTTAAATTATTGTTGTTTTTAGCTATTCATTGTCTATCTTGTTTATCATCTCTAATGCACTTCAGTTGGGGCACTCACAATTTCATTGTATGGGTCCGTGCAATGACAATAAAGGTTTATCTTATCTTTTATAACAGCGATGGACCAGACCTCAAGGAAGCAATGTGTTTTGGCAGGTTATCTTTGATGATGTTAGGAATGGGGAAGGGGACAGCTTGGTGTCTGAAAGTAGAAATAAGAGATAGATGTGAAAATGACGAATCTCTTTGTATTAGTGCAACGTGATCCTGTTAATGAGCTCAATTTTATAATTTCTGCCTTTAACTAACCAGATTATCAAATAAATGTGCCAATGAGTGAAACACTAACATGTTTAAGAGTATGAAGAATAAAGAGGATTTAAAAACTGCCATACCACTGAGTTCAAGAGGTATAAAAACATGTTGAAGAGAGACTAATTTCAGTAAACTACATAGCTACCATTATGTGACATCTGGCTCACCGAGCTGAGTTCTTTTTGCTGTTATTGAACTTGAGCTTGTATGTCTCTATTTACGCAGAACACAGACAGCCAGTCAGCAAAACAACAGACACCAACAGAGATGTAAAGAGGGAGAGCAGATGCAACAGTAACACTGTCTCAACTGTTTGTCCAAAGTCCAGTTATAAGCTGTTCAGCACGCTGTGAAGTAAGCATGGCACTCTATCAAGGTTTCCACTTTGTAGTCAGCCAGCTGCAGTCTGAGTCCTTCTGTCTCAGCTTAGTTTGTGCACCAACACATCCTCAAGCCGTCTCACTTCACATTCAAACAGCAACAAAAGTGAAGTAAAATAAATAAATGATATGGCTGCACTGTAAAAAACAAAAAACAATAAAACTGCCATATCAAGTGAAAACACTTTAGATATGAGCTTTTCTTTTTCTTGAAACGCGCACATTGGCTGCCTGTGCAGTAAGTGATTTTCACTTGATACGGCTTATGATGTTAAGCTACAGGAAGCTCATTTCAAGGAGTTCAGTTCAGGAGTCAGTTCTTGTTAAGTGTTAACTCAATTAGTCAAAACTGAGAAATAAATGTACTTTATTATGTATATTATTCTTGACTCTGGATAACAAGGCCCTACATGGGAAAGACCAGTGTAAAGTCTAGCCCAATCAGGATCTGAACCCATTCCTGACCTTTGATGTGTGCTATCCATTGAGAGGCCGTGCCAAATAGTCTCGCTTTGCCAGACCTTCCACCACAGGCTGCAGAGGCAGGTCTGGCTAGTCCACACAGCATTCATGGATGGGATTCTGGTTTATTGGCATTTCTTTAAACCAATCACAATGATCTTGGGCGGCACTAAATGCCGGACAGAGCCACGGTGCCAACTGCAAAATAGGCTCGGCAAAGGAATTTGTTTTGGTGGAACAGGTGTACGTTCAAAGGTTGTTTTAGTCGTGCAACAGAAAACTCAGATTGGACAGATAGTGTAGCTAGCTGTCTGGATTTACCCTGCAGAGATCTGAGGAGCAGTTAACCATAGTCCTCAAAAATCAACCGGAGTTTAAAATGTCAACACAAAGAAAGCGGAAGGTAACGGACATCTGGCCAAAAAGAGGGACATCCAGTGGAATTTCCGGCAGTACCGGAGCAATCCCGGAAGTGGAACGTATATAGATTAATGTCAAATGACATCTGGTGAGGTGGGTTTAGCCATATCAATGTCAATCAAATGGTCCACCACGCTCTTTGGTCCCAACTGAAATATCTGAACTATTGGATGGATTGCCATGAATTCGGCTACATTCATAGTCCATGAAGTTCGATGATTTTAAAGGTGCCATAGGTAGGATTGTGAAGATCCATGACTTAGCCAAAAAATGTGAATGCGTGTGCATGAGCAGTGATTGACACGCAGTTAGACACGCCCCCGGCACTGATTGGTGCATCTGAACAGGGAGCGGTGGATTTTTGCAAATCGCACTACAGGCTGTAGGTGGTGCCAGAGGAGCCAGATTTATTTTTCATTTTTGAATTACCTGCTTCATGTAGTTCTACTCGAACATAAGGTCAGTTTCAGCAAATATGACAGAAAGTTAGTCTTACCTACTGCACCTTTAATGATTTCACTTATCCAATGAAATATCTCAACATTTATCAAATGGATTTGACCAATTTGAAATTAGTTGGAAATAGGAAAATATGAAATATCATCAGGCTCCTATCCTTTAAACTATGGTCAACTCAACAAAAGGACATTTAGTCCAGCAGGATAATGTCTATTGTTTCAAATCAAAGGGCATTAGAGAAAAATGCTAGTATGTATAAGTGCACTTGGCAAATAAAGTAAATATATTATATAAATATAATATTTTTCAAATGGCCCTAGTTGTCTTTAAAAGGAAGCTAATAAAATACTTTGAGATGCAGATAAATGGAAATAGTACAAAAATGCATTAATTGGTCTGGAATTGATAGGTGGCAGTGAATAACTATCTTTATAAGAAGTCAAAAGTTATTAGTGCCCAATAGTTTATTCCATGCATTTAAGCATATTGTTATCATTTCAAACACAGTTATACACACTTGGCAAAGAGTGCCTACAGAAGTTTCAAAAAAAAAAATTGCATTTGGAAAAACTTTCATTACATGAAAGAAAACGGAATGTGTTGTGGAAAAAGATGGGGAGAAATGCGGCCACAAAAATCACAGGAAAAAACACCATGAACCTTAAGAGACATCTCAAGCCATTCCATAATGAAATTGAGGTAAGTCAAGACATTAACGTAACGTTACTTTCTATTTTAGAAAGCTAATGCCAACTCATGAGGCTGTGTTTAATGTGTCTCATTTGAACATTAACTTTAGACGTTAGCCACTGGAGCTGAAAATGACTGTGTGAGACAAGACAACGTGAGACAAACGTGTGTGTGTGTGTGTGTGTGTGTGTGTGTGTGTGTGTGTGTGTGTGTGTGTGTGTGTGTGTGTTGTGTGTGTGTGTATTTGTTAGTGTGAGAGAGTGTTCTTAGTTCCTACTTGACTGACTCCATGTGTACTAAGCATCCCTTGCTGGCCAACATTTTGGTTTTGTCTATACTACTAGGTACTTACACTATATTGACTGGATTAAATAGCATTGCATTAATAAAAAGAGACTAAAATACAATTGTCATTGACTAAAACTAGACAAAATGTCATCAATTTTCGTCGACTAAAACTAGACTAAAATAGTCATGATAATTCTGACTAAAATGCTCAGACTTTTAGTTGACTGAAACTTTACTAGACTAAAAAGAGTATGAACGTGACTAAAACTAATAAAAACTAAAATGACAGCTTAACACAAAGACTAGACTAAAACTAAAATTAAAACTGGCCGCCAAAAACAACACTACTATCAGCTCCACAAAACTCTCTGTATTTCTCAGTATGGCTATGTTTAGGAAATGGTGTCCTCCCACGACTTTTGCGTGCAGAAACTCGAGTGAAAATAATTACTTCTTCTGAAAAGTCCATCATGTTTATTTAATCCTCCATGTCCTGCTTGGCTACAAGTAATTGTGTGGAGGAGGGGTGGGGGTGGTGAGTGATCACCGGAAAGGCTTGCGTCATGTGGATTAGAGTGCGGATACCCGACCTGAGCCTGACGGGACCCGACGGGCCAGATTGGACAGATATTTAGAAATTATGTTCGGGTCGGGCTCGATCACATCAGTGGGATAAGGCATTTGTTGTAAAATGGTGCTGCAGCTCCTTTAAGAGAGCTCAGTGCGTGTGTGTGTGTGTGTGTGTGTGTGTGTGTGTGTGTGTGTGTGTGTGTGTGTGTGTGTGTGTGTGTGTGTGTGTGTGGAAAGTGGGCAGAAGAAGGTAGAGAAAGAGGAAGCAGACGTGTAGATGCGACCGGAGCAGAGTTGGTGGAATAAGTTTAAGTTTTGTACACAGCGTGTGCGGTGTCCGAAATAAACCCCAGACTGAAAGCCAAGCTCATTCATTTGCCCACCAGAAATGGGATTTTAACCCTGACGCTATTCATTTTATAACGTCGGTCCTAGAGGTAACGAGGTTTTCTGACCACGGTCGGAAACGAAGCAAACAGGAAAGGTTAACACATTGAACATTTTAAATTTAAAACAGCTTTATTAACGTGCACTTGTTTACAGCCTTCCTACAGTTGCTTAATAAAAGTGGGCTTTCCACACAAACAAACGTACATGTGTCATTAGTATGAGAAAAAAAAAAGAGATTTTAACGGTGTCAGGCTCGAGTCGGGCTCGGACATAAATATCTTAACGTCTGTCGGGCTCAGGTCGGGTTCGGTTACTGCTCTGTCAGACGCGGGCCAGACTCGGTCAGAAAAATGCAGCCTGTTCAACACTCTAATGTGGATGCGCCAAGAGTGTTGTTGTCATTACTTAGAATTCCTCATGGGGGAGACAAAAACTATGCACTATAGCTTTAATAATGGCTATAGCCTACTGTAGCACATTCGCAGAGTATAGGTCAGAGGAAATCTGCTTGTTATAGAAAGTGGGATTGTTCGTATCGATTAAATCACTGCCCTATGGCGCTGTGCTGATAAAATAAAGGGCTATTGAACCAAGCGTACCCCTGTGAGCTACACTGAGCTCAACAGGGGAGGTTTTAAAGGTCAGGGTACAGCAGTTAATCTGGGAGTGCTGAAACAGAGTCAGCAGGAAAGCCAAGGAGAGCTTATACTATCTCTCTCTATCTCTCACACACACACACAATCCTGATCTCTCCTCTTTACCCTGAAAGAGATGCTGTGTTGTGGACAGAGTGATTGTGGAAAAGCCAAGGCCTGATTTAATCTGTATGCAATCCGAGCGCATTGTCTCATTCGCCGGCCAGGCTGTAGATACGGTTTTATTCAGTCTGAGAGAGACAGTCAGAACGAAACGAGGAGGAATGAGGAGCAGGATAGAGTGGGATTAGACTGTCACCCACATGACTAACTAGACACAATGTGATATATCCTTGACAGTCCACCCCCAACCTGTCCAGCCTACGCCAGAAAAGAATAAGACGAAACTTTATTGACAGAGGAACTTGAAGAAAAAAAATCTCCAAGGTCCTGAAAATAATGGTGACACTGACTCTGACTGTCAAAAGGTTACCTTAGGGTAGACTTGTGTTTTATTGCTCTAAAACTAAATATTGTTGTCATATTTTGATAACCTTAATCTTTAAATGTGATTCAAATAGTGTTCTATTGTTTTGCCTTATGTTAGGAGAACTGGCCTCTCTAATTTCCAATAATCACAACACCACTTGTTACGTTGAGGAGTAGCTGTTATCTGATCAGCATCTTTATCTTAGGCCAGGAACCTGAATGAACTGTAGACAAGGCGTAGAAAGGAATATGACAGCCCCATGGATGTAACTCAGTAGCTAGCAAGGAAGGAAGGCATTGAGGGGAAATTTAATATATCACTTTGTTGTTATATTTACACCATGGACTGTAAAAAAAAAAAAAATAATGGATGTAGCTTCCAGGTCTAAAAAGTGAAGCAAATGCAAAAGTGCCTTTAACCTGCATTCTATCTCATTTCCAGCAGGGGGCGACTCTACTGGTTGCAAAAAGAAGTCTGATTGTATAGAAGTCTGAGAAATTGACCCTATTATTACCTCAGTAAAAAAAATGAGTTTATTGATTCAATTGATAGTTTCAAGTCTTCTTCAATACAGCATGATGTTCATTTCGTAAATTATGGTCCCATTTATTTTAAAGTGCTCATATTATTCTCATTTTCAGGTTCATAATTGTATTTAGAGGTTATATCAGAACAGGTTTACATGGTTTAATTTTCAAAAAACACCATATTTTGTTGTACTGCACGTTGCTGCAGCTCCTCTTTTCACCCTGTGTGTTGAGTTCTCTGTTTTAGCTACAGAGTGAGGCATCTCACTTCTATTCCATCTTTGTTGGGAGTCGCACACGCGCTTTAGCTAGGTAATGACTACTACCCAGTCAGAGTATGAGGGCGTGCCATGCTAGCAGCTAGGCTAGCATTATAACATGTTACAAAGTGACGCACAATCATCACGGAAGTAAAGGCTGGACTACAATAGAGCTGTTTGGAGCAGTTTGTGAACAGTGTTTTCTGTTGGAGATGGTAAGTGCCTTTGGGGTGGACTTTGGGCTTTTTCACTTTGTAAACCTATAAGGTGCACAAAAAAATATATGTAAAACAATAAAGGAAAGGGAAAAAGCCAAAAACCATAATATGAGCACTTTAAAATGGACGATAAAGCAGAGGTTGCTTTAGGGCGTGGCTACACACTGCCATGTCAATCAGGACAGAGGCTTAGCAATGCATATCCATGGCCCGGTGTACATAGAGGTGAACTTGTTTTGGGTGCTGTCCATGTTTTCGTCTTGAAACGTGGACCTTCTCACTGTGTGTTTTCACTTCGAAGTTAATTGGAACAATTTGATCGCTTAAAAATGTCTTTGTTCAGCTTTCGGTAGCACCTAGCCACCCAAGTTAGCTAGCTAGCGCTAGCTGGTACTCAAGGGAAAGTTTGTTGATTTGTAACAGGCTCTGTGTACAGAGCAAAGCCCAGATGTACAGCGATTCAGGTACACATAATTCACAGGAAAAGTTAAAGGGTGAGGCTATTTGCACCCCTGGTACAATTAGCAGTGTATGCTATTCGTACCCTGGTGCAATTAGAAATGAATGCTATTCGTACCCCGCCGGTGCAAACAGCAATGTGTTCTATTAATACCCCGTCTGTTACAAATATCAATGTATGCTATTTTCACCCCTGTGTATTTACAGTACCTTGGCATATATTTACACACAGTTATCCATACTACTCATGTATTACACCTTTTTGGAATATTATATATATATATATATATATATATATATATATATATATATATATATATATATATATATATAGGAAGATTGATGAATATTCATTAGGGAACTCATCACTGATTGGCTCGCCCTGACATTCTTACCCTAACCATAACCAATCCCACTCCTCTTGCCTAAACCTAACCAACCCAACCAGAGCAGGCAACAAGTACTAGCCATTCAGGGATGAGTCCCCTAATGAATATTCATGAGTCTTCCCCTACCACCCTGCAAAATAAATGTCACGTTCGCAGGCCCTGACTTGCGCAATGGCATGCAAATTATCTAATCCAAAATGAAAAAAAACAAGATCACCTTACCAGGGAATCAAACTCCAAACTCCCAGACTAAACCTCAGTGTTCTAACCACTCACCTAGCATTTCTTACAGAATGTTGTACAACTGTTTACCACTTGGTGTTTTCAAGCCTCGGTTGCCAGGCAACCATACTGTATGCAAAAAATAGGTACTAACTAACAAACTAACGGTTGTATGCTTTCATTGAAGACAGAAAGCGCAACTGTAGTATCCATTTCCCGCTAGAAATTCAATTGTTATAAACTTTAGAGACAAAACTTTCCCAATACGCCAGTTTCTGCTGTCATGGAAGATGAACGTCCGCCATGATTTCGGTGCACGCGAGCAACGTGTTTTTGTTGTCACGTCACAGGGTGTGAATAGCTCAGCTGTGTGGCCGAGGCTTTTCGTACCGGGGGTGCAAATAGACATTCCGAAAGTTAAACTACGATTCTGCAAAACTTGACTATTTAGGCCTAGATGCCACTATATGGGGGAGGACAGGTCCTGGAGCTTTCTTGCCAAATGTACCATGGAAGCCAAATGAGGAGAAACCTTGCAAAATGACAGCTTTTGTGCCCTTGATATGTGAGAGTGAATTATCGGCCTACTCAAAGACTATAGTGTAAAGAGAATAAATGTTACAGCTAGCGTTATATCTCTTATGGTCATTTATTTTGTCATTTCCATAAATTTGATATATGAATCAATCTTTCTTGAGTGAATTATCCAGTGTAATACAGATGTTGGACAACTTCCTGGTCTTCTTTGCCTCAGCTTTTATTCTGCTTAAAGTTAAATAAAAGGAACAATTTTAAAGTTCTTTTTACACACACACACACACACACACACACACACACACACACACACACACACACACACACACACACTCACACGCATAAGTGCTTTCCAATGAAAGTAGCACAGCCATTAACAGCAATGTTGCCATAATACCAGATTATGTTATGCATTACTTTACATATTCATTAAGTTGATGTTGAAACATTTGCATAATGTTAACGCTCCCTGGGGATTCTTACATTTTTATCCTGTTAAAAATGTTTTTTTGGAGAGTTTTTCCTTGCCTGATGCGAGGGTCAAAGGACAGAGGGTTTCATATGCAATACAGATTGTAAAGACCTCTGAGGCTCATTTGTGATTGTGGGTTATAATACAATTTAACAAACCCAAACAGGGCTTTAAATTGACACCTGCCAACCCGCCAAATGCGGGTAAAAATTAACTTCAGCATTGCAAAGTTACTAGCCAATTTGGCCGGTGATGAATGAAGCGAAGCGACAGATTGGTCTGTTTTCCACCAATAAATTTGAGCGGTTTTGTGTGCGTTTGGCTTGGAAACAATCTTTATTTGGCAACACTGTAGCACTGATCCTACATTTCCCCTGAACACTTATGTCGTGATGTGTCGTACAACCGTTGGCTACGTGCCTAGCGTGTGCGGTACCGATTACGAGCTACACTGAAACGGAACAGCGCAAAACAAACCAGAGGAGCCGGAATTAAAGTAAAGTCAACAAACATGTGGCTGGTGGAAAGTCTCATTGGCTGGTAAATCTGATAGCCAAGTTGGCTGGTGATCATATAAATTAATTTAAAGCCCTGAAACCTAATACTAACTACAAGTGGGGAGATTTCCTCAATTGGGTGTAAGCTATCTAAAGAATGAGGATGGAGTTTTATTTATTAATAGAGATTTAATCAGTGCTTAATTTGTAAAGTGGGAGGTCCCGGAGCGCAAAGCAGGGGTGGATCCAGCGACTCAAAACGGGGGTTGGAAGTAACGGAACAAAAAAAAAAAAATGACACTGCCTACGTAGCTTCTCTGACTAACAAAACCTAAACAACACTGTGTGAACATCAGGGCAATGTTTATTTGTATTTCAGAACATGCACTGCATCGGTGCGAAATGTAAAAAAAAATTAACCAAAAAACCCACCGTGGTCTCCACATTCTCGATCTACAGTAACGGTTTTTGCTTTGGGATCCGACTGACCAGTATATTTGAAAAAGTTAAGCAAACTTTGTTGTCTTTTTGACATTTTTCCCCTGAGTGGAATGAGGCTATAACAGCAATCTCAACCAGCACAAGCGCTTGTGTCACTTGAAGTGCAGCGCCGCGCTGTTGAAGTGCCTCTTCTCCCTCCGTCCCTCTCCCTCCGTCCCTCTCCCCCCTCCGTCTTACCCTGAAAATTCACCTCAAAACGCATGGAAAACGCAAACATAAGATTTTTTTTGGAACTTAAATGGGGAATAAAGACTAACAAGACAGATAACAACATTGAACACTACACAAACAGTAATTTATTTTTTTCATTTAGGCAATTCATTTTTCTTAGTGACACAGGAGGTGTCGGATCCAATAAAAAAGGATCCAGATCAGACGTTGGAGGTGCCGGCACATGTTCCGGCTCAAATTAAGCCCTGGATTTAATTATTCGGTAACCTGGTTTGTTACACAGAATCATCTGAACCGTCATTGGAAACTGTTTGGAAAAGGGCAGGCACTTTAAAAAAAATACCTGGCAGGTGACTGGGTGAACCATCTGTCTATTACATTGGCCATTGTTGTTTTGAACAAACAGTCACGGCCGTCACACACACCAAAACCACGCCTGTACCTGCCAGTAGCTCCTCACAGCTCCTCGCTGACTGGTTCAGTCTGCTGCTGATTGAACACAAACGCTTTACTTGAAGCCTGACAAGATGGATTTTCGTGTGATATGTGAGCCTGCAATTCTTGCGTGATCTTGTGATATTGCGAGAATCCAGATGCCGTGCAAGGTTAGCTTATATTAAGCCATATTGCTATATTTTTCTTTGAAAATTGTAAATTGTGAAAGAATTAAAAAGTTAAGTTTGTCTGAAGTGTCTAATATGAAAATAACTGCCTATAATATCTCATTGGGCCACAATGCAAAATGAAAAAACAAAACTTATATATCCATAGGAGGACCAAATGAACTCAAGTCAGTTTGAAGAATCAAAAAACAAGAAAGTTCTCTACAAAAATATCAAAAGCTCTCTTGGCTAATTTGCATGCACTTTTGACATGGTCCCTAAATTCAGCTCATGAATTTCCATCTATTGTCAAGTTGCACAACATGCCAGGCTTCAATATCAGATCATGACGTAAAAATGACACCTGTGCAACATCAGTCCAAATTCACCCTGCACTATTTGGGGTTAAGCTCGCTGAATGTGTGAAGTTAAATGAAAGATTATGTGTAGGATAACTGTTGCCAAGTAAAGCTGTGAAAAACTCCCCTTTGTGAACCATACAGTAGACTACATAAACAGCTGACAGGTTTGTGCAGCAATACCAACAAGAATGAAAGCAGAGAAAGATTCGATTGGAAAGTTTGTCAATAGTTCTTCTGAAGAGTCAGCCTGGAGCAATTTGGTGCAGTCATAGCAATTTGGTGCAGTTTGTGCAATTGAGCCTTAAAAGCAACCAGGAAAAAAAATGTTTTCAAAAGTTGAAAACCACAGATAAAGCCTGTGCCATTGGAAAATTGTACCATGCTGAAGGCTACAGATGTATGTTGTTAGAGATCCCAACAGCTTTACTTTCTCTAAGTGTGTTATCTAAAATTATAGCAGTGGTTTTATTGGACCAACATAAGCTCCTTTTCCACATTAAAAGCACATACACATCTCAAACTTGTCCACAAGAACAAAGGAGGGCAGAGAGAAAGGCTGAGAAGAGTTGAGATGGAGTAAGACAGATAGAAACAGAAGACGACAGGAGAGCGTGTAACGCCAAGAAATATGTGAAAGAGAGGACAGAGAGTTGATAAATATGACTACTGTATGGATTTTTTCCTTTCTGCTCTGGAAGCAGAAAGTGATGGGGTGACAGAGATGGAAGGAGGGAAAGAAAGAGAAGAACACGGTCAGGAAGCTAATATTAGTGACAGTGTTTTGCTCTGTCTCCAAACATATTTGGACTTCAACCCCGTCCAGTCTATGCCCAGAGGAGGGAAATTAACAATCTGTCTGTTCGTTTAGTGGCTGTTCGTGGCCTGATGCCTCCCAGCACCTGCTGGGAATCTCAACAAGGAGCAGAGATGGCAGCGAGAGACCGAGACGGAGAGTGTCATAAGAAAATATAAAAAGACAGGGAAGGGAGGAAGAAACAGGCGACACACTGGCAGAAGTGGTGATTCCAGGGTCACTTCAAATCAAATCAAAATGGTGTTAAATGTGACTGCTGCTTCATGACAAAGATGTGTTTAAAAAGAAGTGCACCAAATCATGGGTGTAAATGAAAGAAACACCTAATAATGCAATGTATTTTAATCCATGCAGCAACATCTGTCTGCTGTAGCGGGAAAACTACACTTACCCAAACACACGGGACACAAACCCCGGTCTCCTGGGTGAAAGTCCCCGTGTACATGCTGCTCTCCCCGGTACGTTCTACAAACGTCGCTTCAGACGCTAACAGCCACTGTCCAAACGTCAGTATTTTACGAGTATGTAAAAGCACATATGTGGTTGCACATGAGAGCATGAAATTTGCTTGGTTTGAATTTTATAAAAGTAAACAGATTATTATAATTAGTTTTCCTCCGTAGCAAATTACACTTAGTGCAAAAGCAGAACACACTTAAAACACACTAGTAAAACATCCTGTAGGCCAATTAAACCATTAGACTGTTTCTATATTAAAACGTTTTCTTCACAACGTTAGAAAGAAAGATGGATATGGAGAGTCACAAAATACCAGGCAAAAGCTGCACTCATTGTTGTCCTGTCCAGCACCATGACATCTATGACTGATTGCCTACATTATGTGACACATTTCAGGGGACAAGCAACAATTAGTGCTAGGGACAAGTCTGCTCAAAATAACTATGTAGAACAAATTGGTTGCTTGAAAAGGGGGTAAAGTCTCGATGCCACCATCTTGTGTTGTGAGCAAAGTTCTTCGACATTTAGGCAAGGCAAGGCAATTTTATTTGTATAGCACAGTTCAGCAGCAATGCAATTCAAAGTGCTTTACATAAAACGTTAAAACACAGTCAAAAATTAATACAAATTGATAAAGTGAAAGCAGTTAATACAAAAATAAAAACAAATACAAAATTAGAAACAATTAAAAGTAGATTAAATACACGAGTAAATTCACAATGGAGTGCAATGAATTAACAAAAGGCAGTGTTAAAAAGAAAGGTCTTCAGCCTTGATTTAAAAGAGCTGAGATTAGGAGCAGAGGTCTCTCAATCAAAACAATAAGAAAAAATGTTCATGGATGAGTATTAAAGTTTTATTCAGGTTACATTTAGTAACGTTTATTCAGATGGTGTCATTCCATTCTAATAAAGTACAGTCGCAAGTAACATTAGCATCACCGCTTTTTCTTTTTTTGCTGGGAAAAGTTCAGTTACAGTTTAGTTATCATTGAGTATGTTTACATGCACACCAATATTCCACAATTATTCCGAATGTGACGATATTCCGAATTTGATACAGGTCATGTAAACAGCACATTCCGGTTGGATATTCCGAATAAGGCCTTTTTCTGAATATAGCATTTTCCGATTAAGACATGTGGAATATTCCGGTATGATTACAGTTTTAGAGGCATTCTTTGGACATGTATACAGCGCATTTGGAATGTACGTCTCAGCAACCTGATCTAACAGAATTCTGTGAAATGAACACGGCCCCTTAACTCAAAATCTGTGGCAGTTTCACGGAATCGCCGAACATTCCGTGATGGGCCCACGGAACAATTCCGTGAAATTAACACGGCCCCTTAAGTTAAGGAAAAGGTCGCGGCGGGACAACGGGACAGTTGGGTGTAGGAAAACAACAACGGGACAACAACGGGACAACAACGGGACGTTGAGTTTAGTAACAGAAGAATGGGATGGTTGCATTTAGTAAAACCTCAAAGCGACAGTTCGGTTTAGGAAATGTAACACGCGGGACACGATCCCCGGTCTCCTGAGTGAAAGTCCTGTATTTGAATCATCCACCACCCCAACCAACATCCCTATGCAAATTTTTGGGCTTTCATACTACTCGCTACCGTAGTCACTCTTAATGCTACGTCATCTTCTCATTGACTTTACTTTGGCATTGTTTTCTGTGGTGGCCACGCAGAATTTTCACACGTTCCGTGCCACCACCACGTACTGCGCTGTTAACAGTTTGTGCTCATTTCACAGAATTCTTTGAGAGCAGGCTGGTCTCAGTTGGGGTTTTTACCGCAGTTTACGGCCTCGTAAACTATGGTCAGCTTTGTGCGTTGCTATGGTTTCTGTACACAAACCAACTAGCCAACAGTTTGCAAGGCTGCAGACCTGATAAGCTACTTTAAAACATTATCAAATAATTGGATATCAACAGGTTTTTGGACATGCGCACACATCGCTACGCCAACTTTTTCAAGAAGCTGGTTGAAGGAATAAAGAGGGACACTGTGTTCGCACGGTCCAACAAGTCTGCCACCGCTGGTAAACTTTGAAAAAAAAAAATCGTATTTTCCACGGGTACATGTAAACGGGAATACTAGTGGAATATTCACTTTCATTAGCATGTAGCATGTAAACAGCTTAGTTGGAATATCGTCTTTTTCGGAATAAGGGCAAAAAACTGAATATTATGTGCATGTAAACGTAGTCAATGTGTCTGAGTGCCTGTGGTTGTTCTCTGCTTCTCTCCCGGAGCTTTAATTAGTTCCCCTGTGGTAATCATACTGTGCAGCTCTGATTTGTCTCGCCATGCCAGCACTACTGTGTAGAAACATGCCTGAGATGATGGGCAGCATGGCACTGCTGATCAGATGACTTTTAGACCATGAGAAAGTATTTTTAAAATGGAGCAGGTGCGCCATGATGGCTGAAAGGCCTGAATCCAGCAACATGAGTCCACCATGGCTCATTGCTGGTTTCCTTCACGATATTTTTATTTTTACATTTTTACTAATGTCAGAAATTCCCAGAGCACAAGATGACTGCTTCAAATTTTTTTGTCTAATAAGTCAAAACACTAAAGATATATACTAAAGATTTACCATCATATGAGATGAAGATATGCAGCAAAGGCTCATGTTTGAGAAGTTGGTAAGTGATAAAATATTGTCATTTTTGCTTCGAAAGAAGACTGTTAATTGGTTATTAATTGTTTGTCAAAATAGTAGCCAGTTAATTTTTTTATTGACTAACTGATTATTCACTTAATTGCTTCAGCTCCACTATTAATTACAGTGCATACAAGTGGAGATTTTTTTTTCTTCATAAAAGACATATTGACAGAAGTGTCTGTTTAAGGCTTTGTATTTTTGTAAATTTTTCTAGTAAGTTTTGGTCTAGTTTACATTGCAGTGATAAAAAAACGTATTAAAAAGTATTTTTACTTTTAGTGGTCCTAACCTAACTGGAGGAGGTTCCAGGAAGTTATTGGTGCTGGCCAAGGAAGTCTGGTATAACTCGCATAAAATACTTTGGTTTTTACACAGCGTTTGTACATATTAAAAAAACTATTATTGGTTCCCAAATAGGTCTATATGTTGATGTGTGCATGTTCAGATTAGCAAAAACACTTGTTTTACTCAAACTAATGTCCTACAGAGGTGATTCAAAAACATAAGGTCTAGGACAGAGCAGCTTTTTCCTCAGAAATAAACTCAGAGATCCACTTGAAAATACAAGTATGTTCCTCCAGAGTACGACCATGAGTTTACTCAAAATCGGTAGGTAATTGCAGCTGTAATTATTACCAGGTTAAGGATGAGCAAGTACACACTGCAGAGGGGTCAAAATCACTGACCAGCGCAGGTAATGTTAAAATCACCCCACCTCCCCTCTACTGTTAATGGGGCTTGCGTCTTACATCTTGGATGAAGACAGAGACACTGGCACCAAGCAACCCTCCTTATCTTTGCTTTTTGTAATTTTGGGAGAAAAGCATTGCCGCTACATTTGTACACCGAACCTTTCAAAGCTGTCCAAATGACTGAAGCATCCCTCTGTGATTACATGGTAGTGCTAAGAACATTGTAATCAGCACACAAATGCACGGACATGGTGCCAAAATTGATGCTGTTACTCTGTCTCATTTTTCTTATACTTGCTTTCTTTTGATTTTACTTGTTTCAGGATTTTTTCATTTTTCAAATGCATCTATCTTAGGTAAACAGGGTTGCCACTTCAACTTTGACCTCATTGCCGCTGGCCTTTCCAGGCACAACCGGTGCCAAAAGCAATGGTGATGTATACCTGAGCTGCGCTTTGCCTCTGTGCCTGCAATATTCTCTGCGCCCAACCTTGCGGTTTTACCTCTGATGATGTGTTGGTGGCTTTTCTCTTGTTTTATGGACTTTGAGAAGGTGACAATAGAAGACACTAAAGTCTTCACGTGCAAAGCTCGACAGGCCTGACGTGCCTAGTTATAGTTGCTAAGCTATGGTAGGGGGAGGGGTTTAATGAACGGTCAGTAGTATCATAGTTGGGTGAAAGATAATAGGGAAAGAATATTTGAGCATTGTAGGGTTTTTCAATGAAATGCTAAATTTACCAACAGGCCAACCTCCCCAAAACTTGGTGTCGTCCTTAAAAGTTTTGTCGCATCTTTTGAATCCATAGTTAAAATGCATTCTGTTTACAGTATACTGAACGTTCATCTAAAAAGGGAAACAAAATAGCTGCGGCTCAACAAGCGTATCGTTTTTCATCTCCGATATGAATGAGTCAATACATCATCCTGGGTTATATTAGTTTCCTGTAAAGTATCTGGCTTCTGAGATCTCACCAACTTTTGGCGTCAAAGAGCGAGAACAAAGAGGAGGGAGGCATTGTGGGGGAGATGATTAAATGCTTTGGACTTTAACTGGTGTTTGGATGACAGCTCAGTGTGGAAACAGGGACACAAACACATACTCATATAATCAAGTGTGTGTGTGTGTGTGTGTGTGTGTGTGTGTGTGTGTGTGTGTGTGTGTGTGTGTGTGTGTGTGTGTGTGAGAGAGAGAGACCGCATGCAAAAGCCAAATACATTCAGCACATAAAACAGAAAAGATGATGGTTAATAAATGACAAAATATTCTAACAGCAACAAAACAAATAATTCTACTAAGACAGCAAAGTTTATGTGGTAGTTATTGAAATAACTTCTGAGATATCCTGACTCTTATAAATACAAACACCATAAAAAGTGGGACAACCAGCCCCAGTTTCCCCTAACTTAAAATATGTCAGCATCAATAGCTTTGCTCTGAAACCAATGTGTTCCGGTAACTTCAGGCTGACAACTAAAGGCTGCTGGAGGGAGCTGATGGATGTTCCCATTGCATGGAGAAGAGTTTTTATTTAAATAAGTATCAACATTTGATAGATCATTCTAGTTTTCCTCAGTTCGTCGACTACTACTACTACTACTATGTGGTGACTTTTAATAGTAATGCTGTGATGCTGTATGAAGAGGAATCCGCCGACACTGTTCTTGATTATAAAAGGTTTTATTGTTCAGATACCACAACTACTACTACTACTACTACTACTACTACTACTGAAGGGACAGTGCATTTTACTTTTTAAGGTTTACTCTTCCCTTCTACGAATATTCGCTTCTTTTCACTCCTACTTCCTGGAGAAGTTATTATTCTGGCTTCTTTTCTTTATCATTTTAGTACAGCATCATACCGCCAGACTGCAAACTGTTTAAACCTACTCCGATTTCCTCTCATGGCAATTTTTGTGGCTTCAGTTGGCAGATTGACACCCAGACGGATGTGTGACAATGACAACACACCTCTTGTACGTGTTAAGTTTCACCCATTTCAGTTTGCTACATGTCCCCCCCCCCCCCCCCCCCCCCCCCATCTACTGCACATCGATATGTACTTCGACATAATGTGACTAAAGGATGAGTCTAACCATAAATATCATCTACGTCACTGAGCGGTATCAATAGAAACGTCAATACACATGTTCTGTTTGATGAGTGAGTCACCCAAAACAACTTGTAGAATGTCGAATCTTTTCCGTGCAGCTGATTAAATGCCATTAGTCATCAGACAACAGTGTCTTTTTTATGTACAGGTAATTTCAGAGAGGGGATCTGCGTAATTTTACACATGGATGGCACAGTAGCAGTAACTTCATTCATTATTCATATCTCCTTGCATGTGGATAGAATCGTTCAAGATCTGAGGGTTATTGATGACATGTTAAATTAAAATCTTCTATTGGATAAATAAGCATGGGTCTTTTACATATTATCTTGTGTATGCTTGGATTGGAATTAAAAGACATACATGGTGCTTTTTTAATATGCACAGAAGTAGAACCATTAAACGAGCCTGTATTAACCAACATACAGTACATCAGCTGTCTGTTCGTTCTACCATTGACAGCACATTTAGGGTGACGCTCACTGGCTGTAAATAGCAAATGTGTGAACACGTCTGCCTCTGCAGACACCCAGTGTTGTATAACAGAGGTGTGTGTGTCCGCTGTCCACCTCCGTGTCTGTTTTGGACTATATCAGGGTTTCAGTTCTGCCAGCCCGATAGACTTATTGCTTTTCAACATATGGATGGCATTGCATGCAGTGAATGTGTGATTACATCTGCTATTCCTAAAAGTAATGTTGCCATCATGACTGACAAGTGATTATGGACCTGGTAGATATCTTGAAACGGATCTAAGCAAAAAAGTGTTCTAAAGAGTACACTATGATTGTGTCCGTATCAGTTATGACAGTTAGCACATCGAACACAAAAGGTTTGCTTCCTTGAAGTATGCTGCACTGACAACACCTCGCAGAAGAAGCTCTGAAAGGATACTCGGACCCAGACGTACACTGTCTTCTAATGCAAGACCCACATATCTGACAGCAGTTATTCACACTTGTGAACAGGGATAAAGGGTTAACAGACTTTGGGTGGTAGTGCGGTGTGTACTTTGTCTATTTAGAAATAATAAACTAGCTTCATATATAAACGTTTGGCCTTTGACACTATTTGTCAGAAATACTGCTATAATAATGTGTCATGTTCCAACGTAATGAGGGTGTACACACTACAACTTTAACTAGTTTAGCTGACAAAGGCATGCGGCTACAGTTAGCTGAAAGATTATATTATTGTGTGTAGGAGTGCTTCCACACAATGTGATATACTACTATATATACAGTACTATTGCAACAAACCTGGTTAGTAGCAAAAGTGATATTTGGTACTGAGAGAATTGTCCTTAGGGAAACAACCATCACAGTTAACAGAAACATGTTAATTTCCAACACTTACTGTGATGCTATGACTTTTTTATCAAGGACAAGGATATATTTCCCAAAGGAGTTGGAAAAACAGAGCAAGTTTGTAGAAGTTAATTTGTGTGTTCAATTTTTGCATTTATTTGAAAATAACTTCCTACTCTCACTAAGGAATCTTACAACCCCACTTCAAAATATCCAAACTATCACTTTAAATTCACAACGCTGGTGGCATGAGGAAAAAATTTAATAAGAAATGGGTTCACAGATAAAAGGTTAAGACACCCTGGTACAGAACAAGTGTTTGACACTCTCCATAGGGTGACGACTAAAATCTGTATCAAAGTCCAACCTGCTCCACCTGTTTGCCATCTTTATACATATATTTTTTTGTCAGACACTCCTATTTGGCTCTGCTGAAAGTGTCTGAGCAAAATGTCAACTTATTACATTTCAATGTTGCAGTGATTTTCCCCTACACTTCTTTAAGGAGACTTCAGTCCTCCAACTGGGAGAGGAAGGCATCCTGAGAAGTGAAAATGTTCGAGCAAAGTGAAATATTGCTTCAAGCCACAAAGAAAGGAAAAGTGACAAAAAGTAGCACTGGGCCGCTGTGTATGCTGTGATCTACATGAAAAGCAGTGGAAATAAAGAGCTCCCTGTGGCTCGGCAAAAATTAAATAGAAGATCGTGAGGAGTTGTTCGCTGTGAAACAGAGTTCATTCACTCTAGCAAGCAAGTGCTGCAAAAACCAACCATGTATTTAAAACACAAATAGTTCAGCATAGCAGCAACTCTGTTACAACACAACTGATCAAGATAGATACACAAGCATCTCACGCTGTATCCTGCCCATATGTCAGCTACTCCCAAAGGCCTAAGTCAACAGCAAATATTGTACACATGTCTTATTAGAGTACAAGCTTAATAACCATGCACTCCAGGGGGGTATTGCACAAAAGTAGAATTTATAAATCCAGGATAACCGATAAAGCGAGGCTTGACCTAGTCTAATCTGTGCAGCCTGGCTTGGTGCGTTTCACGAAGGCCAAGCCAGGCTGAGGAGGAGCGACTAGGTCGAGCCAGGCTGAAGTAGTTTGGATAGATGCGCGTTCACAGCTTTCCTTAACAGACCGTGCGGTCGATCACAGATTTACTGATGCTAAAATGGAGAATACGCATTGTGCATATACTTTACACAGAGTGAGCAGCAGCTTCTTATGGAAGTATGATAACGTGAAACACATTATTTGTAAAAAAATAAATAAATAACACGGCTGCTGTAATGAAACAGCGAGAGAAAACGAGGCAGACGATCGCAGACCGACTGAATGTGTAAAGCAGCATACAAATACACATTTACTGACCACTGCTCTGAATTGAAACCGTCATATTCACACCATTCAAGGAGTTAGGCTAATTATTTGCATAAATGAACAGTTGTACTCTTTGCGTTAAAAGTGAGCAGAAGACAGCCTAATGTTATGTAGGATATTTACCATGAAGATCAATTACAGCCACTAATCTACAATGCTAGAATAGGCTTATGATGCGTAAATATCTCTCTCTCACTCTGTCTCTCCCGCTCGCTCTCGTATGGGCTAAAATATTAATTACCTAAGTAACATTTACTTCCACTGCTCGCTTTTCAGGCGTGTACAACAGTTCGTTTGTGGAAATAAATCAGCCTAACTCCTTGAATGGTTTAAGAGCAGTAGTTTGTAAATGTATATTTTGAGATATATCATTCAGTCAGTCCTCTATTATCTGCCACCCTATTTCTCACAGTTTTTTTGTTGTGGTTGTTGTTTTTACACAAAGGCAGAGTTTCCTTCTTCACATGTTGTATGCTTTGTTTCCTCGTAGGCATGTTTATGGACATATAAAAGACACTGAAGAAATTAGACCCTGAAATCTAGAAACTATAAAGATAATTAAGTGATACATGTAATGCACACTGTAAACAATGACTGTAACAGTGTTATTTCCCCCCAGCAAAATATAAGGTCAAAAACCATTGAGGGGTCCCTCCCTGTTGTTTCATAAATGTACAATATGTACAGTAGCCTCAACTATATACGTACTGGTCCAGTGAACCAAGACTATAATTAAGGAGGATTGTATAATTAGGATAGGGTTTTATAATTGAACAATCCACCCAAATTGCAGTTCAATGGAGAAAACACACATTGTGTGCTAAGGATGCCAAATTGAATGTACATGGAAGAGGAACATACATCATCCTTTGTTAAAGAATACAAAAAGAAATAAATCAACTAAAATAATTAAAAAGTGTATTTGTCCATGACCAGTCTGCTGCCATTGGTAGAACCACTAACAAGTATATAGCACTTTATATATTCCCTTAATCACTGACTGTATTTAAAACACATTTGCAACTGAAACTGCCATACAATATTCACCAAACTTCTAACAATATAAACAGCAGTTTTCATACAGCAATATAACAATGACTGTCACATAAAATTATAAAAATAATGGTCACAACTTTGTATTTTAAGCAGGCTAATAAAAATAAGGTAAAAGCTAATGCTGAGTGAACAGAAAAGGCTCCAAGATTAATAAATCCTGGCTGTTAGCCTGGTCAGGAGCAGGCTAGCTGCACAGAATAAATCTCCATGGTAACTTAGGTGCCTCTGCTTTTGTGCAACCAAGTCAAGGCTAAATGTATCCAGGATAACTGGAATATCCCAGCTTAATCCATTATCCTGGTTTTGTGCAATACCCCTCTGGTGACATCCCTCTAATGCTTTTATGAGTTTTAGCTTACTCATTACCCACTGCGGAGAATTGGAAGAAGAAAATCAAGGTGTAGGCATGTGACTGGTAGTCTCGCATTGCCAGACCTTCCTCCACAGTGTTGCCGAGGAGGGTCTGGCTAGTCCACATAGCATTCCGGGATGGAATAAAAATGTGCTCTGGTTTAATGGCATTTCTTTGAACCAATCACAATCATCTTGGGCGGTGCCAAGCGCTGGACGGAGCCATGGTGCCATTGCCATCGCCTCGGGAAAGAGCTTGTTTTGGTGGAATGTGTACGTTTAAAAGTTGTTTTAGTCGTGCAACAGAAAACTCAGATTGGACAGATAGTCTAGCTAGCTGTCTGGATTTACCCTGCAGAGATCTGAGGAGCAGTTAACTAAAGTCCTCAAATATTGACCAGAGTTTAAAATTACAACACAAAGAAAGCGGAAGTTAACGGGACATCCGGTCAAAAAGAGTTGACATCCGGCGGAATTTCCAGCAGAATGACAGCAATCCCGGAAGTGGAATGTTGAGGATATACACTATGTGACTTTGTGATGATAAACATTTCTCAAAAACACAGCTACAGGGTCCACGTCTGTTAATCTTGTTACTCTCAGCTGACCAGAGCAGCAGGAGTGCAAACAATAACCTTTGATAATAGTACCATGTTGTTCTCATCCTCACCAACTCAACTAGATCCAGTAGAACAGAGGCTGTACTGTGTGTGTGTGTGTGTGTGTGTGTGTGTGTGTGTGTGTGTGTGTGTGATGCAGTTCCCCTTTTGTGCTCTCAGAGGCTGGTAATTGGAGAGATACAGAGTGATTGCTGACCATGACTTGTTCTAGCTGGGAGGGCTGGAGCCTACCTTTCTTTCACTCCTTCATTTCATTCATGTCCACAGGGTAGAGGAGCAGAGACTGCAGCCCAATTTCTAGATGTTCTCACTTAACCAGCCTTGGACATAATTGGCTTTCAGCTCGCTCGGCTCCAAACGCTGGCAGAACCTAAAATAATGAGGGGGCCTTTTATCCTCAGCATTTCTTTACTGGATATAACAAGCTGTTCTATGAAATAAAGTGATTATTTTCCCTTCAATTTTAATAGAAATCTAAAGTGAAAATGTAAAGATAGCTAAGTATTTCACCTTATTTAAGACAAAGTAGTTGCAGATAACTAAACTAGGACTTTGTTCACTCCGGTTTGCTTTTTCATCAGATCAGAGGAATCAAAGATTGAGAACAGATTAAGGAGAAAAGGAAGACAGAAAAAGACAACTTGTGTTTTATGGTTATTTATCTTATCATTGTCTTATGCATAAATGTATTGAAACAATGTTTTCCTTAGCTAGGACGCCGACTGTGTAACTTTGTTTTTATCAATAAACGTTACATGAAATGTCAGTCCTACATGTTAATATTGCTACTAGCGGAACCCAGTGCTTGTTTACTGTGTGAATAGTCTGGCTCAACAGTGCTGTGATACAGCACCAGTTGCGATTTGGTTTAAAGAAATACAAAACAAGCCAGAGCGTTTTTTTGCCCTATCCCAAAGTAGCCAGACCCATACTTCAGGACTGACACAGCGCTGTGGAGATAGGTCTGGCAATATGAGACTGCTCTGTAAATGAAGTTGTACACAAGTGGAACGTCTGTGTTTGGGATGAGTGTAACTGGCAATTAGAAAGTACTATCCCCAGCACAGGGATTTTTTTGGGGGCCAGGATCTCCAGAATAGGAACTCAGTTTAGACCCTGGTTAAACTTTTAATAGATTATGGGAGCTTCACCTTCACAGGATGTCTTTGCCGGACACGCAAAGCAGATACTATCAGACAATTTAATGATTTCTGAGAAGAATTATCATAATCATTATTTACCAGGACTCATCATAGTCTCTTTTCCAACTCTTTTAAGCAAAAGTATGACTATCCTTTGAACACATTACAGTGCAAATGTTGTTGATATAATTGTGTTGTTCTGATTACCAATCAATTTATTTTTTTTCCTGTCATTATTATAGTAAGTGCCTGATGGAAAATCGTACTCCGTCTGTCTTTGTGTGTGTTCATGTCATTACACTCTGAAATTAAATCATCCTGAGGTAAAGCTTTCCGTTTGCTGAGCTGTCGATATCACGTTTATCTGTGATAAACTGTTTGAGTTTTTTTGTAGTTAGCTCTTTTTTTTTTTTTTAAGTTTATTTATTTTTATTTTAGGCCTTTATTTTTATAGGACAGCGGAAGACACGATAAGGGAGAGAGGGGGAATGACATGCAGCAACGTGCCGCAGGTCGAAGTCATACCAGCGGCCGCTGCGTCGAGGAATAAACATATGGGCGTGCTCTACCAGGTGAGCTACCGAGGGACCCAGAGTTAGCTCTTCATGTAGAATTGTAGCATTAAGGACTTCTGGAATCTAAAACTCCTCCCTCATGTAGCCCACCTATGTTTTCTCAAAAGTTAATCATAAACTACTAATAAAATTGAGTGAAATACTTTGTTTTATTTGCAATTTATGTAAGTGATCTGACAAAGGAAATTAAAGCACTGAAATGTAAGGATAACGTGGAAATGAAGTAAGTATTCTTCTGAACGCAGATGACATAATTTTACTATCGCCCTCTGAAGATAATATGCAGCGGAGGCTCTACTATATTGATGAGTGGTGTAATAAATGTAGACTGTTTATTAATAGAAAGAAAACAGAAATAATTAACTTTAGAAAACCCTGCTACTCGCAGTATCTATGAGTTTAAAATTGGATCACACAAGCTGAACTTTGCAGACTCATAAATATCTAGGTTTCTATATTGATGAACATATGAATTTTAGAAACGGTGTTAAGGTTCTTGCTGATTCAGCACATAGAGCTTTGGGAGGAATCATTGGTAAAAGCAAGAATCTGAAAGATATGAGTTTCCAAACTAAACTGTTCCAAGCTTGTGTGTGCCCTATACTTCATTATATTGTGGGGGTTAGAGGACTTAGAAATATCTAACTGAGAATTAGTGCAAAATAGTGCCATAACATATTTTCTGGGTGTGCACAAATATGCACCAACATTGGCTATAGTGGGAGACATGCGAGGGGAATCATGTGAGGCTTATTGGAAGATATGTATAACCCAGTTACGGAATCGTTTACTAGATATGGACGCAAATAGGTTGACTAGGAAAATACTTCTGTGGGATAAACACATTCTTGGTTCTTGGTCTAAAGATATATGCAAATTGTTTTGTAACTATGGGTTTGGTGAGTTGTTTCTTAATAATGAAAAGCTGAGAGCAGTGGGCCGACGATATATGGGCTAAGCCAAAATTGCGTATTTTTGTGATGATAAAACCTGAATATGGCACGAAGAATTATGTTGTATATAATTTGTCTAAAAGGGAAAGAGATCTATGTGCTCAGTTGAGATCTGGTGTTTTACCTTTGACTATTGAAACAGGAAGATATGATAATGTAGAAGAGGAAAAACGGATCTGTCCCATGTGTTTGAATGATATAGAAAATTAGTTCCATTTTGTTTTCTACTGTCCTTTTTATTGTGAACAGCATGACTCTTTGTTTAGTAAGATAAAAGCAAATATGGATGATGCTCAAAGATTGAGGTGGCTGTTTACACGTGAAACATATAAATTAGCCAGTTATCTTGAGAAAGCCTAGGAGAAGATCCAATCCTGCCCCCTATTAGTGCAAATTAATATCAGATGGATTAGTCCTAATTGATGGCCTATAAAAAGGTTTCTCATTACCAAGGTGTCACTCAAGAAGCATTGCATGATGGGTAAAAGCAAAGAGCTGTCCCAAGATCTTCACGAGCTTATTGTAGAAAAACATACGGATGGTTGCAGACGAATATCTAAACTTCTGAAAGTTCCAGTGATCACTGTTGGGGCCATTATCCGGAAGTGGAAATAACATAATTTCACCATTAACTGGCCACAACCAGATGCTCTTCGCAAGATTAATGAGGAGTCCATAGAACACTTAGAAGAGATATTCAGAAAGACCTGGAAGAAGCAGGTAAAGTTGTTTCAAATAAAACAATTAGTAATGCACTCAACCGCCATGGCCTCTATGCACACACACCACGCAATACACCACTGCTCAAGAAAAGGCATGTGGAAGCTCGCTTAAAGTTTGCTCCACAACATCTGGACAAGCCAATGACATACTGGGAGAATATAATCTGGTCAGATGAGATCAAAATTGATCTCTTTGGCTGTCATAACATACACCATGTTTGGAGGAGAAATGGCACTGCACATCACCCTAAAAACACCATACCAACAGTGAAGTTTGGAGGTGGGAGCATCATGGTGTGGGGCTGTTTTTCAGCCTCTGGCACTGGCAGACTTCACATAATTGAAGGAAGGATGAATGGAGAACTGTACCATGACACTCTTGATAAGAATCTGCTGCCATCCACCAGGATGCTGAAGATGAAATGAGGGTGGACAGTTCAGCAAGACAACGATCCCAAACACAGCCAAGGAAACTGATGGTTTCAGAGAAAGAAAATTAGAATGGCCCAGTCAATCGCCCGACTTGAATCCAATTGAAAACCTCTGGAAAGAACTGAAGATCAGAGTTCATAGAAGATGCCCCCGGAACCTTCAAGATTTGAAAACAGTTTGTGTGGAAGAATGGGCAAAAATGACAGCTGAGCAATGTGTGCAACTAGTTTCTTCATACAGGAGGAGTCTTAAAGCGTCATTACCAACAAAGGCTTTTCTACTAAGTATTAAATACATTTCAGCAAGTGTGTTCAATACTTTTTCCCTGTGTCATTTCACTTTATTACACAAAACTTAATGTATGGACTTATTTGTGATGTGTGAATTACTTGGGTTGTTACTGACATCTGGTGAAAATGTCATGCCGATAGCCCCATCAGAAATATCTTTACTGAGAAAAAATGTTGACGCGCTCAATACTTATTTTCCCCGCTGTATATACTTGTATTCAAGTATTTGTCTGAATGATTTGTATATGCGACCAGAAGATATTGGCTAAATAAGTTTGTGGTGTCTTGTAATCCCATGTGGGATGGGCCAAATGTTTAACATGACACAGAAATAAAAATTAAACTATACTATAGGTATAAGGTTAGTCTTAGGTGTGTGTCAGAAAGTTTAAAAGGAGAAAGAAAGTTCCAGACACTCTCTCTCTCTCTCTCTCTCCCTCCCTCTCTGTCTCAGAAAGCTCTAAATGGTCAAGCACCTTCATATCTTGGAGAGCTCTTAGTACCTTATTGTCCAACTAGAGCACTACGCTCCCAGAATGCAGAGTTACTTGTGGTTCCCAGAGTCTCTAAAAGTAGAATGGGAGTCAGAGCCTTCAGCTATCAGGCTCCTCTCCTGTGGAACCAGCTCCCAGTCTGGGTTTGGGAGGCAGACACCGTCACCACTTTTAAGAGTAAACTTAAAACTCTCCTCTTCGATAAAGCTTATAGTTAGGAAGTTAGGAGTTGCAGCATTCGCCTGGACCGGCGGCGGAAGGTGTGTAGCCATAGTTATGCCGCACCTCCTCCATATCTCTGCTTCTCTTCATAGAAAGCTTACTATATTTAGGGTATGAGGAGTTGCAGCGTGCGCCTAGACCGGCGGGGGTGGGTGTGTAGCCTCAGTCATGGCGCACCCCCATCCTATCACTGCTTCTCCCCATAGAAAGCTTACGCATACTTAGGCAGTAAGGTGTCGCAGCATTAGCCTAGACTGGTGGGGGAAGGTGTGTAGTCACAATCGTCGAACACAGCCTCCCTATGCGGTTATAGTTCTTGACTACCGGGGCACCTCCTTTGACACACTGAGCTCCTCTCTCCTCTCTCTTTCCAACTGTGTGTATTCATGTTCCAGAAATGCTTGTTATTAACCTAGTTCCGGGGAGCTTCCCCGGAGTCCGTATGTTCTTTGTCCCCCCAGCACCATCATCTTGGATCATGATGGCACCTACATCATGGTGGCAGTTGTCGCCGTGGTCCTGCCCTACGACCTGCTGTGCCCCATTACACCCTGCAATGCCCGGCGTCGACTTGCTATGTCCGGCCAACGCCCTGTTACGCCCTGATGTGCTCTACGACACCATGAACTATTACAATTACTCTAGTCATTATCTTAATTGTGACTTTTTATTGCCATTGTTCATCAAACCCCCAACCGGTATCGTCAGACACCGCCTACCAAGAGCCTGGGTCTGTCCGAGGTTTCTTCCTAAAAGGGAGTTTTTCCTTGCCACTGTCGCACTTACACATTCATGCATGCTCTTGGGGAATCACTGGAATTGTTGGGTCCTTGGAAATTACAGTGTGGTCTAGACCTACACTCTATCTGTACAGTGTCCTGAGATAATTATTGTTATGATTTGACACTATAAATAAAATTGAATTGAATAGAATGAGTGACCATCTAGCCTGATGTCCACACGGCTTGCCAGGAGTCTCTTACAATGAGTGAAACGCATGTCTTTGCCGTGTACCCCCTCCTCTCTCCTTCCACCCCCACAGCACTTGACTCAACCCCTGTTTCCCTCTTCTTTACCCCTCCCCCCTTTTACATATCTTTCCCACTTGCTATTACTCCTCATTTTTATTTCAATCTACGTTCTCTGATACTTCACTGTTCTCCCTCTCCATCCCCCAGTCTCTTAATCTGGAGCTGATGCCATTACACAGTGAGACATGTAGCTGAGTGGCAATGCAGAAAAAAATGATCACCAAAGTCCTGGGGGCCTCTCTATGTTGTCTTAATTTTTCTATCCTCCCTCAAGATACATCCATCTCTTTTTCCTAAATCCCTTTCCTCATCTCTCTGACTGCACTCTCACAAACCCTGTCTCTTCCTCTCGGTCTGACTCAGTGTCTGTCCTCTCTCCTCTGCAGCCCAGAGGGAGAACATAAACGTTCTCTCACTTCCTTTACCATCCTTTCTTACCTTTCTCCCCTCATTTGATCCTATTTCCACTGTAGAGGTGCAAAGGCTATGAACAGTCCAAAAATACAGTAGGCCTACTACTGATGCACCACAGAAACTTTAGTTTTCCTGTTTTGAATGTTTAAAATATTTGTTATCTATTGTGCATTATGTGTTGCATTCACAGAGACATCTTGCACTATAGGCCTGTATTTGTGTTGGTTGTGTTTACCACCACATCAGGAACACAAAGAATTAGAAGACAAATACTATCAAATCAATAATACTGTTGGATACAAATGACAGCAATATATTTCAGTTGGCCCGAGGTAAAGACGAGAATAAGAAATATAATGAATGTCAAGATATCTAATACACTAATGAAAAAAACATGTGATTTCAAATTTGGATAAAAATGTCTTGAATATTTATGTGAGAAGTGCCATGTTTCTTCTATATTTATCTATAGAAACCATAAACCTAATCGGGCCTCATTCCTCTTTTTGCACTACGTAATGTGCAGCTTTTAATAGGCTTTCTACTTTACTTGCACTTGTGCATTTTATGTTTTACTATCATTGTACAGTGTATATTTAGTACATGTTAGAGTTAATGTTAAAGTCCTATCTTTAGTCACAATTCTCAGTTTTTGCTTTATTCAATTTTATATTTTTATCTGCATACCTATTCGTATACATTTTCAAATTGTACTTGTAACCCACTCGAAAATAGCCTACAAACAGAATTAGGTTATTTCTAGTTTAATATCTAATTTCTTGATTGTTATATTTTCTCAGCAAACCATATTTTGTCCAGTAGGTGGCAGTGGTGGCGCTGCATAGAGGGGAAACTGCTACACTGATTCTTAGAGAGAAGGAGAAAATCGGTAACAGAAGAACGATAGCATCTAAATGAAGCATATTTAGATTTTCCGCGCTGAGTAAAAAGTTAAAAAAGAACAAATAAGAGCTAATTAAAAGGTTTTTGTTTTTTTCTTCACCAAACCTACTTCGAAAAGGAAGGAATAGCAGAGTAAAGGGTCGAAATTACGACAAGGAGTTCATTTACTTATAAACCAGAGCTCATTTTTCTAGCTAGGCAGACCCTCCTCCGCAGCGCTGTGGAGGAAAGTCTGGCAAAGCGAGACTAAATGTTTCCTCACTGTTTTGGCCGATGACCAGGATGCTGACTACAGTTTACCTAAGTCATTAATAACAAAGATTTTCTAAAAAAATTCACATAGTTCCTTTAGGAAGTCTGATTGGTCAATGACTTCTGAAATGCAAACTTTACAGGTTATGGTCAGCTGAAGTTCTAAAACTAAGATGGTATTCATGATGGCGCCGCCATAGATGTACACACTTAAACCCATGTGGAGGCAGAGAGAAATAGTCCTATGACTCATGTCAGCCATCTTCCCAACATGCCATGAGGGCTGCATTACACGGACACTAAATACAAGATCAAGGCTTCAAATGCTGCTCACAGCCTTTGTCACAAAGTATCCTCACCTTTCCTGTCACTACTGATTATTTTCAATTGTGCGGTGAAGCAGAAATGCCATAAACTTGGGAAAGTAAATACGTTCTCAACTTTTGAAAGCGAACAGCCAAAAGGCTGACGGCAAGCATTAATCAAAAAGATGAGACTCAGAGGTTCACAATTACTCATGTTATCTCTAAGTCTCAGCCACTTTTACATAAATCTCTTCCTCCCTCTGTGCAACAAACACACACAGCGAAACCGTGGCATGGGATCAATTGTATTTTTATTTTTTTTCCAAATCAATAAATGAAAAAAGCTTCAAACTGCTGTCCCAATATGAACCCCTATGGTATCATAGATACAAACACAAAGACACACACCCACACAAACAGGCCCCAGTTGTGTATCCTAACACAAGAACTATATCCAATTAGTGTCAGCTTTGGGCTGACTTGAGTACAACATGGACCTCTGCTGTTGCAGTCCTATTGGTCCCACTGAGCTAGACAAAATCCATCAATTTACCAATGCTACTAAATCCATTTTAAAATGTCTCCCTTTGTCTCTTTCTCTCAATCAATCCCTTTCATGTTTTAACAGTTGAGGGGCTTTAGACTTATAGATATTCTAGATGAGTATTTAGTGCCACAAAAAGGTCACAGCCTTGATACTTTGGCCAGATGTAAATAGTGCAAGATGTTATTAAATATTAGTCCCTGGGTGAGAGGGAACATTTTTGGTTCTGCACATGAACTGAGCAAGGAAAAGGAAATTTCAGAACATGATTCAGCAGCAAGTTGTCCTAAGATTACACCGATTGTCAATTTGACCCTATACTGACGCATGCAATTGGAGAAGTCGGAGGGACCAAGTGTGTGCACATCCAGGCAAAAATACTCAGGTAGACAAAAATACTTAACTACAGGGCACAAAAGGAGGTCTGCACACTGTTAGGTTCCAAATAAATCATTTTTCTCTCACCTCACAGCCCATATAGCACCACGTGTTATCACTTGACAGGAAGTTCCGTACTTCGGTCACGTGGCGACAGAGGAGCAAACTCCCTCAGCTGAAAAAGACCATCAGGGGAGACTGAAATGGATGTGAGCAAAGTTTATTTTTGTAACAAGTGAACCAGTTTGTGATTGTGCCCAGAGATAGTTTTTGTAGTCTGTGTGGATTACCTTGAGGTCGGTCCAATACAAAACTCCCATACAAAACAATCATCACTCCTGTGAGAACTGAAAAAGTTTAACATTCACTAAGTTACAGTATGAAAAGGCTGAAAAGGCTTAGATCCCCATACAGTCACTGCGTGGTGTCATAACCGGCCCCCTGCTGTGTTGCTGTCAGTGTCTCTTTGTTTCCACTAGTCAGCTGTCAGTAGAAAACCAGAGGGAAACACATTCAGGATGGAGGAGACAAGTGAAACTGAGTGCAGTCTGTCCAAGCTAAAGATATCTGTGTCAAGTCTCCTCCTTCTGACTGTCACTTTCTATCTCCGTTTCACTCACTTTGTCTGCCCTTTGCGTCTTAAAGGAACATGCCGACTTATTGGGACTTTAGCTTATTCACCGTAACCCCCAGAGTTAGATAAGTCCATACATACCCTTCTCATCTTCGTGCGTGTTGTAACTCTTTCCGACGGCTCCACCGGTAGCTTAGCCTAGCATGGATCCTGAAGGTAATTGGTTACAGTAGAAAGCTTTCTACTCTCTGCTAGGGGCTTCTCAGGTGCTGCAAGCATATCACTCCGCCCAAGTAGCAGAAGTAGCACTGCTTCGCCTTTCTGAGAATATAGTTCCCAGTTTATATACAGTTAGAAGAAGGCTGTGTCTCATGTGACGTTATTTGTACACACTGACTATACAAATCACAACATGTAAATATGAGCATGTTGGAGTTATTGTCACTTATTTGGAGCAGTAGGCTAGTTGGAACCGATTACCTTCAGGATCCGTGCTAGGCTAAGCTACCGGTGGAGCCCTCGGAAAGAGTTACACCTTGCACGGAGAGGAGAAGGGTATGCATGGAGTTATCTCTGGGGGTTACGGTGAATAATCTAAAGTCCCAATAAGTCGGCATGTTACTTTAAACTGAGTAAAGTTTAGCTCAGGCAAAAGTTTCAGTTCAAACAGACGTCAGAGCAGGGACAGAGGACGGCTCACCAAGTGATATCCCGGCTATGACACACTATATAAAGTAGGTTGTAACTGATCAGCATAGTAAACTAATTCAAAGTCCACAAGAGGATGTTTTTGTGATCATTATCCTGTGATCCAGATTTTGGTGAATACTTTGGAGGAGTAATGTTCTGGCATGAAGACACTAAATAGTAAAGTATGATTTTTAAAATAGCACTAATTGCATTGATGTTGGGAACCATCCTACATCATGTCTTTATACCATAACATCTTATTAGTGACTGAACAGGCTGCAGAATGTATTCATCTTTAATGTCCCTAAACACAACTTAGTATTTTAGTGTTATAACCAGTAGAATATGAAATATAGTGAAATGATTCACATTGGTCAAAGTGCTCAATATAGCTACATATTTTGTAATATTCATTTTTATGTATAACCTTTATGAATCACTCATCAGTTTCTCATTCACTCAAATGGGAATATGTATTCAGTGGCTTTTTCTTCCAGGATGAGATATTTTGTGTGGATCAGGAAGACAGTGAATGCTCTACACCAAGTGGCCAGTACTAAAGGTCAGCTTTATTATGTAGCCATTATTCAAATAGACAAGCAGGTCTAGTTCCATTATACACCAGGAAGGTTTGAAGATGGAATGTTAACCAACATTGTTCAAATAAACATAATTTTGACCCATGCTAGCACCATGACTAAGCTAATTACCTCCTGGCTCTAGCGCTCAGACATGAGTGGTATTTATCTTTCCATCTAATGATCTACATGAAAATGGTTAAAATACGGTCAATATCAAGCTTTTTCCTTTCACTAATTCACTCTTTTGAGCTAGTACATGTTTCCCTATACATGCACACACACAGGTAGAGCATTTTCTTTCCTCGGGAAAAAAAAATGGATGCCAACAATAACCAACCATTATTAAGCCAGTCCCAGAAGCAAAAGCATTCACATTGTTCACTTCCCATGTTCCCTCCTTGTTCCTCGTTTCATTATATAATGAAATGAAAGGTTTCTCTTTCTTGAAAGTATGTAAGACATGCAGGCATGTAGATACCTGTAGATTAAACATTGTACAAACATAACAAAGATTAAAAAGTTATATAAAAACACTTTATTAAAAAGGATATGAAGGGGAAGAGAGCTGCTTGTGAAGGGGGGTTAGTGTACAGATTGTTAGGATGATGGATTACGGAAATGGGTTGTTGACTTACTTAAAATGTAAATAAATAAACAAAAGGGTTTGGTACGTGAAAAATTAAAGATGTATTGTTGTGCATATTGGTTATCCTGTTGTAAAAATATGTGATATATAAAGAAATGAGTTATAGTGAATGAGGGGTAGGAAACTTTATAAGTTCGGCTTCATCCTGCTCCTTTTCGGACAAATTTTTTAAATCAGAAATGGTAATAGTATTTACAATATTACTTGTAAACACTGTATGGATATTGTTCTTTTGGTGTGTTGATAGATAGATAGATAGATAGATAGATAGATAGATAGATAGATAGATAGATAGATAGATAGATAGATAGATACACACACACACACACACACACACACACACACACACACACACACACACACACAGGGCACTAGCTGTAGACAAAAGGGAACATCCTTGGCTTAGCATTCTTTACACTCTTCTGATTTTATTTATTTACACAATAAGGAGGCACAGAGAAAAGAGGATTAGGAAGGAAGATGACAATTAAACAGCAGCCTATTTCAAACCAAAGATATTTAAATGGCAGACTATTTAAAAAAACATTCTGTGTCTCCTCCCCTCTATCAGCCTCAATTAGAGGTTAATAGCATTGCATGGGTATGAAGTCTAGAGGGACGAGAAATGAGGAAAGGAAAAGAGGAGAATAAAGTGAGAGACGTAATTAAATAAGGAAGGGATGAAGGGTGCCTTGATGAAAAAAAGCCCGAAATAAAAAGAACACACTGAGGGACGATGGATTCCTATCCATCAAGTTTAATTTGAAGGCTATAATCAAGCCTCCATGTGTGACTACTATTCTGGATAGTGGATGGTTCCTTAGAGATACAAGCCTATATTACCATTATAGTCAATTAGTCTGTCTCTCTCTCTCTGTGTGTGTGTGTGTGTGTGTGTGTGTGTGTGTGTGTGTGTGTGTGTGTGTGTGTGTGTGTGCACATATTTCAGCTGTCCACAGAATATTTTAGATTATACAGTATGAAGTAATTTGACAGCAATCGGCTCTCACTTGGACAAAGTGGGTTCCTCCATTAGGCTTTTAGCAGCTGTAAAACAAGTGATCACTTTAAAGCTGCTCTGATCAATTTTTTATATTCACAATAGATTAAATAACTATATGCTGTGTAAAGGGGCTCGCTCATAGTGACGAACCCACAGAGAAGTATCATCCTACTCTGCAATTCTCTTCAGCTGTATATATGTAGCTTTTTAGTGTCTTTCAGCTCATTCTTTTGGTTTTATGGCCCACAACTTTAATGTTTTGGTTCACTGTCCATTCAGTCATCAACCCCTGTTAACAAACACCGCTGTTTTCAGTAAGACATGTTCTGATGAAGCCACTGTTCACTATCTGCCCATGACCGAATGACCGAAAGTAGTGGAGCATTTAGAAGCTGAAGAGCTGGATATTTTCTCAGAGTTGGTGGAGACCAAAAACAAAGCTCTGTATGTGCTGAACAGATAAATATGCAACTGTTTGCTACCACACGCCCATCATATATTTTAACTTATCATTGGTCATGAATGCTAATAGAAATAATTTCAATAATGATACATCAAAATGTCAAGTCTTGTAATTTTTTTTTAACACCTTTAAAGTTATGCTTCAGCCAGTACAATAAAGTGATTTGATTTATTTAGAGTAGCTGGTTATGTTGGTAAAGTTGCCACAGAACAGTGTTTTAAGTGATTAACTTGAGAGAGAAACATTGGCCCAATCCCAAAGTGAGCCCTGAGGACTAAGGACTAAAGACTCAGACTTACTTGATCTCAGGTGCTAAGTGAGTGAGTGTGTGAGGCCACATGGGCTCAGATAGGTAGAAATGGGATTGGGACAGCACTTCATGAGATCACATGTTACGTTGGCGATGTTTAATAACAAAGATGTTGCTGACACTTGCCGGTTTGGGAATTTTCATTTTAAGTTTGTTGCTTTCCACACGGCCAAGGCACAGGAGACGGCTGCCTGATTCCAAATTTTTTCAAACTCTTGTTTTACAAGCTGGACAACAGGTTCGTCTGTGTTCCGTGGTCGTGGTCGTGCTGTTGTTTACCTTTGTAATTTCCAGATTTCCCTATGGTCTCCGTGGTAAACATCACAACGCTTTGAACTGTGGGTAATTCCCTTTGGTGATGTCTGCATCGATGCAGACTCACGGAAAGGGCTCGGTAAGTGTGTACTCAAACCCTCACGCTCTTTGAAATTCGACATTGGAACAACCATAAGCCCTTACGAAATTCGCGAGGACGTGCACCAAAGTCCGTGAGTCTGTGAGTCTGGACTTTGGGATTGGGCCAATTAGTCAATCTTAGCTTGCAATCCCCTCTGTCTACACACACACATTTGAATTTAATCTCACTCTGCTCTCTCTCAGCTGCCTTGAAGAGCTATCCAAGATGTCAACGTTTTAAATGAGTTTCCAAAACGTGGCACGCTGTGTGTCGTAGAAAAATAAAGGTGTGAGTGCCAGTCGTTTTGCAGTCTGTTCAGTCGTGTGCCTCCAGTGTAAATTAGAGACACGCTGCAGACAGTCAGTGATTTCCTGTGAGCTCTGTGTTTAGCAGAAAACATGACGCCTCAACAATCCCACCTCATGTCAAAACACACACACACACACACACACACACACACACACAAACACACACACGTAATTCAAACATCGTTGTTTGATCGCTGTTCTTCCACTTTAAACCGTCGATGACTTTTACTTTCAAATCGCTCTCTTGCTGTCACTCTCTCTCCCCTTCAAATCATCCACTTGTAATACATCAGTGGTGTTATGAATGAATGCTTATTTTACCTCCAGAATGATCTTTGGCCAAGTGAAGACACCGGGCTGCGGAGAGCACATTAACAAGCCACAGCTGATATAATCTGTTGCGTGGACAGTTTGTCATTTAAACTGCCGAAAGATAACAGAAGTCTGGTTCGCTGTATGTTTCAGTGTCCAAATGTAATAGTATGCTGGTGTACACAGCAAACACACTTTTCCTTCCTGCTTGCACAACATTATTTGCTGCTGTCAGATTGATTTAAACTACACAAGTTGTCAGGAAAAAATATTTCGGCTTGTGGAGAATATGAAGTCATTCCTACGTCCAAGTTATGATTCGTTAAAGTCAAGTTTCAAGTCGTTTTGGATTTTGTTGAGTCTGATGTCATCAGATTCAGTTTTTCAGCCTCTTGTTCTTCTCTTCTCATTTAATTATTTAAGTGTTTCCTATTCTGCTCAAGCCTATTTTGTCTGTGTCTGAGATTTAAGAAATAGTGTTGTAACATTGATCGATAGCCACAAAAGATAGCTTTCTCAGTGAGTGTGTGTGAGAGAGAGAGAGAGAGAGAGAGAGTTAAATACAACAAATAAAAATGTACGAGCCCCATACATTCTTATGCACGTTGTGAATTGAATTTAAAGTAAATACAGAAGATGTCACGAACACTTCTGCTCCTCTGACAGAGATCATAAAATGCAGCGTATGACAGAATGATAGACTAGATGATGCAGTGGTGCTGCTCGTCATATTTGATTGACGTCGCTTTAAATGGCGGCTCAGAGGGCAGAGATGTCTCGTGTTTGTTAAATGGCTGTTGCCTCGACTCCCCTCTCCTCGGGGCTCTTCCTCGACACCTCAGTTTAAATCTCCTGTGGGCGGGCGGGACTAAGACACGAGGAGGGGAATCGACGGGAGGAATCAGGGATGCACAAACTGGAAAATGGGAAAGGCCCAGTGTTAACTTAGAAACCGCATTGATGATCCGCAAAACTAACTTGGATAAATACTGTTTAATGGAGCAATGGTGGTCCACAAGTGGCAGTGATTCAAAGTCTTGTAATTTTAAAGAAAAGGGGACATTTTGAATGAACCAAACTATTGTAGTTCTGCATCTTTAAAAACATTCACTTGGTAGACAGACAGACATATGTATATAATGCAATGATCAAGATCTGCCAGAAACCAAACCAATCTACCTGATGCTGCTAATCTCTCGTTTTTAACCTTGTGTGTAGGTTTCCGATCATTTGTAGTGGATCTCTCTCTCCTCCCCTCTCTCACTGTTTAAATCTCATAAATTAAACAAAGTAAGACTACAGAAAATTCAGTAGATATCCAGTAAAAAAAAAAAAAACTCTTAATCCAAGAGTGCATGTGATAACAAGCGATCCACAAACAGACAAATTATAAACACATCCAAATATTGATGAGCTATTCAATTTACAATCTAGACTTAAAAATCAATAGCACAATACAAACACACACTTGGATCATGAGAGCTGTTATTTCTTATTGAAGTTTTAGTTTAGTGTACGAATCTGTTGTCAGTCTATGCATGTGGTTGCATTCCTTATTACAGACATAGTTTGTGTTTTGAGTCATTAACATAGAGCAAATTATTCCTCTACATGTATGATTGATTTCCAGGTTATTAATTTGATTCAATAAAAATACACTTGAAGGTTAGGTTCAGGTATGTGATACAGACAGTTTTCAGAATGCAACAGCACACCACATGCTGTGCTAAGAGGGAGGTGGGTGTACTACATTGTACATTATGCCAGGTTATAGACCTGATCAAAATCAATTTCATGAGTTTGCTCAGTTGAGCAGATGTGTCATCTCTGGGCCAGCGCGCTGCCAGAGCAAATAACCAACTGCGTTGATGTCTCAGCGATGGTGCTGTTCCCCAGAAGACTCTGGTATTTCTCTAGCAGCCAAGAGCCTTGTTGACCTGGACCCCTTCCCCCCAAATGTTCTGTCATACTAATGATTTCTCACCAAAATAGATCACAAGAAGAAGAAAAAAAAAAAAAAAGATGTAAGAGGACGATCCAGTTAGCAGCTGTCAGATTAGCGGCTGAGCTAAAGGCTGCCATATTAACTGCAGTGTAATGTTATTTTAAAGGTTGCATACAAAATACCGTGAGACATTTAAATAAGTGCTACTGAAAGGCAAAGTAATGCAGAGTGACTGGCATGTCCAGATACACTTTGTCAAAAGGGTTTACCCTCAAGTGGACATTCTGATCATCCCCTACAAGTATCATAACTGTTATAGAGGCAATCTGACTTATACATACATTCATATTTATACACACAGAAGCAAGACAAAAATGCAACAGTAAACAGAAGAGTGAGTGTGTATGTGTGTGTGTGTCTCGACGACAGAGAACATTAGAGAAGAACAGTCAGGAGGAAAAAGACCAAGGCAAACAAAAGGAAAGATGCATTGAGTGAACGCCAGCTGACTCATGCAGGTTAAAATACACACATGTGCACTAATCACACTAATGAGGCTCCCTGTTAATTGAGGCAGGTCATAAATCCAGGTTTGAGTTTAATAATCCATCCATTTGGACTGCCAATTCAATAGCACACACATTCACACACATCGTTTCAATAGGCAATTACAAGATTCTCATCACACACACAATACAATTTGTATTCACACAAACAATGCCTTAATCACATTGTTGCACAATGCATCCGTTCAAGATGCAAATAATTATTTTTTTCCAGAGGAGGTTACACTTCATAATAGTCAGGATATAAAACATGACGGACTGTATTAAATTATTTGGTAGGGTTTAAGGACTTTAAAGTATTTTGTCATTTTATTTTCAAATCTTTATTTACCACATAATATATAAACAAATACACTTGAGAGGTTGTAGCTACTCAATTGTTTGTGTTAGTATAACCGCTGAAACTTATCAGTTTATTTTGCCAACTCAGTAAAAGGCTAATTTTGCACTCTATTGACAGATATCAGTCATGAAAAGAGTACAATTTGGTTTGTGTATTTTAAACCCGCTTGCAACCATCCACAGTATAATAACATTGTAAATGTGGTACTCAGTAAATTCAACCTTTCTGCCCAATACTCTGAAAATCCCACTTCTGACACAGTGTACAGTGGGAAATGCCAATGTGGAATACGCTCTCCAGGGCGCCAGAAGTGAGGACGGGGCGAGCTAACAGCAAAGCTACAAAAGAGTGTGTGTGAAAAATAAAAAGATGAGAGCAAAACGCTAGGAGACATGTGGATTCAAATTTGAGAGAATCCTCCATGTGGCTTTGGGAAAATTGTTACACAGTGGTAAACTCAGTTTTCTCACATTTAATGCATTTTCAGATGCTAAAAACGCAAATACTAAACTGATGCTTTCATCTAAAAGCCATCAGCAGTTGCATGTGTGCCAACCATGGGCGTAAATCTGATCTAACAGTAGGGTGGGACAATAAACATAAAATTTCTGAAGAGCAATTTTTGAAGGGGACACAAATAATACAGCCACAATTATACTCGTAGAGGACATGTGTACACAAGCCACAAAAATACTTGCGTCCTCCGCATAAATATTAGGTTTGGTCTGGGACAGAGGATATATATTTAACTGCAGCAAACCCACTGATCAGCCACTTCAAACAACTGGAGATCTTCAATATTAACCCTAATATCAGTTCACACACATAACGTTAGGATTATCGCCGTGGTAACGTTAGTTGCAGTGGGTGCATTTCTATCCAACAAGCTATTAAACAAGCTAGCTAACGTTACATTATATTACACTAACATAGCAAACTTTTTGTCATAACTAATTCATTAATTACTCAGCATCATTTCTACTTGAGAAAAGACCAACTTCATCCGATGTTTAATGGGAATAAAACAGCCTTGAACCGCCTACTTACTACATTCCTGTCACTACCGATGTGACTGTGAGTCGAGTGAAGATGGGAAACGTACAGCATGCAGTGGACCAAACCACTGTGAGGCAAGGGAGGGGGGGACTCAAAATGTTTCTAAACTTAAAAAGCATTTTTGGGGGTTTGGATTGTTTTACTACTTACACAGATATTTTATGTATACATCATTGTGTTATTTACAATACACAGCATTGTTTTAATGATATTTCTAGGGGGGGGGGGGGGGACAACCCTGAGAAGGGGGGAGGGGGGGGGGGGGGGTCCTGACCCCCCCGGGATTTACGCCCTTGGTGCCAACATCACTATATCTTCACATGCAATGAAACCTGTGGAGTAAAACATGCATGCCAACTTGCTACAAGTCATACATGCTGCCACAGAGACACACACTTACGTACACATATACGGTATGTACACACATTTCATGCTACACTACACAATGTTCCAGTGACAGAAAGGGACATTTGAGAAGCTACTGGAAGCCATGTTGTCATCACTGATAAATCACTTGAAGCAAAGCCTGCATTTACTCAGAGTTAGCACATTAAGATAATTACAGAACTTAACATAATGTAAGAACTGTATATTCAAGACTAAAGTAATAATAATCTTTATTTGTAAAGTGCAGTCAACTGTCAGGGAATTAAAGATCAAACACACATAAGCAAAACTTGGGGCATGCCATTATACACACAATCTGACAGACTAAAAACACATGTAACAATGATAAAATATCGAATGTGACAATGCTGTTTGCATGTTTCAACCGGTGTTCTTTCCTAACTAGGGTTGCTTAAAAATACACTTCACACGTCTATTAGGCTCTTTGACCTTACAAAAACCTCCCACGCTACAATAGGCTTATATTCCCTCTCAGCCTCTCTCCAACTCATTATTTGGTCCCTCTCCCCTTTTTGTTCCAACATTTATAGTAATTCTATATTTGTATTCAGTGAACAGAAATGAAGGGTCTCTAATGGTTGAGTATTATGACATAACAATCGTATTTCCTCCTCAATTATATCATCTGTTGCTGAATGAAAAATGCATCCTGTCATTTTAGGAAATTAATGAGTCTCTTTGTTATGTTTTTTTTCCACTTTCTGTTGTCCATCCATCCATCCATTCATTCTTCCTATGTTCTTTTGTTTAATTAGGACCCATATTGGTAGATGGATTAACATTTTTGACTGCTTTATTAATTTTTGGGGACAACAAATAACTAAGGCCCTGCAGTCGCTCACAGGTGTTTTCTACTCTGGTTGATTAAACATCAGCTCAGGTTGGAGGTGGGTGGAGCAAGATTATAGAAGTTCAGTCAGACCAGAGTGCAGAGTGAATGTGTCATCCATTGATTTGTGTACTACCGTGTTAAAGCTTCGAGTTTTGCCAATTTCGCCATCGCCAGGCGTGACAATTTTTGAGACAAGCGTGTGGGGCTGGGGAGGATGACGCTGCTAAGCCAGTGTTGTCCATGGTTGCAATGGCGCTGCGCTTAGTTTTTCTCAGTCGCTTTGGTACATTTCTCCAAGGGGGTAAGCTTCCCTTCGGACCACAAATCTCCTATGGCGCCATTTTGATGCTACAAAGCGATCACCCGACGTTAGCATTCCATTGACTGCCATTCATTTTGACGTCACTTTGACAGCGAATAACTTTCCATCTGAAGCGTTTAAAGACTATTTGTCCATTGTTTATTTCTAAAGAAACACGACAATGTATAAAAGGCTCCATTACCTCGCGTTATGGCTCCGTAGCACGACGTTTTTGTAAAAATAGGCTAATGATTGTGTCATAACCACAGGACTTACTGTTGCATAGTAGAGGAATTTCCGTATAGTACAGGAGAAGCTCGCAGGCAGTTTCGACTTACATTAGCTGTTTAAGTTTAATTACTAATGTTAACTAGCATTTTAGTTAGCAATAATTAGCCTGTGCCCATGTTATCTCCTTACATATACCTACGCTCTCTGTCTCTGCAAGATTGGGAATGATTAAGATTCCTCTTGGCATAGCTACCAGAAGACATAACTTTTAGACAAGTTGCTCACGTCACATTTACGTCGTCTCTCTCAGTTGGAGGCTGCGCAGTAACGCTCAGCCATCACCGGAAAACTGCTTCTTAGGGTCTTCACTGGTCTCCGTCCAGAGACACGGGATCTATTGGTCCATTCTTATATACTGTCTATGCATTTCTCAGATCACAATTGACTCTCAAACTGCTTGTTCAACCATCACATGATCTAGTCACTTGTGCACAAGACAAAAGCAATGTATCATTGTTTTGGTACATGCATGCAATTGATCATGTACAATTGTCTGCTGTTTTTTCACATGATCAATTGCTTATGTCATGTTGATCAAAATATAATATACTGGATGTCTGTTGAATTGTCCTACCCCCCTAAAACATCTTGGCAGAAAATCATTGAATATGTCTTTAAATGCAAAATGGTTGATCTCATTGCAGTACATTCCAATTGTTCTTACAGATTGTTGTTGTGCATTTGTCCAGAATTGATTCTCGCAGCTGAATCTTGACTTCCACTAATGAAGGTGATTGTGTGAAACATTCGATCAACCAATGATGAAGCAGATCAATCTCTATGTAAAATAGCTTGGCGGTGCACCTAATGAACCAAAAATGAAAGCATAAATGTGAATCCTGTCCAATCTGTCTAATCACACAGGAAGAAATGTTTAACTTTATACTGTTGAATGTATGAATTCCATACAGAAAAAGTACAGCCTTGTGCATTTTTAATCAAGGTCATCAAAAAAGTAGCCAGAATAAGGAAATACCTAGAGTACAATTTTATATTGACAACACGACTAAGCTTATTGACAAAACTAAGTATCTTCTTTGTGAACAATGACTTGACATTCTGATGGCACTGACATGTTCATTGACATAAAGATTTACTTTTGAGGAATGGACTAGAGATTTTGAAAAAGTTACAGGCTTTTGCTGGTTTGCAAATGTTAATGATTCGAGACATGTACCAAAGCGACTGAGAAAAACTGTAATGCTAAAGAGGGAAAGTTGCAGATTTTGTGTGGCTGAAGTGCAACACACACACACACACACACACACACACACACACACGTATAATATAATTATTGATTCAATCATACATTAAAGGCCCTGCACACACTTACTAATAGGCTGCTCTCCATTTCATCGCATGCCGCTTTTTACGAAGCACCAAGGTCAGGAAATTGATATTGAATATCAGCGGATAGCTGAGATGTTGTGGTAGACATGAATTACATCTTTGTACAGCTATTAATGTAAGCCTTGGCAGAGAAGAGTACCCTGGAAATAAATGTACTATATAATTGCTCTCAGAAATTCCAACAATGGAATGAAAAAAGTAGTGTCATGTAAACTACTTTCTGCCAACAATCCGGCAATGCAATAAGTCACATTTTAGTGAGGCATTACACCCATCAGTGATGACATAAAATAATGAGTCATATATGCCTAAAATCCCGATTTACTGCTCACTATAGAGTAAACTAGGGGTATTATATAGGGAGTAAGGAATGAGTGAATGATTTCAGACACAGCCAGGGAGATGCCAACAGACATTTTTTAAGAAAGATTATCTTGACATAAGCCCAGGTGTACATTTTAAAATAAATGATGGCTGAACTCCATTTATCGGCTTCAGTTTCAGGTTCCTGGTATTGTGCACACTGGCTCACTGTCATGGCTTACTGGGACACAGTCAAAATGTCTGCTATGAAAGGCCTCTATTAAGCTCAGTTTTGGGAAGAGGTCTAACCAGCAAAAAAATAATTCACCTCTGTGTGGGTGTACCATGGGTGTTAAGGTTCATTAAGGTACACAATAATTGTACAGATGAAACCCTTGGTTTCACATGTGAAGGCTCTTTAGACACAGGTAATGCGTGAAACGTGTCAAACAGAATATTCATGTCACTAACTTGTACAGTATAATGCATATCACTTGTGTATTAAGCAAAAACAATTGACCGTGCACTGCAGTAATCCCCCGAACTCATTTGCTCTGGGGAGTTTATTCCCCGGAGCCTTTATGTTTTCTCACCTTGCAGTATTCCCTGGATTAGAGGGGCACCTAAATCATGGTTGCAACTGTCACCGTGGTCCTGCCAGGTGCCCTGCAATGCACTGCAGTGCCCTGCTACGCCCTGCAGTGCCCTGCTACGCCCTTAAGTGCCCTGCTACGCCCTGCAGTGCCCTGCTACGCCCTGAACTACTACAACTACTTTTTCTAGTCATAGTTCCGTTATCTCTATTGTTACTAAAATGCCATTGGTCATCACACCCCCAACCGGCACCGTCAGACACCGCCTACCAAGAGCCTGTCTGAGGTTTCTCCCTAAAAGGAAGTTTTCCTCACCACTCAATGTTTCTGCCTAAAAGGAGTTTTTCCTCGCCTCTGTCCCAGCAAAATGCATGCTCTTGGGGGAAATTACTGGAATTGTTGGTCTCTGTAAATTATAGTCTGGTCTAGATCTACTTTATCTGTAAAGTGTAAAAGATAGCTCTTGTTATGATTTGATACTATAAATAAAATTGAATGTGTTTCCCTGCCCATCAAAGCCCTGAATGGCAAGCTAGCCTAAGCCCCTGAAATGACACACACACACACACACACACACACACACAGGACGTTATGTTGATAAGGAGGCTTGTTCTTTCTGCACATATGACGACTATTATCATATGTTGTACAACAGGCACTATGCAGTTTTCTTGGCTAGTGGCAGTCTCTGCATGTAACATGAGCATGTCTGTGTACTTTATGTATGTATGTATGTATGCACTATGTTGTGTTAAATTCTTTTAACAGCAGATATTGTTTGTCCAAGACAAATTTCCTTCAGGACAATAAAATCTCTTATTCAGAGTGAGTTCACAAAGTGCAGCAGTTAAGCTGCTGTATCTCCAGGTCTCAGTCAGAAGTGATGTTAAGGATTGTGAGAATAACTGGCAGGTGGAGGTGGTAGGCAGAAGCAATTGTTTGGCATCTGACTACTACATCTCCCAGCATGTTTCAAGTACTTGCAGAGGCGGAAAGCTGAGGAGTAGCATAATGTGAAGATTTAATTCCCAAAAAACACAAACAAATCCAGGGTACAAACAAAACAGGAATCCAAAAAAGCCAAAATGCAAAAAGAAACACAAGAAGTAGAAACTGAGGAAGTCCAATATGCAAAAAGAGAAAACAGAGTAAAATAACAAAAGGGCACAGAGACCAAAGGAAGACCTACACAAAACAAAAAGACTGGAGCACAAACACGGACAGGAACAAACCCCTGGGATAACGACAGGAGACGAAGAACACATGGGAATACCAACAGGAGACCAGACTCACAAACACAATAATCTGACAAAGGACAAGGGGAAATACACAGACTAAATGCAGAGGGTAATGAGGTAACACAAGACTGGTGACACAAGGGCTGGGAAACAGGTGAATCACATTAGGGCTGGGCAGAGTAATCAAAAAAAGCGGGAAAACACAAGACAGGAAGTAAAATCAGAAAAGACAAGGAAGAAAACAGAACTTTCAAAATAACACAGGAAACTGAGCAAAATACAAAACATATAAACAGACTACCAAAATAAGACAAAACACCCAAACCATAACAGTAACACCTGTAAAAAAAAAATCATTACAGAAAATTCCTTCATGTTAACACAGTATATTAGCCTGTATTTCTACGGACTTTTCTAACAGTGTGGGGAGGTCGTAAAAAATGCTTGAGGAATTTGTTACCCAAAAGGATGTCTGGGCTGCTCTGCTGTGACTTTCTCCTCGTTAGGCAGCAGGAAAAGGGACAGATGGGTGGAAAAGCTTGATTTAAATGCATAGGGAAAATAATGTTTAATTTTTTTATATTATGTCCTCTTTTTAAATTTCCCTTACCCTCACTCTTTCCTAGGTTTTATTTTAGTATTAGAAATTATTAAACTTCCAAACTTACCAAATGTCATGTCTTTATCGACCCATCTTGTGTGTGGGTGTATGATGTTTTGGGGTCAGCCCTATGTTCCCACATTTCTAAGAATTCTTTTTCACTGAAAATTAGGCCCTATGTTCCCACAGCCCTATGTTCCCACAGCCCTATGTTCCCACATTTCTAGGACATTTTCAAAATTAGGTCTTGTGTTCCTACATTTCCCTTCGATTTAAGCCCTATCCTAACCCTTTTAGGGTTAGGGTGATAAAATCTGATCCAACAGGAACTTAGGGCCTAATTTTGGAGAAAAACATCTTAGAAATGTGGGAACTGTGGGAACATAGGGCCTAATTTTGAAAAACATCTTAGAAATGTGGGAACATAGGGCTGTGGGAACATAGGGCCTAATTTTGAAAACCATCTTAGAAACGTGGGAACATAGGGCTGTGGGAACATAGGCACGCTCCCGATGTTTTTTATTTTTATGCCAATGTTAACAGTGTTCAGAGATACAAACTGAGAAAAAGGCTGTAGTTACAAATACACAGCGAGCAATGTGGGGATGCGTGTGGCGTCTGCATTTGGGTGGGTTTACTTTCACAGAAATATAACATTAGACTCACACACACATACACGCGGGGACACACACAACCCACAGCTGTTTGTCATTATAATGAACTAGAGAGTCAGAGGGTTTATCTGTCTGCCGCAGTGTTAACATTAAAAACACACGATAGCCAATACACGCACATACTTGGCACACAATACCACTCATGTAGCACATTTGTTCCCTGAAGTGCTGCATGGCTGTCTCTCTATATTTATGGATGATGTCATTACAGCTAGAAGAGATGGAGGAGTGAGATTGAGAAGACAAATGGGAGACAGAGCTGAGTACTAAAGCACACTAAGGAATCGTACAGCATACGTGTATGTTTGTATGTATGTTGCTGATCCTGATTGTTACGGAATCGCAGTCATCGCCTTTTATTCATTTTTCTAATCTCATTTATTCTTTGACGGGAGCAAAGGGGACAGTCAGATCACGTTGTTATGGGGTTATAAATCTGCGTTATCTGCAGGAAGGAGGTCGGGGGAGGATGGATGGCTAAACAAAATTTTAACATGGGAGGTAGCAATTCCGTGTTTGTGCCAAAACCATAGTGTTGTCACACAATAAAATGTATTTATTTTTTTACAGTTTTCTGTGCTGCTTCTAAGGCAGGCCAAAGCATGAGTCAGCGAAATGCTAAATAGTCCGATTGATTCATGCAACTACATCTTAATACAGTTATTCTTTTCTGCTAGACCCGGCTGAACTCTATTCTCTTTTGTTCTCCTTGGGGAGTTTGCAACCTTTTTGAGTTTGATTTATGATCAACTAAATATTCACTATCTATAAAAAAGTAACACACAAACACATAGCCATGCTATACCAGAGAGAAGTATATGGAAATGCATACACACAGTACACTACGTAAAACTTAAACCCAAACAAACACACTTAAGCATGTATTCGCAGTACGCGCACGAGTAATCAGCAGGCATAGATTTATTCTCTCTCTCACTCTCACTCTCTCAATGAGCGTATGACGTTTAGCAACTTTTATTGGAAAAAGTTGGCAACACTGGTTTTGATTTGTGTAATTACATTTAAGTTATTTTACTGCAGTGATATACCTAACCTGACGCACCACATGGTTTGTTACACAAGACCATCTGAAAAGCATTGGCAGTCATTGGAATCCGTTTTGGAAAAGGGCAGGCATTTAAAAGAAATACTTGGCAGGTGATTAGATGAACCTATAGATGAATAGATGGTCTATTAAACTCTAGCCAAAGTCAGTCGGGAGAAGAGCAAAAATCTCTATTCCATCGAGAAAAGCCTTCAGTGCCGTTCTTTTCCCTTCTTTCAATGAAGAATTACACTCCACTTCTGAAATAATTGATGCTATTGCAGCATCAACGCTAACCTCTTTAGGAGCCGCCATTGTTGTTTTGAATGACTGTCACCTCTCTGTGTCGTCACACACACCTTAACCATAGCAGCAGCAGCCAGGAGCGCCTCACAGAACGCCGATTGGTCTGAACCACAGTAGTTCGGAAACAAACGCATTACGAGAAGCTCGACAAGATGGATTTTTGCATGATCTGCAGAATCCAGCTGCTGTACGCAGTAATGATCAGCACCCATGACAAAGAAACAGCTAAAACTAGCTAGGCACTTAACACCTGAGTGTTGAAATAACATGAACTAAAAGGTAACATTTAGTGGGTGCTAGTGCTAACACTAGCAAGCTATTCGGAAAGCAGAAGGTAGACTAGTTAGCCTAGCGTGCTTGGTTCCACTTTCCGAAGGGGAATTAAAAACGTCACACTACGGGACATTCCAAATGTTGTATGTTGTCAAGAGACAGGTTAAGTCGCTGACTGTACCATAACCAACGCTTTTCGGGCTTGTTGTATGGGCTGAAAAACATCCGCTATCAACTTCACAGGCTATCCAGGAAATTAGACTGAAGGGGAGAAGAAAGAAGTGAAGGTGATAGAAGGCAAGGCCAGAGGAGTAAAAGAGCACATGGAAGAAAATGAGCAGGGATAGAGAACAAGAAAGATAGTAATTAAAGACTGGAAGGAGGACAAGAAACACAAGAAAGTAATCTAGGACCTGAAGATTGAATCCGTCAGTCAACCTCCTCATGCTGCTACTGCAGAGGTTCACTTTGGGGAGAAGAACGACTGACAACAATTAGTGAAATCATTTCACAGAATTTATATTTTGCACAAGCGTCATAACAGGGAGGTATAGAGCAGTGGAGGAAATGCTTTGCATTACTCAGATGTCCTCAAGGTGTATACACTTTTGTTGTTACTGGAGCTTTAATTAGTTAAATACTCATAATTCAAACAAGATTCTACTTGGATGTTTGATCGCCTTTTTCTGTGTCAAGAGAAATTCAGTTTTTGTGTGTGTCCTGCATAAATGTGTGTGCAGCATGCAATTTGATGAGAATGCCAGTAAGACTGCACTTGTAAGTCATCTAGATAACAGTTTACAAGAGTGCCAACATGTTGCGTCACTGATCCAATAAAATGACTCATCCACACAATAGAAAAATATTCAAAGGAAAGATCCACCTTAATATCTGAAACAAGCAGTAGGTGCAAGGTACACAACTTTTGGTCACTAATCTTTTTCAGGGAATGACACACAGACATTCCCCTTAAAGGCATGCTACGTAACTTTTCCCTCTTCGGTCCCCCTACAGGTTGTCCCATTGGAACTACAGCGCACGCACCCTGGCGCTTCAGTCCCCCTACAGGTTGTCTCATTGGAACTACAGCCACGTGAGCTGTAGTTCCAATGAGACAACCTGTAGGGGGACCGAAGAGGGAAAAGTTACATAGTATGCCTTTAAAGCTTTCTGATCTCATTGTTTCGGTTTTCCAGCTATTTTCCACTGCTTACTTGACGCATTTATTGTCTATAACAGAACAGAAGCACAATCAAACCATGCAGCACCATCTAAAAGGCAATGACAGAGGCTTATCCCACTCAAAATGACTGAGTTTCCACCAGAGAGTACTACACATGTACTGTAAGTGAGATCTCGGTATAAAGTTGCTGACAGAAGAATAGCCACATCCGTAGTATTGGAAAACATAGATATGTGGATTTATTTACTAAACTATCTTCAAAAGCACACATTGCAGTGCCCAGTGCCCAAGGGACTAAACTGGAGATGTTATTTTGGAAAACAGAATATGAAATCAATGACCAAGGTCTTCCTGCTTCTGCCGCCACAATGTTTACACCAACCATGTTAATACATGCAAGCAACTCAAATGGTAACGAATGTTGTGCATTTATTATATAGTTGTAAGAGCTACTGCCACAAAAGGCCCCTTTTGTGAGATATTACTTTAGCTTTTCTGAATCTGTTCAAATATACAGAAAGCTGAATTTTAGAACTGACAGAACAGTCGTTGATTGGCTGTAAAGGGCTGGATGCAAATAAGGTAACTGCTTTATGTAATGACAGACAGGAAGTGCATGAATGTCCTCCATTTCACTTTTCTATTCTGAAGCACAAGAAACTTTTTCTTACAAAAACACATTTAGGACTTAGCGTTATAGAACCTAAAATAACTGCAATAATAAATGCCATTTGCATCATATTTGAGTTAATGTCTTTTTGAATGGCTGGAAATGTTCACTTTGTGGTTTCCAATTACACACATGAGCTATTTAGATTGTTATGGTGCACTGTGCCCTACACTGAGAGCACACACATTTTACTTCTGACACATTAAGTGCTGTCAGCATTATTAACTTTGAGACACAGCGCTACCAGGTTAAAGGCCAATGGATGGAAAGAGTACTAAAATATTATACATAAACGCACAATATGTAAATTTCTACCAAACAAAAGACGCAGTGTGGTGATGTTGTGAAGTAGTGTGGGATCACTGTCAGTGTCTTCATCCCTGTTGTCTTTGCAGTCAGCTTCTCCCGGTTAGGACTCCTTCAGTGTTTGTTACCCATAGCCGGATTATCCGCAGAGGCCCCCTCCTCTCCAAAACAAACGGTAAAACCAGTAAAAACACTCAATAAAAAGGGGTTTTACGTTAAAAATCAGTGTTTTTCCGACGCTGTCGGCTCATCGGCAGACGGGCTGTGAGCCGAGCTGTCGCTAACGTTTGCTCAGCTTGTTTCTCTCATAACAGCCAGATGTCCGATGACTTAAATCTTTCATCAGGTTAAAATATTTATTTAAATAGGACCAACATCTAAAATATTTGGCTTAAAACAGGATACAATTCATGACGTTGACACATGCGACCAAATGTAGCAGTAAAGGATTGTTACCTTGAATAAAAATATTGAACATTGTTGGAAACATTTGGGATAATTTAAGTACACAACTCAATAAAATACTGTATATAACATGAGTCTAGTCGTTGTTGGGCATTATAATGCGGAAATGTTACATATACCTTTAAGTAAAGGTACTGTTACTGTACTTAAGGCTGTACTAAAGGTAATTCACTCTAAAAAAAGTTTTTGGAAAGGAAATGGGCCTTTTTTCATAACTGACATTTTGACTTGTTACACCGGCAGGAGTGTATTCGAATATGTCATTCAGTATGTGTATGTGCTGAAATGAGCACACACGCAATACTCTCGCATGTGTTTTTGACACAATTTACAGTCAATTATGCAGTCCCATGAAGCAGGCTGATCATCTAATAGCACTCTATTAATTAACAGTGGCGTTAACTCAGTTTACCTTCCAGGCAACAAGGCTACAGTCAGTGTTGTAATGTAACGAAGTACAACTACTTCACTACAGTACTTAAGTAGAATTTTTACGTATCTGTACTGTACTTCGTTATTTATATTTCCGGAAACTTGTACTTTTACTCCACTACATTTCGTAAATAAAATGTATACTTTTACTCTACTACATTTCCCCTAAGCATCTTAGTTACTCGTTACTACAAAATAAAATCAGAAGAAATGTATTACACTGAAAAAAAAGGAAGTTTGGCGAATCATTGCTCCTAAATTGCCAAGATAATGCACACTCTATTCCAATTGGTGACGTGATGCCTGTTTGTGGCCAAAAAATTAAAAAATTTAAAAAAATAAAAATATATAGGCAAAAACTAAAGAAGAAGAGGAGGAAGCATAATGACTGATAGTGTCATGGAAGCACCTGCTGCAAGCTCTGCTGCCATGGTAACAGACGATGACCACCCCGACGACAGTGGTGATGAAGATAACGTTACACGACTTTGGCCATAAAGTTCATAGTTAGTTTTTTTAACTTTTACTTTTACTTCTAATACTTAAGTACATTTAATATCAGAAAATTGCTTTGGATACTTAAGTACTGTTAATACCAGATACTTTAAGACTTTTACTCAATATTCTAAAAGGAGACTTTAACGTCTACCAAAGTAATTTTCTGGTAAGATACTTGTACTTTTACTCAAGTATTGCTTTCGAGTACTTTATACAAGACTGGCTGCAGTACGATACAGAAATATGCAAATATAAATCATTTTGTTCTCTTCTTTTTCTATCAGTTACTTCTGATATTAAGCAATAACCAGAAGTAGAACCTATTGTCCATTTTCCTACATTTACTGCACTGATATCTCACCAATACAACACTAGAGTGACTGTTCAGTTTGAGAGAACTAAAAGTGTCAGGTAGCCTTTACATGGAAAGAAACGCTGCAAAAAATAAAATGCAAAATAAAATCGGAAGAAATTTGGGTTACACTTTACTTGAAGGTATCAAAATAATTGTGACAACTTGACATAAAATTTCTTTGGAGTGTCCTTATTAAGACAACTTGACATTAAGTCAAGTTGTCATGAAAAGACATCCTCTGGTAATGTCATCCTGGTTAATATCAAGTTGTCATTACAAAGACATCCCAAGCAAATTGAATGTCAACTTGTCATGACCAAGACAACTTCTGGTAATGTCACTTATGTCAAGTTGTCATAATCAAGAATACCCAAACAATGTCAACTTGTCATGATAAAAACCGAATGACACTTAATGACAGAAGTCATAAACGTTTATGACTCGTTTATAATGTTTATGACACGTTCATGACAGTGTCATGTCATAGTTATGACAGAGTCATGTCACGATTATGTCGATACCTTCAAGTAAAGTGTTACTGAAATTTCTTACACTGGAAAAAAGCAGATTTGGCGAATCATTTCTCCTAAATTGCCAAGATAACGCTCGCTCCATTCCACTTAGTGACCTAATGCCTGTTTGTTGCCAAAAAAAAACCAAACCATAGGCCAAAACTAAAGCTGAAACATAATGACTGACAGTGTCATGGAAGCACCTGGTGCTGGCTCTGCCACCATGGTAACAGACGATGAGCACCCCAACGACAATGATGATGAAGAAAACATTACACACCTTTGGCCATCAACTTCATAATAAAGTTTTTTTTCTACTTTTACTTCTAACACTTAAGTACATTTTATATCAGAAAATTACTTTTGATACGCAAGTACAGTAAATATCAGATACTTTAAGACTTTTACTCAAGTAATATTCTAAAAAGGAGACTAACTTCTACCGAAGTCATTTTCTGGTAAAATACCTGTACTTTTACTCAAGTATTGCTTTCAAGTACTTTATAAAAGACTGACAAAAAGTGGTGCATTTAACATCTTCCAGCAGCAACAAAAACAATTGGTTTGTCACTAAGCAGAGGATGAGGTGGGCATGTATTATGAGTAGTGATCACCATCATAAAGGGTGCCACGTACAGTATATTGTATATCTCACAGATTTAGCTTATAAACATTTGCATTAAAGTGACCTGCATAAAGCATAAAAATGGTGCGGGCTGTTCATGGTGAACAGGACCCACTTCATCCAAACAGGTGCTTTCACTAATGCTGCTTGATTCTCAATACAGTGTGCACATGTACATATTTACACTTATTAGTTATTGGTTTATAGACGATTATGACTTTGATTATGTTACAATACTCCCAGCACCGCTACAGCCAATGTAAACCTGACTAAGGTCTTAATTAGCTAAAGTAATTAAAAGAACATGAATGTGTGCATAGGTCCTTTACATAAACAGTTATTACATGGCTAAGGGCTCTAATATTTATTGTGAGTCTTTACCTTTACACTAAAGACATTACATTGTACTGCACCGTGGTTGTTATGAATCAAACAGAAACCTCAGTGACACTTTACTGACAATCCAGGAAGTTACTGCTCCCAGCGAGGAAATCCACCTCACACACAAACTGTTCCGTCACTCACAACGCAGCGCAAAGCTGTATCGCACTGGTGCTACTGCGATTGAGCCTGTACAATAATAATAATAATAACGTGGTTATAGGTCACATGTCTCGTTCACATCCATGCACCGCCTGACTCCCTCTTCCTCTCCTTGCAGTTCTCATGCATTAGCTTCATGTTGTTGAACATGTAGTTGCTGTGGCTGCTCCGACATACAGTATATTGTGATTAAGTTTAGTGTCTTTAGTGTTTTAGTGTAAAACATTCTAAAATTAGCATAAAATGATGTTAACTATCAAATATAAATGATCCTGGTTATTCATACAAATGAATTAAACCATGAAAGTCGCGCAGCATTTAGTATGATGTCATTTACTTCTGTCAGCACCTCCAACTCTGACCGACTTCCAGCATCCCTGACAGACAGTGGAGCATTTAGCAGTTAAAGAGAGCCAGATATTCCCCTCCGGAATTGGTAGAGACAAAAAGAGCTAAAAAAAAAGACACTAAATATTGAACTTACATTTATCAGGTGGCCAGAAACATAATGCTAATGTTGCTCCATAACGGCTGAATTTGTAAATAAGCAACTGTTTGGTAACAAGTGCACAAAGTCAACCTAAAAAAGAGAAATGCATGTCAGTGTTTAATATGCTTTAATAAGAGATTAAATACTATATAGGTACCTGAGACCTATAGTATGAAGCAGACCTCATTTTGCTGTTCACCGCCACTCTCCCTTAGATTAAAGTCAGCCGTTCAACCAGCTGGCTCCATCTTATGTGCCTTATTGTTATCTGCTAGATTTGTATCATTTGTCACTGAAGCTTGACACAAGTTAAGATGAGATGGGAGGAGGGGTTGAGGACGATGAGAAGATGTTAATATCAATGTCAGCATGTATTGTATAATAAATTTATATATTTTAAAGCTGCACAAAATGATAGATATATTGAGGCATTTTGCCTATATTTTTATGGATAACTGCTAGTATAAAGGCAGGCAGAAAAGCAGGGGATAGAGGCATATGACATGCCGAGAAGGCCCCTGGCTGGAAACCATGGCATCTTTTGAATACACTACCTGTTGACTTTTAACCCTTGTGTTAACTTCGGGTCACATTGGCCCGTTTTAAATTTTTCTTTCATATCAGAAAATATTGGACGTAGAAATAAGCGCTGAAAATGTGTAGAAGAAAAATTAAAAAATGTAAAACGTTGGAAAAAGCAAAAACAAATTGCGAAAAAAAGGCGTCACAAATGTCAGAAAAAAAAGTTTTTTTTCCAAGGTTTAAACGAAGACAACACAAGGGTTAAACACTACAGGTGGAGACAAATGTGTTATTTTCTGTAATGTCACCTCATTTTCTGAAATAAATCATACTAATATAAGCATCTCTCTCAAAAAATTTTAGCCCCACCATGTGCAATTTAAGATAAATGTATGAATGCACTGATTAGCATGACATCAGCTTGTTTATCCAGGACTTCATACTTTACACGACCTGAGAGAATGAAGGAGTGAATGAATTAATGAATATGTGCAATATCTGAGTCGCTATAAGAGCAATCAAAGATTGATCAATTGGTTGTAACAGACCCAAATCATTACTGTCATCACCGCCATAGCTACTGCTTGAATGTGATCGGGTGTTTGTGTAGGTTAAACTTGAGTATATTACAATTTACGCCAATCTATTTCAGGTTGTGGTCATTTCACGGATTGTAGGTCCACTTTGTGATTTATGCTGATAAGATAGCTGTAGTTGAACATACATATGGAGCCTAGTGTAGCGTTAATGTCAAATGTAAATGAGATCTAGATCAGTCATATTATACTTTACAAAATACACGTTAGCAGCAGGTGGAGAGGTGGCTAAAGAGGAGAGGAAGATGGATGGAGAGATGTGATAGATTGAGGGTAAATGTAGGCGAGACGAGGAAATGTGAGAAAGCTGGTAGCTAATGGTATGAAAAGATTTTAACTGGAAGCCGGCAGCAAAATGAGCGGGTAGAGCGAGAAATGATAAGGGAAGACGACAGATATCTTCATGGCAATGCTGCAGATTATTAGTTTTAAAAGGTAAGTAAGAAAAGACATACAGGCTGATGTAAAAAAGATGTGATGAGATAGAGAAAAAGACGAAGCAACGAGGATGATGAAGAAGAGGGCCAGGCAGAGAAGGAGAGGACTGGATTATCAGGAAGTGAAGAAGAAATGGACACATGGTGTTTGAGCGGCTTCGGTGGGCAGAGATGAGAAGAGGATGAAAAAGGGGGCAGTTAAGAGGATTTAAAAAAAGATAACTGGAGTAAAGGAGGATGAGGAAGTGAGGGCCTGCATGGAGAGAAGGGGAGGTGAGCCATTTGAAAAAAGGAGAGAAGGACGAGGAGAATAAGTTGGAGGGAGAGAGGGATGACAAGATGATGAAGTGTGGAGGGAGGATGTAATGAAAGAAAACAAAAAAAGGAAATAAAGAGAAGGAAGATGGGGTGGATTAGACAGTAAAAAAGAAGACAGAAGGAAAATCACTGAGCTGATATCCAGCTGATGGATTTCGTCCATAGCTCCAACACGTAGACACTCTTACACACACACTTGTTCTCTCACATCAAACAGGGGTGACAGAGAGAAATTAAGTGAAGCTATTTCTACCCCGAGGAGCCCGTTTTATCTTATACAGAACATCAATTCACACACAACAGGCCACAAGGAAGACGTACGTGTGTGTGTGTGCGTGTGTGTGTGTGTGTGTGTGTGTGTGTGTGTGTGTGTGTGTGTGTGTGTGTGTGTGTGTGTGTGTGTGTGTGTGTGTGTTTATGTGCATTCCGTCACTGGAGAGAAAGATGATAATCCTCCAAAAGTCTCTGTCCAAAACATTCTCATCCTAACTGGTCACACACTCACTTGTCAACACACTGGGTAGCCCTGACACTCCACTATGGTCGCTGTTTAAAACACGGGGAACACATGCTTAACATGAATTCAAACAATCACACTTGGTTAGGGTTAGGAAAAGATCGTGGGTGGGGTTAAAGTAAGTGTTGTTAATGAAACTAAAGAGACTTACAGTACATAAACCACGGTCTGGGTGCAAGTCCCACCCACCACCCTGAACTTCTACCTAATTGGACTTTGTCGCTCTTATTTTTGGAGCACTTGCTACAGTTGAAAGCCCATTGTGTTTCATACAGATGCTCAAGGGTGCATTGTGTTGGTATCAAACAGTGAGGGCCGTTAAAAAAAATAAAAATAAAAAAATGCAAAACAAAATCTGTATTTTACGCCCTGGGAATGATAACAGGCTGCCCACAATTGAAACCCAACATAATTATTTGATTAAAAAATGTTTGATACTTGAGTTTATAATATAGTTAACTTATAGTTGACTTATGTTTGTTATTAAAATGACTTAAGTCAGAGTGGATCCTTTACAATGTTGTGCTACAGCATGATGAACCTGACATTCATCTTCGCCTCAAAATGTACAATTAGCAATTTTTTCAAATAGAAGTCTTGAATAGAAGTGTTTTAGTAAATGAACCTTCAGCCAGCCCTGTTACCTAAAAATTACATTCCACACAACAAAACTGCATTCTTAATTACGTTTCGTATTTTGCATCACAAATGAAAGTGATGCAAAAGTCGACAGCGAAAGTCGCGGTGGATAGCTGTGTCAAACAAACAGGACTTTTACCAGGTGACCAATGTTTGTGTCCTATGTGGAACCAAAAGTTAATGTTGACTTGTTTACGTAAGGTATCACTTAATGCAGTACCTTAATTTACGTAACAAACATACTTATATTAACAAAAAACATCTTTTGTCTAAACCTTACCAAGTATTTTTGTTACGTTAACCATGTGTTTAAATCGGTGAGCGTCTTACAACGTTGGTCGGTTGCGCGAAAAAACATTTCCCTCAAAACCTAATTGAGAATGCAACTTCGTTGTATGGGAAGGAGATAGGGTTGCTTTAGCAATAAACGCAGAGCCATACCGAATATGTCTATAGGTACGTCTCTTTAATTGATAGCAGCTGAAAACAGATGTTGGGTTAACACTAGTGATGTCCAAATGTAACTTTACAAAGTTTTTTCCTCATTTTCTGAGCTTAGTAGATGGTGCTCTCTGTTCAAAGGGTTGAAAGCACACCGAATTGCCATTATTTGAACCTCGTTATTTAAACCAAGAGCGCCACCTAGTTGGGTCAACAACTAATGGTTCATCAAGCTTCATTTGGACATTACTAGTAAACACTGGTCATCATAAGATCTTGTTGAAAAGCCATGCACACTGAGCTAAAACTACACAGTACATTCATAAATATACGCATGTATGTATGTGTAAAGAAAGTGAAAGAAATGCTCATTGCACTGCCTTCTTTCAGAAATTGACACAAAAATAGAAAGCAGCTGTGTAAAGATGGTAAATCCACTGGTATCCATCTTCATAAAGAGCTCTGATCACCAGGTACATGACTGATGACTCTGCCCCAACCACCGTATGTGCTGAGGGCCACAGATAAGTGTGGGAGTGTGGAATTTCAATGCTAGGCCAAAGGGCCAACAGAAATGCTAAATGCTCTGTCTTCATTGTGTCACACTGGTGCCAAAGGTCCAAAAGCCTTTCATCCACAGGTTTAGCATCTCACCTGTCAAGAGCAACCATTTATTTCAATTATATGACCAGTTTTCCCAACACACACGCAAAGGTTGGCATATAGAGCTGATACATTTCCCCTTTATCATCCCTGTACAAGAGCAGTCTGAGGCTAGCACATGACCGGAGTGATGGGAAGCGGGGCGCACAGAGCAAATGTTCAACAGTCTATTGTCTTGATCTGGACTCTCTACTTCTTTGACAAACCTCTTCTAACAGGTTATTTGAGCTAATGACTTTTCAATCACACATCAAAGGCGACGCCCAGGGTACAGCAGTTCTTCATATTTTAAGCTTTTTATGCTTCTGCTTAAACTATCTGAAACTGAAACCTGATGTTTAAACCAGGAAATAAAGATAATGTGGGGAGCAATTAACAGATGTATTTACATTTCTGGGAGGTGAAGGCAAGACATACACAAATACCCAATTAGTTTTAGTTTTTAAATCACAAGTTTTAGTTTACTGTTGCTTTAAGATTAGGCTGTATAACAGATATGTACAATTATTTGTTAAGGCTCTTTCAGCCAAACAAGATGCAACGTAAAAAACAATGACCTCATCCTTTACTGTGAATATTTAACTGCAAATTGTTTCTTCTCCTGCACACATACACAAATCATTTTCCAACTTTTATTCACAGCCAATAATGTAGTACCTGCCAAAAAACACAAACCAAGCCCACACTTCAAACTGCACAGAACTCATGCAATGCATTTACAATCTGTCAAAAAACACACAAACCAGGCCAACACACACACCTGAAGAGTCACACCTTGACACAAACCCCAACTCACGCACACAGCTGCACAAATTGTCTCCGAATTGCATTCATAGCCAATAATATGAACACACACACACACTCACACACACAGGCTTTAATCAACGAGGAGTGCCTATGTGTGCTAGAAGGTAAATATCTGAGGAAATTGGTTGTCCAGCCATGACAATTTGGTCATATTTCTCCAACAGCAGGGACAGAAAGAAAAAAAAATAATGGGTCAGAGAATGGAGAAACAAGAGAAGGGATGTGGCTCTTAGAAAGTAAAATTTGAGATACTGGTGACATTAGACGGAGAAATTAGAAAATGAAATAGTAAGCCAACCGTAACTACTAAGGAAAACAAAGGGAATGCAGGGAAAGAGGTACAAGAGACTACAAAGACTAACAGTCCATCATTTTAGACATAGGCCATGATTGTGTATGCTGTTCATGCCAGGGGCCATCAGAGTTCAAAGGATGAAAAAAAAAAATAAAAAAATAACCTTGGCAGTTTCTCCCTGAGGCAAATACAGCACATTGGTGGATTTACACTTCATTGCTACAACAGTGATACGAGCTGTAAAGAAAAGGAAAAAATGAACTCATTCACCTGCATTCTTTCATGAAGCTGCTCAGAGGTTGACAGACGACTGAAGGTCTTGCAGCTGGATTACGAATCTCAGAGTAGAGACTTCCATTTGAGAGATGGCTGTGTGAAAATGGATACATATTTTATAACCAAGCTAGAAAACACTAGTATTATGTGGCTATACATTTATTAATTTCACATGTAAACATAAATGGTCTCATTTCCTCTGTTTGTCTCTATAGCTTTGACAAACACTGTTATTAGCTAACGCTTTTACTTTTAATATCACAGTAGCTTATCACAGAGTCACTTTACGTAAACACAAAGCAGCTTTTAACTTTGTTTACTAGCTAGTTTAAAGCTAACATGTTAGCTACTTTAGCTAGCTGCTCATAACATGCTAACAGAATGTGATAATGATTAGGTAGGAATACAACATCGGTTAGCAAGCTAATAATCTGCTCTCTGAATACAAAATTACCATCAATTACTTGACCAAAGCCCTAAGTTCTTAAAACAGAAACTTCTAGACAATTCAGACAGCTTTTTCATACATTTTGAGTCGGACATTTTGACATGACGTGATTATTTACAGAGGTGATTTAGATTCAGTTTCAGGACCCTGGCATTGTGCTAGTTACATACTGGGACACATAAGGAGCGACCTTAATTGTTATCAAGTTACACCTGTGGTTTTCCTTAAATCAAAATCTCCACTGTGAGGAAGGTCTACTCTTGAATTAAAAATAGTTCAGCCTTCGTAACATATACCTGTAGCTCTTCAATTTGTAGTGTTAGCAAATTTAGGCTTCAATCTATTTTACATGACTTGTCAGCCTACATCATGGTACATCATGGTGGTGGGCTGGGTGGTGATAATGCTATGACAACAAAGCTAGTAATAACGCCACACTTTCCTCCCTGATAAAGCCCTTTTAGAAGTCAGCATTTTTCACAGTGAACTCCCCTAAGCTGCTTTGTTCCTTCGCCAAAATAGAGTCTTTAGTTTCCTTAAGGTTAGTTTAAAACCCAACTTCACCCCCTACAGCCACAGAGTAGCAAAGTATAAACCTCAGCACAGTGTGCTTTGATACAGATATGATCCCCCTACAAATACTCACATCCTTCTTTTCACAATTTCTTTAAAAAAGGTGTGTGATGACTTTCGTTGCATTTTGCTTTTAAAAAAGGTCTTATATTCGCTCAACTCCTGTGTGATACTCTGTAAAACTGTTGGCCTTTTACTCTTGCATGCAGCCATGAAACGTTTATCCAGAACTCGCTAGCAAAAGAGAGTTAATCTCGCTGGGACTGGTTAAATCAAGGTTAAAGAAAGGAAGCCAACATCAGTGCAGTTCTGCTTTGGCGTGGATTTCCCTTTTCATAGTCAAAGAGGTCCCAAGAGCTCACCTGGAACCCAGTTTATCACCCTTGCAGCAGTCAGAGTGTTGCAACTATCTCCCCTGAGACATAAAATGTAGTCAACACACCATTTATGTGGAAAACACTATTCAGTGGATCAGAAGCTTCAGCTTTTGTTCCCTTTACCACAAATTTGATGCGTCTTGAAAAGTGACTTCTAGTCAGCCTTTCGGAAACACTTCAATGGCATTGCAGCCAAAAGACTTTTACACAAAAACAAGAGGGTGTTAATATTTCAGTAAGTCCAAGTTCTTGCATGCATACCAGTGAACCTGGGAACATTGAACGGATAAATACTTCAGTTTATATTAACACTTTGCAGTTTTAAAGTTAGCTCAGAACAGCTTAGTCAAAACTTAAAATACATTTTCCTGTGGTGTGACAGACTCAGAACACATTTATTTTTGCTTTACCAGTACTTAAAGTTCTTTGATGGACATGCACTCTAACAGTTAGTACACTTGACTGCAATAATCTTAAGTAGTCTTATTACATATTGGACCAAACTGAAGACCTGTTGCAGACCCTGACACATTTTGTTTCAGAGACAAAATAGAGTTACAGTACAATACAACTGGTAACCTTAGTCACATTAAAACTTCTTTTAAATGCATTTAAAAATTGCCTTTTAAAGTCCTATAAAACTGCATGACAAGTTGTTGTTTTTTTTAAAACTGCCTCTTACAATTTTTAAAAGCCTGACTTGAAATAACAAAGAGGACCTAAATGCAAATGAACATAGGCAGAGCAGGTCGAATTACAGCCAATTGAGGCAATGAGGCACAGGTGTGCAGGGAGAAACGGAGTCAGGTGACTGACGGGGGCGAGAAATTCAAGGGGGGCAACTGGTGGACAGATCAGGAATAGCAGGGTCTTCTTCTTTTTGGGTTTTAATGGCGGTTTGCAACCAGCGTATCAGGTACATTACTCCCACCTTATGCTTCCGAGTGTGGATTCTGAGATTAAATCTAACCCATTAATCCTGTTTTGTCAATCAATTCCAAGAAAATCTACTGCTTCGTCCACTTGACAGGTTCATTCATGTTTTCATATTAATAGTATGAATTCCAGCCATCCTGTGGTCTTTTTGCATACTTTGCCTTCAGTTTTTTTTATTACACTCCATGATTACACAACAGACTTTGTATATATATGTGTATGTATATATACATACATATACACATACATATACATATATACATATATATATATATATATATATATATATATATATATATATATATATATATATATATATATATACACACTTGTATATAGTTTCCAGTCATTACTTGACAAGATATATCTCCCTTCTACACCCATCATCTTTATTTAAGTCCCTCCTTCCTAAATATATCATGAGCTTTTTCAACATGAAAATACTGCTATTGACTTTTTAGAAATCTGTGCTTTTCTGATCTCAATTTCTAAACCTACTTTGATAGTTTGCTATTAATCTTCACCTTCTAAAAAATATGGTGTGTTTGTGTGTGTGTGTGTGTGTGTGTGTGTGTGTGTGTGTGTGTGTGTGTGTGTGTGTGTGTGTGTGTGTGTGTGTGTGCGTGCATGATGATACCTGCATGCTGCCTGTTATGATTGCTAATGAACTGCAACAATCAATACTGACACGAACAACCCATAGACTACACAAATCACTGCACAGCACTATGAGTTAACTACACACTTTCACATCAGGTAAACATTCTAATAAATGCCTCCATTAGCTCATCCAGCTGGCACAAACAAATGATTCCCTGTCTCCTTAGATCAAGGTACTTTTTTTCACTGTGTAATTTTGTTCTTTTAAATTATGTAGTTCAGTGTTGCAGTTATTACCATCATTGCACATATCTGCTCTACTCTAGTTTGGCTTAAAGGGGGACTGGTTTTACTTATAAAACACTTTTATGGAGTGTGGGGGGAGTACTGTATATGTCAACAAAAAAGCTGTAAATTCATTGGGAGTTGGAGTATATTGGTAATCTGTAAAATGGTGGAGTTTTCTATGATCTGGGCTAAGTAGGGCGATACATTTCTGGAAGGAAGCTGTTTAGTGGTCTTACCTTAATGGACAGGGACTTTCTGCCTGAGCAGTTCTTGGAAGAGATCTAGTAGTGATCTATCCTTCCCCATGTCTTCATTCTGGGATCATGCACTTGTTTGATGGAGGTCAGCTGACAGCCCCATATCCTGCTCAGCAGGGTGGAGTATATGAGGAGCTTGTCCTTGGATCAGGGGCATATGGAGATACTGTACATTACGAACAAGGAAGGAAGCACACCTGGAAGAACACAAAGCAGCAGCAGGCAACCAATGTCCACAAGAGAGAGAAAGATCCCCCCTCCAACTAATTAGAAATGCCAACTAATTAAAGATTTTTTTCTGGGGCTTTTCCCCCTTTATTTGTAAGTGGATAGACATGAAAGGGGGAGAGAGATGGGGGATGACAAGCAGCAAAGGGCAGCAGGTCGGATTCGCACCCTGCACCGCTGCAGGACTCAGCCAACGTGGGGCAAACGCTCTTACTGGGTGAGCTAGAGGCCGCCGGAAATGCCAATGAATTAGAGACTACTTTGACGTTCACCTCGCTTTCTCCACCTGTCTTCCTGTCTGGGACTATCCCTACCCTCTCGCTCCAGCTCTAATGACCAGCATCACATAGTTATGAAAGATAGTATATAATTTTTTGTAGTTCTCGCCATCCACAATTTTTCTACCCTCTCCCTCACACACACACACAAACTCTCTCTCTGTCTTGTGAGTGATGTAGTAGGCCAGTGCTGGTAACACTCTCCTGCTCTGTCACTCATTAGTATCCCATCCCTACTCTGTACCTTGATTTCTATCACGTTACGTAAAATGGGTCTAGTGAGCGGCTTCTTGCTAATCAATCTACCTGTCAATAAAACCTGAAACTGCTCTCAGCTGCGAGGCGATTACATCGCTGCCTGTGTGTGTGACGGGTATGGGAATGGAAACTGACCGACAGTGATAGGACCGATATTTTATACATGCATTACAGTGACAACAGTGGCAAATTGACCACTCGATTTATAAAACAATGGCTCTTCAATTGGACACAGAAGTAAACTAATGCAGGCCTCTCATTTCTAGCTGACAGCCGTGGATTTTGTTTGACAACCGCTGACTTTTAGAATCCAATAGTGGCTCAGAGTTTTGTTTTACTTTAATGAGAATGTTTTTTAAAGGCTACACATTTCATTAAATGTGTTAGAAAGTATCTTCAGAGCTGGCAAGACTGGATTGCTTACTACAGGAATATCTGTGAAGCCTAGTTTTAGAAAAATTGTGGAGTAATATTCACTATGAGGACTAACAATGATTTAGTAAACATCCGTGTATTGATGTTGCCTGATCAAAGCTGGTGCTGTTAGACGAAGAGGAGCTTTAGGACTTTACACCACTATATTTGTGTAACACCCGAAGGTACTGAATGAAGTTTTGCATGAAAAATGATAAATTGTAGCATGTCCGCTGAATGTTTTGTTATTCATCAATATACAGGATGTGATGTTGCAACCCTGTGTACCTTAAACCAAGGTAAGAAATCATAGAAGCTCAATTTAGATGGTAGGAGATTGATGAGATTCCCCACAATGTGTGACTATACAGTACACAAGGCAATGCTGCCATAAATCTACTGGACCTTCAAGAAGACAGCATTATTCACCAGCCACCTAAATGTTACAGGGAATATGTGAATAACTGGGGTTGTCAAGTGGGGACCTCCCATCACAGATGTTTGGATGATTTAGACCCACAACACCTCGAAACTCAACAACTTCCAGTACAAACTGCGTGCCTAACAGATCTCATGAAGTAATCATTATTATTTTAGATATACAATTAGGCTTATCCCAAGTTCAGTTCAGTTTATTCTTTCTCCCAAAGGGGCAATTTGTATGCAGCAGGAATACATCACATGAAGACTATAAAACACAAACCACACAACAATTAACACAAATAAAAACAGCAGCTTCAGCCTGAGTTAAAGAATAAATAGTTGCAGAGTTGTATTGGAGTGATACTGAAAGTAAAAAAGAACTACAAGAACTCAACAATAATAATAATCAACAATAATAATATGTCAGCATTGCTTTCTGTTTTCAAACCCCCCCCTACTGATTTCAACAGCAATGGACATATGAGAAAACTGATTTGCTGGTGGCTTCAAACATCCTCAACATCGTGTCATAACACTTTCTGGATTGCGGGACAGAGCCCACACCAAAGGATAGAAACTGCACTGTGTCAGCAAGCCAGTGTATTAACCCTCTAAAGCAGTGGTTCCCAACCTTTTTTCCTTGGTGCCCCCCCTACTGAAAAGCTGAGCCCCCTCCGAAACCAAAGTTGAGGTAACTCTCAAGATAGGGCCTTACTTTCTTTTTTGATACAGAGGAGTTATCAGCACTTTTGCGTTTCTCCGCTATGTTTCATTCATAAAATAGTGATGCCGTGGCGGCAGGAAGAACGAGGATGATAGCAGCTAGCAGTCGACCTGATGACAGCAAGGGCCACAGGTTAAGAGGTCCTGGAGGTTTGGCCTACTAAGTAGCCTGCCTACAATTTTAAGCAAGAACAAAAATATATAGTTTTTATACAGACTTTTGTATACTATATTATATTATAATTTTTTTTTTTTTTTACCTCAACCTCAAACCAGATAAAGACTTGCGCACACCCTGTGATCTTTGCCGCCCCCCTGAGGGGTCCCCGGACCCCAGGTTGGGAACCACTGCTCTAAAGACTTAACTTTCTTCCTATATTCTGCTGACAAAACAGCCAGTGCAATCATGCTCCTATTGCTGCGGTCAAATCAGGCTGGTTTGAACAGGTTGAAGAGCCTGGCCACGTTGCTCATGAACTGGTCTTAGTATTTCTATTTGAACACTGCCAATAGGGTTGACGTCTTGATTACAGTGCTTATGATTTTATACATTTTCATAGGTTTACATATCGTGATTTAAGTACATGTCTTACAATTGCTGCACCAGTTGCACTTAAATTAAAGTAACTATATGTAACTTTTGAATGTTTCTGAAACTTTGGAACTTTTCAACTGATGATCATAAATGACCTGTAACTGAAAATAAGACAAACAATGAAAAGTACACTATTTTTATATAGTTTTTAGCAAAGCCTTTGCCCGGGTCCGTTTTTTTCTCGCAAAGTCACAAAATGATTTACGGCAGGTAGACGGCGCTACAGAGCACACATTCTGATGGTTCAGATTTCTTGAAAGTTATTTCAAAAATATAAAAGTCTTAACATGAATCCAACATATTAGCAAATATAAATTCCCACTGATGATAGGCTTACTGGCCTATAGGTAAGGTAGTCACTCAGGTAGCCATCCACAGATACAGTTCAGTTTAAGGATTCACTGTGCTACATGTATTTTGAACATTAAAACATTTATAAAAGCATGCCAACAACTAGTAGGCTATTTTAATAGCTTATTATTCTATGCAAAAAAGGTATGTATGTATAAAGGCTTTAGGCTGCCCTACACGTTATTGTAGGCCCAGTTTAATATGAAACTTCATATTATACAATATACAAAGGGGTCCCTGCTCAGTCTCACTTTCAGTTGAGGGGTCCTTGGCTAAAAAAACGTTGAAGACCCCTGCTTTAGAGTAACCATGGAGGAAATAGGAAATGCTGCATGGTGATTAACAATGGGAAGAATGTGGAGTAAAAAAGAGTGATGAAACAAAGACTAAGATTGTGAGAGGAGTGTCCTTCCTATAGCTTCATGACCTCGTTTCCTGTAGATTTATGGGAGAGCTGTCCAGCACTCTTTCAGTGTCAGCCTCAGTCCAGCATGATTTATTGGCATGAATAAATCAATTGGCTGCATGCATTTTCAAGAAGAGATAATGAAATAGGAATTCATCTAGCAGGAATAAATAGGGGGTAGAAGCAGGTCATTCACATCAAAGGTTCATTCATGGATTGACTTCCTGGCCAAAAATGAATGGCATTTTCTCTTTCTCATCTGCCTATTTCCAGGTGATGTGACACTTAATCACACCGAAAAAGTGAATCCCCAGTAATTAAATATGACATGATATTATATCTCATTTGTTAGCACTTTATGGAAAGGGTACATACATTTTCATGATTACAACATTTGGAATTCAACAGAATATATGTACAGCACTGTTATTGGTTAGTTTCTAGCCTGTCCCTTTAACTGCAGAATGAAGACATGAATATCATCAATAGCTCAGAAATCATACTGATTGAAGTACCTTAGTTGTTGCGTTAACGTATTGTTATGCATTAACTTGAAATACTGTTAATTTGTGTACAATAATCATAGCTCCTGAAGTATTACATGAATGAATTCATGCATAAAGTTATGCATGCAGCCATATCAAGCACATGCTTGATATTTGTGATGGGACACCTTGCGGTACTGTGTTACTCAGGCCAATTAAATGTCAACATTGTCTGTATGCAAAATCTAAACATGCCCGCTAATGAGTCCAGTATACTGGCCGCAGCCGACCTGTTGTGCGCAAATGTGACGTCATGTTTATACTCGCGCGTGGAGGTCGCAACACTAGTTGCAGTCTTCTCCTGAACAGAGGTGGCACTAATGAGGAAAGGCTACCGACTTTGCTATTTCTACAGTCTAGAACTGGCAGCAGCATTGGCGTCAATGTTTCAATTTGATTCGATGACCTACTTCGTCAGACCAAGCCTTTCATTCACCATAAAAGAACTCATCTTAACTCAGTAAGTTTACAAGAGAGACTTGCAGTCACTCTGAGAGTCCTGGCATCTTGACTTTTTTTGTTTAAACCAAATCATGATCATTCTTTGCTTTTTTGTGTGTAAGGTGTTATTGAAGGACAAAGACTATTCACGACTTCAGTCAAATATAATCAAATATGTGATTTGAACAAGCATGTGCACCTGCAAAAAACCTGCAATTGCAACAATAGTTCATCTTCCAGTGGGCCTCCTGTTGTGGCATCAATTATGTCATAAAATAAGACATGTCTCCCAACCAAATTTTTTCCAATGTAACTTTAGCTTCAGTAGCCTACCATCGATCAATCATTGATCATCAGCACAATGCGAGATTAAATATCACCACGATGCACTTAATAAATGATCAGAAACAAAAGACTAGATTTGTTTACAGGTAAGTTTAAAAAGCTGCAGCTCTTACCAAGAAGTCAAACCTTACTGATGTTAGAATGGTGACCTCGTTCTCTTCTTTGCTACTGTCTCTGTAACATGGGTGCAGTTACAGCTAACCTCTCTCTATATATAATTTTCTATATATAAAAAATGTCATTGTTACATAAAGTATACCACGCGAACCAATGTTTTGAAAAAATGACTAAAGCAAAGACGTGGCAGTGCTGCCAAATTCTGCCGAAAAAAGAAAAATTCTTCCTGTGGCCCTAAACAATGGCACAAAAGGTTTAGAAAATGAGTCTCTAAGGAGTTCCAAGCAGTTTCTGAGGTCCATAATGGATATAACAGCTGTAAAAACAGCATAAAATAAAATATAAATAGAAAAAGGCCAAAAGTTACAGCGCAGGAATGAAATGCTTTGCAAAGTGTCTGAGGCAGAGTGTGTATGTTGTGCTTATGTGTTATGTACGTATGTATGCAGAGGGCCTGAGGGAGATTGCTGATGTCAGGATGTCAGTGTCAGTGTCTCATCCAAAAGTGACATTTTCACCTGTATCCCTTGTGTATCAGGCTGTGTGTGTGTGTGTGTGTGTGTGTGTGTGTGTGTGTGTGTGTGTGTGTGTGTGTGTGTGTGTTACACTCTCGTCTGTCTTTCTCTCCCTCTCATTGGCTCTCTGATTGTCCATGTTTATTCTGCACACAGATACACAAAAAAAATGATCATTTAGAATATATATATATATATATATATCCTCTTTAACAGAATTGTGAATTGTACAATTTGTATATTTGATAAATTAAATACATTTGTATACAATATTGTGACATGGTGAGTGGAGGTGGACCCAAATGCAGAGGGAGACGACAGGCAGGAGATGGTGAGAGCTCAATGATACTTTAATAAAACAAAGTCAACGGCAGAACAGAGGCTTGGAAAACCCACGGGACAGAGCGCAGAGAGATACACACAGGCGGCACAGGTACACAAAATGATCTGACACAAGAAAAAGGGAATACGGGGGTTAAATACAAGAGGTAATGAACAAACGAGGGACAGGTGATACAACAGGTGAAGCACATTAGGGCGGGGCAGGACAATCAGACCAGGCGGGAAAACAGAAAGTAAAACTAGACAAGACAAGATCGAACACAGACTATTAAAATAAAACAGGAAATAGAACATAACCTGGGGAATACACAACATGAGGAAAATCTACATAACAGAAAAATATAGAATAAATATACAAACACAGGAAACATACAGAAATAACTAAACCAGGCAACAAAAATACAAGACAAAATACCAAAACCATAACACATTATATATGTTATCTATTAAACATTATTATAATGTCTCCTGTTTTTAATACCTGTGTTTAATACCTATAATATATATTCTTGTATATGTACTCTTGCATTTTGAGCTGCATTTAATGTTATGAAAGGTGCTACAGAAATAAAGTTTATTATTATTATTAGTAGTAGTAGTAGTAGTAGTAGTAGTAGTAGTATTTCTTTAAACTTCTCCTGAAGACATGTGTTGTAGTTAAGCAATAAACTACAATCACTAAATACAATTCATATGGTGCTTTACTGTATGCAAATTAGGGTTGGCCTATATGGCCCTAAAATAATATCACAATATTTTAGGGTATATCTGCGATAATGATATTCTTTATGTTATGATAAAACGTCTTTATTTCAAGAACATGCAATTGCAACAACGTAAGAGTTATAGTTTTATATGTCAGCATTAACATTAACAGTTTTTAGTCAAAACAAAAAAAACATTATCTCAGTTCTTTCATTTGTAACTCAGATTGAGAATCACATTCATTATAAAGTAAACAGTACTGTTGCCAAATTAACAGGCAATTGCGCCAACAGGTCGGAATATTGCCATTATTCATTTGTTTCATATCATGTATCGTATCAATGCAAATGTCATTACCACAGTGATTTCCTTGTCAAATAAAACATTAAAATTGTAACTAACTGAAAAAAATATTAGGTATTAGGAAACTAATAAGGAGGAATGTGATGCATCTTCAATTTGGACATACACAGCCTCTTTGAGATACTAATTTCTCCTAATGATGCTTTAATTAAAAAAAGTTTAGTTTATTTAAAGGTGAAGTTTACTTTTTGCAGAGTTTACTTATTCTGTCCTTCCCCCTTTAAAGGCAAAATGGAGAGAGAGAGGGTTTCAGACAATAGAGAGAGGAAGAAAAAGATAAGAAAATGTTGAAAACAAGCACAGCAGGGGAGGAAGAATAAGAAATGTGAGTGAGAAAGCAGGAGAGGGGCAGAGAGAGTCAAATTAAAGGGATTAGACAGCTCATTCCCCCTTAATTCCCTAATCACCTCCTCCCACACTGGATTGCGTTGCCACGTAATGTTTACATGACCCAATATCCTGCTGAAGCCAAAACAGGCATGGCCCATATTATGCTAAATCCCCAATTTACCTGGCATAATCCCTCCCAGACAAATACTCTGCAGCCTGCTTCTGAAAGTCTAGGTGGACAGCCTGACGGGCTTGTAGGCCATTTACTGATGGAGAGGAGGACCCCGACTCCTTTATGATGAAGGAGCTGCTGCAAAAACAATTGTGTTTGCCATAGGCCTTAGTGGGTCAACACGGGTTATCTGATTTTGCTTTGTGTCCTTGCAGCCAAATGGCTTTTCCTGACGCCGATATATATTGCTTTGCTTTTGTGAATGGTGAACACAGGCTACTGTAATAACTCTAAGGTTAACACAGCAAGCCGTAAAGAAATAAATTATGTTGTTCTTAACTGCAAAGCTTTTTTAACATGACATGTGTCAACCTTTCACAGAAATTACACAGTAAATATACTGTATGGGCTTCTGCACCATCTGACATGTGAATGTCTATAGGGCCATATTCATCAAACGTCTGACAATTACACTTAAGAAAACTCTAAAGAGACAATTGTACTGAGCTTAATTGTACAGTGAAGTATAAGAGGAACATTCAAGGAATAGCCAATCAGCAACAAAGATTTACCCTACATCTCCCATATTGTTCCTCCTTTAAAATAAGTGATAGCTATATGACAGATCTTTTTCGCTCCTTTTTCAGAGCCCAGAAGTAACTTATTGAAGTACCACATTGTCACATGCAGACAATGCAGCTATTCCTAGCTATTTTACCGGTTCTCCCAACATAGTGAAATCAACATAGGTCACAAACGGTGAAATTTCGTTTGTGGTTTGTGTGTCTGTGTGAAACAGGGACTGCTCACCCAGAGCATTGAGAGCATAAAGAGATGGAAGGAGATGGAAGAGAGAGGAAGTACAAAGAACAAGAGAAAAATAATGCATTAAAGCCTCAAGGGGCCATTTTACAATTCAATCAGTAAAAACATGGAAGGTTATGTACAAAATGTGATATTTATTCAAATACAACAACAATTTTGACACTGACCCTGCCCTGTAACAATAATTTAGAGGATCAATCCCTATAAATGAATGAAATGCTTAGAATTCCCTCTGGCATTTACACATGGGGCTGCACACACTTTAATGACAGCAAGGAGACAAGTCAGGTAGAAAGCCTGAACAGATAACACATATGTGTAACAAAGTAAAAGCAAGTGTCTCCATGCTTGAGCTTGTGTTGAGAGATTCACTGAAAGGAAAGGAAGCAACTGGGGAGAAAGAAGGAAGGAAGGTGTGAAGAGAGGGGAAAGGGAATAATAGAAGGCACCTACGTTTAAGGGAGAAGACAATGGAGTAAGATAAGTGACCGGGGAACATTTTGACAATAAACCATGTGTACAGGAGCTCACAAGAGAGGGGCCTGTGAGGGGACATTTGAGAGATGGAGGGCGTGGAGATGTTTTTTTGAAGGATGGAGATATGAACTTATGTGTATTGATTGCATTTTATGTATACTGTATATATGCAGAGGATGAGCTCTACGCTAGCAACAGTTGCTCAACAGGATAGGGATATCAACTCACCAGTCTCCTGCTGGCTCCGCTTTCAAGGTTTTTTAAGTGTGGGCATGGCTAAGGGGTAAGGATTGTTATTGGCTGTGACCTATGACTGCGACCTATGGCCCTATGGCTGCGGCCTATGGTCCTATGGCTACAGGCTGCGACCTAAAAATAAAATTAGTTGCAGAGTAATAAAGAAACCGTTTATTACCAGCAGGAACATTAGTTGAGGTCAGTAAATGTAAAGTCCAGAAAACAGAACTCAATGAGAGGATTATGTAATATAGATACATATTTTACAAAACAACCTCTATCATTAATCACTATATTTATCTAGTGGCAAGATGAACAACCTGTGCCCTCTTTGTTCAGAAACAAAGCAATGCTCATATTCAATTCAATTCAATTTTATTTATAGTATCACATCATAACAAGAGTTATCTCAGGACACTTTACAGATAGAGACTAGATAGATAAGTCTAGACCACACTCTATAATTTACAAAGACCCAACAATTTCAGTAATTCCCCCAAGAGCAAGCATTTAGTGTGACAGTGGCGAGGAAAAACTCCTTTTAGGAAGAAACCTCGGCGATGAGAAAAACTTCCTTTTAGGGAGAAACCTGGGACAGACCCAGGCTCTTGGTAGGCGGTGTCTGGCGGTGCTGGTTGGGGGTGTGATGAACAATGGCAATAATAGTCACAATAAAGATAATGGAACAATGACCAGAAATAGTAGTTGTAGTAGTTCATGGCATAGCAGGGCACTGCAGGGCACTGCAGGGCGTTACAGGGCGTAGTAGGACGCAGCAAGACGAAGCAGGGCACTGCAGAGCGTAGCAGGGTGTTACAGGGCATAGCAGGGCACGGAGCAGGACCACCGGGACAGCTGCAACCATGATTTAGGTGCCACCCTAATCCAAGGAAACATGCTGGCCAAAAAAAAAACATAAGGACTCTGGGGAATAAGCTCCCCAGAGCTAAGTTAGTAACAAGCATTTCTGGGACAAGGACGCACACAGATGGAAAGAGAGAGGAGAGAGAAGCTCAGTGTGTCACAGGAAGTCCCCCAGTATTCTAAAACTATAACAGCATAATTAAGAGAGACAGGTTAAGGAGAGGAGCCTGGTTGGGCTAGAACTCTCCCCTGCCGGATCGGGCAGTACTGGCCTGCCTCCCTCTACTTTGATTGTATTCAGTTCAGTTCAATTTTATTTATATAGCACATTTAAAAACCACCATAGTTGACCAAAGTGCTTAACAAGCTCCAAAAATCAAAGAGATAATATACACAAATAATACACAATATACAATACAAAATAACCAACAGTAGAAAAAGGTCAAGATATCAAAGCGCAACTTGAATTGAAAGCCAATGCATAGTAATGGGTCTTAAGCAAGGACTTGAACGTTTCAATTGTCCGAGCTGTTCTTATATGAATAGGTAGACTATTTCATTGATTTATATGGTAAATTAATCTGACGACTATGAAGAGAATCAGAGTAGAGAAGGGGTGCTGCGTCTGTAGACATACACCCTCCCCCGCCGGTCTGGCTAAACGCTGCAACTCCTCACTCCCTAAATATAAGCTTTATCGAAGAGGAGAGTTTTAAGTTAACTCTTAAATGTGGTGACGGTGTCTGCCTCCCGGACCCAAACTGGGAGCTGGTTCCACAGGAAAGGAGCCTTTGGAACCAATGATGGAAGTGATGAGGGACAAAACCCACAGTCCTTGTTCCACCCTTAAATGCATTCTAAAGCTCATACATTTATACAGAATGGCAACTGTGTACACATACACATGGGGAAATATTCTTGATCTGTATATGCCTGCACCCTGGTCAATGGTAACTGTAATCGTCTACATTATGTTCTTCTGTCCCTGCAGTTGTTGACAGCCTTTGAGGCCCTGAAGGGCATTGGTTTCATTCACTCTGACCTGAAGCCAGATAATGTCATGCTGGTAAATCACGAGGACCAGCCCTTCAAAATCAAACTCATTGATTTCAGCGTGTCCTTCACTACCTCTGAAGAGACATGTGATATGACAGTGATTTGATTATTCAGCCTCTGGGTTTGAGAGACAGGAAGGATAGGATCATTTCAAATATGCCTGATGGAGCAGCAGCTGTTGGAGCTGAAGACCCTATTGGCTCAGCTGAAGTGGAACCAGCTTTTTAGTCAAGAAGCAGCCAGAAAGGGTCTAGCTGAAGAGACATCGTCCCCTAATGGGTCAACCGATGAAGGTGCACCTGTCAAAGTGAAGAAGAACGGGCTCAAGAGAATTAGAACATTTCTCAGCAGGGCCATAAGGACAATTTTTGGAAGGAAGAAGCGAATTTCTGAACTTAAATCAATAAGAATATTATGATACACTCAACTCATGACTCAATGTTATGATTTTCTCACGAAAATGAAATTGAAGACAAATTATGATTGAAAAAGATTCCTTTATTTCGCACACAAAAATCTACAAAACATATTTTCTCTTATCTTTTCATTATCAAATTAAATAATACTGTTTTATCTTTGAAGTAGGTTATTAAAAGGTATACGATGCAGTACTTTCCTCAAAAACAATGTATAGACTTTTACAAAAGTAATCCCTCTCAATCATCCCTTATGACCCACTAGAAGTGTGTGGTGGTGTCTATATCTGCAGAGGCCCCGGCCTGGTTTTAACCTTTTCTTTTAATTTTGGTGAGTGTGGGATGTTTATGGGCGTCAACAAAGAGCCTTTGGGCCCAAGCATGTGTGTAACCCCGAGCCAATAACAGCACGCAGGTTGTGCAGCCCGTTCTTATTCCCAACCACTGCAGTTGCAGTTGCACTTTGTATCTTTAAATCTTACTATAAGCTAAGGCTTATAGTAAGATTTAAAGATACAAAGTGTAACATATTGGCATTAAATGTCTAAAAGCGACTAGACCTTTGTTGAGTTGTGTACTTACAGTATCCCAAATGTTTCCAAGCATGTTCAAACCCAGACAAATCTGTAATTTTAAAGCCATAGTGCATAGTTTCCGTTGCCCCCATGAGGAATTTTAAGTAATGACAACAACACTGTTGGCGCGTCCACATGATACAAGCCTTCTGTGATCGCGCATCGCCCCCACCCCTCCTCCACACAGTTGCTAGTAGCCAAGGAGGACACGGAGGATTAAAAAAACATGATGGACTCTTCAGAAGAGGTAATTATCTTCACTCGAGTTCCTGCGTGCAAAAGTCACCGGACAACACAATCTTCTGAACAAAGCCATACTGAGAAATACAGAGCGAGTTGGAGCTGTGTGTGGAGCTGGTAGTCTTAATTAGCTTTGTATCAACTCATTTGGCAATGGCATGAATGTAACGGACATTCGTAAATATCAAAAAGTTACGCACTTAAGCTTTGAATGGTTAAATGGTTTGTGTCATTTACTGGTTTTAATCACCGGGTTTGTTTGTTTTGGAGAGGAGGAGACCTCTGCTGATAAATCAGCTCCTGGTAAAAACATCCTGATGAACACTGAAGGATCCTTACCGGGAAAAGTTGACTGCAATGACGGCATTGCCCAGTCTGTTGTTATTGCTTAGACTGAGAGACCACTACCGGCAGAAAATTGCATATTGTACGTTTAAGTGCATATTTGGTGTTAAGTTGAAGAACTTCCAAAATTGATGTGATTTAGTGAGATGTAGTGCTTGCCTGCCCAATAGGAGGTCAATCAAATGATATACTTGTGCTAGCTGTAAAAAAACAAAACACTATTAACACTTCAGGACCTAAGGTCTATTTACTGGCTTTTCCGGAGCTTTCAACATCTTCATCAGCAGATGGAATTTGGGCATAGAGATAACTTATTCAACTGAGGCATTATCATGACACCCTGTCTGCTGATGAAGACCGTAAGATGGTGATGAAAGCTCTGGAAAAAGCTAGTCATTTGAGCTTAAAATAAGTTTGAGGCTTGTTTGAGTCCTGGGAAAGTCATTACAAATTCCTGCCAAATAACTTGTTGCCAGAGCATTCCCCGTTGCACACCGAGTATAGAAATGTATTCAGTGAAGGTAGTGTCAAATGTACACACACACACACACACACACACACACACACACACACACACACACACACACACACACACACAGGTGTCTTTCGTAAACAGAGTACATACTCATAACCTGGAGATTTCCTGTGGCAAGGAAAGATAGAGGAAGGTGTGATCAGAATAAATATGATGTTATGTTGCTAGAAAGAGGGAGCAAAGCAAATGCAGAGAGAGGGAAAGTGAAAGAGCAAGTGGTGTGATGAGAATATTAATTGCATAACACTGTGGGTACCTTAAAGTCCATTACTGCTGGAGAGCTGTCATAAAACTATTAATGAAAGAGCATGATGAAGAGAGAGGGGAGAAAAAGAGAAAAAAAAAAACATGCAGGTTGTAATGGCAGAAAGGAAGGGGTCATGTTCATGATTTGCGGTGGTAATATGATCTGGAGGCGGGCGTCAAGGAGAGAATTAAACCACAATTAAAACCAGACAAACAAAAATACAGGGAGGGAGACAGTGGGGAGGAATGTAAGCAGGTGAGCAATTTAAAAGAGGAAGAATACCAATAAGCTACGGAGGAAATTAAATGTCAGAAGAGGAGAACACATTGAGTAAGACTAAATAAGCCACAGTTGGGATCAGAAAGCCAGACACCCAGAGAAACACAAATAAACCTTCACTCAGATGGAGCAGGGTAATGTATGGTACCTAAATGCTAATTGGAGTGAATGTGCCTGCTGTTTAATGCTAATACGTTTGTGGTGGGAGCTAATGTTTGCTAATTACTAGGTGGTGGGGAAATGCTTGTTCCAAAGACAGATACAGTAACACAAGCTGGTTGAATAATGTTAATTGGATCTGAACAAAATCCATGCCAGTGTTTTTTTTTTTTTCCAATGGCTCAGGGTACTATCGAAAATGTGGCATTAGCATTAGCTATTAACCTCAGGTGCTTCAGTTCCACGCACATAATGACTTGTGTTTAGACCCGCTGTTGCAAGGCCAGTAGTAGCTCAGCACTGTCATCTGCCGTCAATTATGGTATTCATTATGACTGAAAAATGCTTCTTCAGGCTTCATGCAGGCGAAAATGCACAAAGGGGGGACGCGAGAAGACATTTCCAAAATATACCATTACCATTTACCATTAGTTTGAACTATTACATGCCCTATTGACCTATGAATAAACGGTTACACTTTACTTGAAGGTATCAACATAAGAGTGACATGACACGGTCACTAACGTGTCATAAACATTATAAACAAGTCATAAACGTTTATGACATAATGCTTCTTATAGTAAGTGTCATTCGGTTTTTGTCATGACGAGTTATGGTTAGCGTTAGGGTTCATGTGTCATGACTGTGTTATGACAGTGTCATGTGTTCATGACATTGTCATGTCACTCTTATGTAGATACCTTCAAGTAAAGTGGTACCAAATAAATTTAGCTATAAAATAAAAAGAGAGGACAGTAGCAAGCAAAGCTGTGCTGATCAGATAATCACAACACCAAAGCATTTGAGGAGCAGTGTGTGGAAGTATTTTGGGTTGTGCATTAATCAGTGGGCTGTGGCCATCGAGTTGGCCACCGAGGCAGCAGAAGTTGCTTCATGATGGCTGTGGATCAGGAGAGGAGAGCTGTAGGTGGGGTGGTGCTACCTGGGCACAAGCCAGGGCTTGATGAACTCCGTTCTTGGTCGCCTGGGCAAAGATGTCTGATTGTTAAAAGATCAGAAACACCCAATGACCACCAGGTAACATCACAGATGATGTGTCTAGGTGCATCACAAGATGATGTATGTTCCAAAAGAGGAGAACAGGAATTTTCTCTATGGGTTATGTTTCTCCTAAAAGTCCACTCGAAAGGAGGGGCATGTCTGCAATGAATATCTGGACTCTGATTTTGTTAATTACACTCTGCTGCTCTTAAGATGGATGAAAGAAGCTGATGATTGGTTATTAATGAGGCTCATCCCAACTTTGCCTGCTAATCCTGCATTCCTCCTCCTAATAATGTATTCATCCTGCTCCAGCCTCTTTTCAAGATTGGAAAACAGGAATGCTCTATTGCTGCTGGTCAGAATGATTACAATGTGTAGTCTTCATAACCTTGCTTATACTCAGAGTAGGAGAAGCTGAGGAGAACTATGCTTTTCCGACTGACATTTCATCAGATCAGCAGCATCCTTCTGAGACATAATCTTTGACGGTCGCACATTCTTCATTATTCACTGCCACTCTAACTATGATAGCAGTGAAGTTACATGATAGGATGGAAGGAGAGATTGACCAAGAATCTATGATGAAAAAGCAGTTGTTAAAGTATGCTAAAAATAAGTCTATGTTGTGCAGACAAAGTCACGCACATACCCATCTCTTCTTTTGTATGCCATACAAGGATGACAATGAGAAAAGCAGAAAAAAACATGTAAGAAAACAATGGCTCTAAGCTTATGAATATTTAATCTGAGAGAGGAAAGAGGGATACAAATTATTTAGTTGGCGGTCTGGGCACTGATGGTGTGTGTTTGGTTTCCTTTATAGCTCTACTCTATGAGGAGAGGTAAAGCGGTTTATATGGGCAGTGCAGGGTTTTATATTGCATACAGGAAGGATGAAAGCAACACAACCACTTCCACCGGCCCAGTCTTTACAGTCACTTCTAGAGTTTGTCTATTTGTGCGATGAGCAACTGCCTTTTGCTTTACAATGGGAAGAACAGGAGAAAGAGTGCAGACACTCTAAACTGAAATTATTTCAATTTAGCAGAGAGATCATGCACTTGAAATGCCTTTTTAGGGGATTCTTTGCTGCAGCACGTATTCCAATTGTCTGCTAAGTGCTAAAGGTACCAGGTGGATACAGGATCTAATTTTACCAGTGGTGTATTTTATTTATTTTTTTTATCCTTCATCTGCACCAGTGTAAATGCTTTCAATCAGTTATCAGTCTGCCCGTTCCTGCTAGTCTGTTTTTTCACTGAGGTTTTGCGGAGGTCATGTCCCCCACAGCAATTAGGTGCTTGATATTAATCAACCCCTGAGTACCTTCTGCAAACCTTTCATTTCCAAGAGAACACACAACCAATTTTTTTTTTACCTCATTTTGAGCAGATTTCACCTCTCACCCTGCGTATCAGTCTAATAAAAAGCGCTTGCCCTCTTGTCAAATGGCGTGCCTTCTGGGCTTGTTAGGATCCCAGTAGAAAGACCATTATTTTTGGTAAATAAACCTCCACAGGCTTCCTGTCAATACCTTGGCCTTTTGCCGGCCTTACATTTTCTGTTTTCTGCTTTTCTTTTCTTGTCTCTACCTCGTAACAGAGCTTATGTGCAAGGTGCAGGTTTCCTGTTTATCTCATCTCTTCATCTCTATATCGCTCTGTGTGTGTGTGTGTGTGTGTGTGTGTGTGTGTGTGTGTGTGTGTGTGTGTGAGCTTTGTTGTGTGCTGAATAATTGAATGTTTCTAAAGCGTTTTGAACCATTGTTTTTAAAGAAGTGCCACTAAACATATTGTAAAATTATCTCTCTTTCTCTCTCTATCTCACACACATTAAAGGTGGAGTCTGCGATTCTGCAGAAAGATTGTGGATATTTGAACTCAACATCCAAACAAATACATCTCTCCCGTCAGTGTTTCACAAAAGTTAGTATTTGCCAGATTTACCGTCCCTCTTGCTTACACTGCCTTTCTCTTTATAGATCCATGCCCTCAATGTCATGACTCCAGCATCCTGAGCCTGTTTTTGCCTGTGTTTTGCTTTTGCTCTAACCTGAAGTCTATTTTTCCCTGAGTTTCCTGAACGCAGTGGTCTGATACTCCTTCCATTTCAATATTATCGCTTGCACAGTGCTCCTTGGGATGTTTAAAGCTTGGGAAATCTTTTTGTATCCAAATCCGGCTTTAAACTTCTCCACAACAGTATCTCGGACCTGCCTGGTGTGTTCCTTGTTCTTCATGATGCTCTCTGCTCTTTAAACGGACCTCTGAGACTATCACAGAGCAGGTGCATTTATACAGAGACTTGATTACACACAGGTGGATTCTATTTTTCATCATTAGTCATTTAGGTCAACATTGGATCATTCAGAGATCCTCACTGAACTTCTGGAGAGAGTTTGCTGCATTGAAAGTAAAGGGGCTGAATAATTTTGCACGCCCAATTTTTCAGTTTTTTATCTGTTAAAGTTTGAAATATCCAATAAATTTCGTTCCACTTTATGATTGTGTCCCACTTGTTGTTGATTCTTCACAAAAAATTACAGTTTTATATCTTTATGTTTGAAGCCTGAAATGTGGCAAAAGGTCGAAAAGTTCAAGGGGGCCGAATACTTTCGCAAGGCACTGTAATTGCCTCCCCTGAGACAACAGCGTAAAGTGAAGTGTCTGATTGGAACAGCTTCTTTTGCATTCTATAAGTGGGATAATTTCCACTGAATTTTATTACAGTAAAATTAAACAATTTTTTACCCTGCTGTGAACACCCATCAGGTACCGTAACATGATTTGAAGAACCAAAGGCACACTTCTGAAATGACAGGCGATGTTAGGAAACCGGAAAAATGGACGTGCTAAATAACGAAATTGTGATTGTGAGAATTGTCTTGTTTTGGTAAAAAAAAAAAAAAGTATAGAGTGTATTCATGGTGAACACATTCATGCACCTGGTAATGAAGCATTTTGATTATCTTAAAATGTCAACTCTTGCCCTCTGCTTGCAAACCAAACTGGCTAGCGGCAAAGATAATTCATTTTCAGGTTAAATCCTACCTGATTTAGTGGTATTATTCATCGCTGACAAATTAATAAAAATCACTCAGCTCCCATTCTCACTCACGAGGCTTGCCTGAGTTCAAGTCCATGTTAGAATCCCTGCTAGACACTGACAGTACACACAAACTGAAGTGAGGCATTCACTATTCACCTTCCATAACACACATCAAAGTTTTCTAAATACCAGTTAACTGTTTGTGCTTAAGGAGGGTGGCTGAACTGCTTGACTTTTGATTCTAAAATGCAAAAACAAAGAAATGTTAAATGATATCTAACAGCATTCAAAGGAGCATCTAAAAGCACTGAATGCATTCATGTCTGTAATGTGTTGCATTTGAATATGTTTATATTTCAAATTGTTTGTTACAGTATTTTAATGACAAACATTTTAGGAAATGTCAATGTGTTACAGTATATGTTTATGGTATAGAAGGTGTCTTGGCAGTATAAGAATGATTACGAAGTCAGCAAAGCTTCTGGTATTAAAACACTAACACGAAGTGAGACAGATGGAAACTGAGTAGGCTGTCAGATATTCAGCTCAGGGTTAACACGAGTATCAGCAGTTCATATTATGGTGACCTTCCTCTGTTGTATTAGTTTATACAGCAAGAGGCAAACTGACAGAGAAATTCTGCTTACAGTCCTGGCTGTCAGTGTGCGTGTGCATGTGTGTGTGTGTGTGTGTGTGTTTGTGTTTGTGTTTGTGTGTGTGTGTGTGTGTGTGTGTGTGTGTGTGTGTGTGTGTGTGTGTGTGTGTGTGTGTGTGTGTGTGTGTGTGTGTGTGTGCCTGCATTACCTCAGTGTAAATGCCAACAGCGTCAGTCAAACTGAAGGTCAGACTTTTACACTGGCCTTTAGACCCTCATCAACCTCTGTCTGTCTCCGTCACTCTCTTCCTCCTTACTTCCTTCTCTCATCTTTATATAATCCCTCTCTTTCACTCTTGCTCTTTTTCCACTTAATTAGCAATTCTATAAAAATTTAAAAAAAAGTCAAGCAAAAATAAATGCACAGATTAGTAATAATAAACAGTATGATTCAGGGGAATATGCTTTGTTGTCTTTGGGCCTTTTCACACCTAGAAGTTTGAACCACAGCTCATGTTTTTGTTACATTGTATACATTTGATCCGGTTAGTGTTGGTTTCAACTGGCAATTTTAAACTCAGGTGGATTTATGAGGACTATGCTCCTCAGATATCTGCAGGGTAAATTTAGACAGATAGCTAGACTATCTTTCCAATCGGAGTTTTCTGTTGCACAACTATTTCACAGCAGCACCAGGACTCCGTCCGGGAAACATAGCGCCATTCATGACGATTGTGATTGGTTTAAAGAAATGCCAATAAACCAGAGCACGTTTTTTTCCCATCCCGGAATGCTGTGTGGACTAGCCGGACCCTCCTCCACAGCTCTGTGGAGGAAGGTCTGGCAAAGCCAGACTAACCGGCTACTGGCTGTAGCTTCTTATTTTGCGAGTGACCTTCATCTTTTGACATAACTCTCGGCAAGGAAGTGAATACGTCTATTCCTTTGACATTAACTTCACATGTTTTAGTTTGCAAATTGCCTTCCAGCTTTGTAAAATGACTCTGATTCTACATCTTCATCTGACTCTCATTGATCCAGACTGTTCGGTCTGACAGCTTCAGAAAGACAGACGGATAGCTGATATGGTTGAGAAGCGGAGGTATTCCTCCCAGAGAGACCGGTCTCTATATGGTGAAGTGTTTCCTGGAAGAAGATGTTACAAAGAGCGGACCAGATCCCTGCAATCCCACTTCACACTAACTCTACATTATTCGGACTAACCAGTAGTTTAGGTTTCCACCTTTCTTTGCATGTCTCTTCTTCTCTCTACATACTTGCTCTTCTTTCTTCAGTCTGTCTCTGCTCTTGACTGCTCTCTGCTCCATAGTGAATTAAATTAAGTTTAACTGAAATTGTACACATTTGCACAATAAAGAATGTAGTATATAAAAAACATGTAGGGCCCAAACAACGGAAATCAAAATCTTATCTATCCCTCTCTCTTTCTCTCTCCAATGCTGAATCAGGATACTGCTGAATTATTTTTGATGGCATAAAGTCCAATATTCTCCTCTAGAGGTGAGTTTTTGCAAACAAAAGCATTTGCATTTTGAAAGCATTTTCATACTTAAACAAAAACAAAGTATGTTTCCCTGCATTTAAAAAAGATTTCCAAAGACCTAAGCAACTTATTGACGCCTATTTATTTACATTGTCCTTCAAATGTCCCTGCTGTCTCATCTAACACACTGTTGTGTGAAGCAAAAGCATCCAAGAGCAGACAAAATAGCAGGCAGTGACAGAAACAGAGGTAGAGATGATGAGTGGAAAAGAAATGAAGAGAGAGAGAAGTGTGGATGAGAAATTGAGAGAACAAAAAAGGTATTCTTCTGTGCTGTATACAAACCTCTCTAAAGACTTCATGTATTAAAATGAAGACTTCCTGAATTAGAAAATAGACAAGTCATATCCAGACCCATGGAACACAGCCTGACAGGAACACGACCGGATTATGCAGACGGAAAAGGAAATAATTGTGTAACAGACCAAATGTCATATATTCACGTTCTGACCTTTATAAACCAGCACAAGCAAAAATAGAACAGACATACTGCAGCAAGGCTGAAACCTGGTTCTGTGTATCGTCAGTGGTAGGTGATGTGAGCAAGACTCACAAGGAGGAGACATTTCCTCACCCTGTTGGGAATACAGTAAAAAAATCATGTAACATAAAATACAAATCGGTCTCTCGCTGCTGTTCTTATACTGCTGATGCCAACAGCAGTGATGCCAAAATGCGTGTTGTCTAACGTTAATTAATCCCCCCATCCCCCATCATTAGTTAGATTTGTGGTCATCAATGTATTGAAAATTCCTAATTGTTTGTATAGTCAACTCCCATTTAGCTCTAACAACACATACATACCCAGTAGTTGTATCGAGGTATGGTTGCAAGTAGTCTCACATTGCCAGTCCTTCCTCCCCAGCGCTGCGAAGGAGGGTCTGGCTAGTCCACACAGCATTCCGGGATGGGAGAAAAATGTGATCGGCGGCGCTAAGAGCCAGATAGAGCCCCGGTGCCGCTGCAAAATAGCCTTGGGAAGGAACTTGTTTTGGTGGAACATGTGTACGTTCAAAAGTTGTTTTAGTCGTGCAACAGAAAACTCAGATTGGACAGATAGTCTAGCTAGCTGTCTGGATTTACCCTGCAGAGATCTGAGGAGCAGTTAACCATAGTCCTCAGAAATCGACCGGAGTTTAAAATTCCAACACAAAGAAAACAGAAGGTGACGGACATCCGGCCGAAAAGAGTGACATCCAGCGTTAATTTCCGGCGGCACCTGCGCAATCCTGGAAGTGGAACGTTGTGGATATACAGTACACGCACACACGCACACACACACACACACACACACACACACACACACACACACACACAGTATGTTGCTAACTGTACTCCAATTCAAACTTCCTTTCATAAGGGAGGATTTTTCTAACTCAAGGTCATTTGAATTACTTTAATGTTGCTAATTTTGTTCTGACGCAGATCAGTTGTAGTGACATTATGCTGTTGAAGTGGCAATTTCAAGTAGATTCTTTCCTCTTTGCGTTTGTTAGGTAACTTTGTGTTAGGTAAAAATGTTTTATTGGGGCAAAACAGGAGAGGACTCCTGTTACGATTTAGTCTGTGTCAGCTGATAGTGTGTGTAGTTAGGCTGATGGACAGGGACAGGCTGGTTGATCTGATTTAATCCAGCTATTCAGTGCTCCAGGATTTCTCAGCCTTTTTCTGAGATTGTTGCGGCCCAAAATGCCTGATTTTGCAGGAGCTTTTGTAAATAATTGAGGTAAAAGTTGCAATGTTTTTTGTATCGCAAAATGTTTGTTACAATGAAGTTGCGGGAGACAGTGAAAGTTGCGATTTTTATTATTATTATTTATTATATAGTTCTTTCAAAATAAAAAAGGAAACTTGTTTTGGGGAGAATAAAACTACTCTGGTTTTCCTAGTAACCTTACCAAACAGGCTGAGGATGCTGCAAATGTTGGTATAATATGAAAATGGCTGGTGGATTTAAGACAAAAAATAATAATTTATTGAATAAATCAAATTTGAACATATGTGTCAGTGGTTTGTTGATCTTTACATTGTTAGTTAATTTCCTATCCTGGGCTGAGCCACACATTCATATGGTTTGATAAAGTACTTATTAGACGTATCATTGCACTTACAATAACGTGAAAAGTGAAAAAAACGTTACAGCGTACATTGATGTTAAAATATATACAGGTTGGCAGGGCGGTCTGAAATGTCTTTCGCTGTACATTTTGTTGGTAAATGTGAGATGTTCGAGTCTTGTCTTCATATCGGAAACAAGCTCTCTCTCACTCCCGCTTGGTCAGTGGAACTCAGTCACATTATACTGACGTAAAGTCTGGGACTGCTGGGATTGGTTGAAGTCGCGGAAAACTCCGGTTATTGGTCAAATTTGCGGAAAAGTTGTGGTGATTGGTCAAAATTGCGAGTCACACCAAAGTCACGGTGATTGGTTGAATTTGCGTGAATTGCCGCGATCGTGACATCGTGAAATCCTGGAGGGACTGGCTATTGCAGGTGTGTAGAAGAGTTTTCAGTTTGAGATTGTGTCCGGCAGAAGACAACCACGGAAGCGGCATGGTGATGGCTGCAAACCACACACTTTCTACAAAGAGAACACTATTGAAGACAACGACGCTGAAAGACTTGCTTTACCACAACACAACTTTTGTAAATACACCTTTTAAAACTTGAACTACAACACACCAAGGAGAGGGCTCGCGGAGAAGCTAACGTGGGATGCTGGAAAGCCAACGCAGAGCACAGGTCGTCTCAACGAGGGAGACACCAGAGTTAGCAGGTCCTGCTTCACAAAACAACGGCCGGGTGAGTCAGTTTAACACAGCACAAACCCCTCTAGAAAAAGGAAAGACATACTGTCATCTAGGCCAGTTTTGGTCTTACTCTCATGTTAAATGCATCACGCAGGGAAAAGAAGACAGGGGGATTAATGTTACAAGCTAGTTTCACCTTTTGTAGCTGCTTGTCTTTGTTATACGAGCCCAGGTTAGTTTAGCCTTGTAACACTCCAAAAGAATGATAATGTCATTATGTGTCTGTATCCCTGCACATGCTTAGGTCATGGCTGGCTGTTTTATTTTATCTCAGAAAGAAAGCAGACACACTTCAAGTTGAAAGGGAAAACAAATTTTGTACAAATAAACATGCCGTATACATCAAATTTATTATTTTAATGATTTTTTTTTTAAATCATTTCTCTTTTTTAAACATGATGAATATCGTATTGAAGGCTTTTTATTGTGATTTTATCATACCGTCATTTTTTGTTATCGTTACATCCCTAGTTTTTACAGTTTGCTTTCTTCTGCATGGGGCCAAAACATTTATTACCAACACAGTCTCACTCCCTACTCGTCAAATGTATGACGCATGGTCAAGGAACCCTGGCCAGGGGGGTACCCCTTGCGCTATTTTTCGACGAGGGGGTCCGTCAGACATTCATGTTAATCCCTCACTGTCAGATATCGACAAAAGAAAAAACACGCCCCCTTAACTCGAAATCTGTGGCAGTTTTATTATTGGTATTTTTATCCCAATAACAGCTGTTTTAATCAACATTTATTCACCAGATCTTATCATGGTTTATATGCATTTCTTTTAATGTTATTATTTTGGTCTATTTCGGCCAGGGAAGCTCGGTTGCTTTTTTGTTTATTTATATTTTTAAAACTATAACGCTACATCTACCAACATTTATTTAGATGTTATCATGGTATTCATTTCTTTATTTTAATAGTATTATTTCGGTCTTAATAATACTATTAACTAGGTTGAACGCCAGGGTTCCTTGACCATGCGTCATACATTTGACGAGTAGGGAGTGAGACTGTGTTGTTATTACAGCAGGTGAGATGAGACGTCTCATGACGTGCATAACTTGCACGTCATGTCTGTGCAAGTTCGAAGTTTCGAGCCGGAGTCAGGAAGTAGATAGCTTAGTATAAACACTGGAAGCATGGGAACACAACAACCTGGCTTGTCCTGAGTTGAGAAATGGGCCTACTAACACCTCTAAAGCTCAGTGACTGACGCCTTATATATGATTTGTTTAATCCATACATAAGCATAAAAGCTTCAACTTGTGGTTTTAGGTGGTGAAACTAATCATTGGCAAACAACAGCCGGGTGCAGTAACTTCCTGAAGTCTTGTTGACACGGTGAGGTTGCCAGGTTTATTACTATCTGGCCTATACCTATACTAAAACCTATGCTCGCTGACTGTATCTGGCAACCCGCATTATAGTCAGATATATTTGTAACCGGTAGGTTAAGTACACTGTCACGTGAGACATCACGTGAGGCACACGGAAATAAATGCCCGTCCGGTAAGCTCCGACTTCCCCTTTTTCTGCTGTGGTCACTGCCTGGTGTGCCTCGTGTGCTGTTATCTGTTCCGTGGTTCAAGATTAACGCTCTGTGTCGTTTGCGGGTTCGTTGGAGGAGACAGCCAAGTGTACAGCGCCGCTGCTGTTTTGCCTAGTCAGAGTTTTACACTTACTCACTTAGCTTACCTTATCTGTATTGGAACCTTTGCCTGTTTGTTTATTGTTACGATGTGGTTTGTATTGAGGAGAGTTAATTTCTTTTGGATATTGTGCATTAGGTTTAGTGACTTTTAATCTGGCGTTTTTAGAAACCTAGTGGTCGCTTTCTTATTCGTAGAGGTGGTGACGTATAACTGGCTCATTTTACTAGTAACATTGCATGGTTTTAATGTGTCATTTGGGTTTATTTTGATATTTGCATGTTGTGTTCATCTGTAGACCTTGCATTTTGTTATACGATCCACCCATGATGACCATTGCAACCACTTAAATAGTTTCCACTTCAATAGTCTTTACTTTAACGAAATTCTCCTCTCCTACTGTGTTTTGTATCTTTGGTTGTTTTGTCTTTTATTTCATTGGTTCTGTTTTTTTTTTTAACTTATTTTTACAGTTACCTTCAAATGAACATTGTCTTTGGGTTTATAATAAATAATTTTGAGTTGCCCAAATCAACCTTGTCTCTGATCATTTATGTGGGCTTGCCTGTATAGTGGGAGTCCCCAAGGTGGCGTTGTCGACTGTGTTAAATTGCTAAATTTTGGCTAAGCCCTCTATTGGGCCTGGTTACATATTGCACACATGTGTGGTTGGATGGATGAACTGTTCATCAAGAAGTAGTCATTGCACGCCCAAGACACAACAGATACACCCCCACCAGCTGTTTCCCCTTTGTTTTCAGTCTTTATGCTAAGCTAGGCTGACTGTGTCCCGACACCAGCTCTGTGCCTAATGCACACGTGAGAGTGGTATCAATCTTTTCATTTCACTGTTGGAAAGAAAGCAAAAATGTTGTACTATTGAATGTACAATTCATCTGCTGCTTTAATTCTCCATGTGGACTTAATAAGTAAATTCAATATGAAATTTCTTCTTTACCAAATACACCTGGTCAGGAAACAGCAGATGTCCTATAATATTTTTGTATAATCACTGTGTATTGCTAACAGATACCTCAGCTTGAGCCTCCACATGCATTATCTTTCCAGACTCTTAAACAGCCTCCAACACAGGTTCAGCCAGATGAAAACAAATCAAAGTGCTCCTTGTTTTGTTTTTTTAAAGCATTCAAAATTACGTAGTCATTGCTGTGTCAGTCTTTGTGTATGAAGGTATTGTAATTCTGTCCCTTCTCTGCAATCTCATCTCATGAATACACAGCTGGCATAGAAAGGAGACATTGATAATGCCCTCCATCCATTATGCATGCGTTTGTGAGTCTGCATCCACAACTGTGTGCTTTGTGTGTGTGTTTAGTATACATATTTAAACATACAGGTTGGTGGTGTATTTTTCACGGTAATGGCTCTATTCCCTGCCTGTCAGACATTTAATGTATCTTCCCTCTGGAAAAATAAGTTACTTTTATAGACTTTCCACAGTAAGCTCCTCAGCTCTGCTGCATGGTCATTGCTTGGAACTTGTAATTCTATATGAGTAGCAGATGTTTTATAATGTTGGGAAACCCTTGGGAATGCCTCAAGGTAATTCCTTTAACTTGAATACTGATGTCTGACTTTAACTGGTATTCATGATTTCCTAATTTGGTTGCAATAATGTTTCTTTGTCTGTGTAATAGGCCTTTCTCACAGCAAAAATATTAACATGTAGCTGTTTAGCAGGTATAATGTTGAAGATGTTTACCGTGTTAGTTTAGTGAGTTAGCATGCTATGATTAGCCAATTAGCACTAAACACAAAGTACAACCGGGATTGAAGTCAATCCTCAGGGGAGAAATATCTAGCGCCACTGCATCTAGTAGTATGAGATATTTCACTCAATAAGTGAAAACGTTGAACAGCTGGTGGCACTAGATGAAAATTAGGCTGGACCAATGTGGTAGACCGTCTGACTGACCAACACACGGACATACTCGTCCCTAGAGACATACCACTAGCGTGGCTACAAAACCAGGTGTTTCTTAATACATTAGCGATGGGTCCATTCCATTCAAGTGTCCTAGTAAACCATTATAGTGTGACAGTGAGCCAGCATACACACTACCAGGACCCTGAAGTGTGATTTATGGTCCTGCGGAGGGTCCACGCAGCGCTTTCTCCGTCGCCTACATCAGTGGCCTGAAGTTTATACTAGTGCGTTGGTGTGTACGTCAATCTTTTTAAGAGAATAGCAGGGCCGGCGTGTGTGTGTGTGTGTGTGGTAGAGCGAGTGAAAGAGTGCCGACGATTAGCTTCGTAGCAAGTAGTGACTCTCGTGTCATAGTGAGAGAAACAAAGTGTCTCTCTGACCACGGTGGAAAATCTGTAGCAGGAAAAGTTAACCCTCTCCTTGATTTCACGTTGTTTATGGAGCACGTCAGGCTATGGCGTAGGGTCCGGCGTAGGGTCCGGCGTAGGGTCCGGCGTAGGGTCCGGCGTAGGGTCGGTGTCTCCGCGTACCTCGTATGTAGCCATGACGTAGATTTAACGCAGAAGCATAAATCACGCTTGACACTGAACTGAGACGTTTAAAAAAAACAAATCCTAAAAAAAGGCCTGTTGTTAGGTGTAGTTGCAGTGGTGGGAAGACGGAAATGTCTCCGTTCAGTTGCTGTAAGAAAGACAAGAATGTCTTCATATTATGCCAAAACATCTCTTACATATTTCTGAAAACATATTCATATCAACAGACACAGATTGTTTTGGGATGCATTTCTTTTGAGAGTGCAAGTAAAAATTGCAGTGAAAGAAATGGCACGTCTTATTGTCACACGCATTTTCTCTATCTGCATTCTCACTTTCCATCCCGTCCTTGCCCTTTCCCTCTCCTCCTCTGCCCTCCCTCAGCTACTTCCCCCCTCTCTCTCTATGCATTTCTATCTTGCTTCCCCTCTTTCTTTTCTTATTTTATTCTTTCCTCTTGATTTATGACTAGTAGCCATGCTCACATGTTCATGTTGTCTTGGGGCGGAAAAATATAGGATAGTATTTTATAACCTTAAACACATCTGTGCTGAGTATTTCTTTTTAACACAAACTTACCCACTAATTAATTCCAATCATATTTTTTATCAACGCTTCCCTCGGATTTATATTCCGCCTTACCTGACACTTTTGTACGTACAGTGCTACGCCTATATGAACAAAAATAGCAGATCTGTCCTTACTGATTTAACATGTCTGACCTGTAGTGCCTTGCACTGCTGAGATGTGATTCTCCCTCTTTCACTAACCTATTTTCTTTGAGCATTGCTGATTCGTCATCCACAGAAATGAGTTATTTGTTATTATGTGCACTGCAGGTGCGCTGCAAGCCTGGGAGAGCAGTTTGACTGATTTGACATGTGAATGGCAGATAAAAAAACAGTTTCAACAACTGCTCTGAAAGTAGCAAGGTGCTGGGAGAGCCGTGATCCTTAGACATTATCTGCCAACCGAAATGTGTCCTTTCTGCACTGTGTGGATGAAGTTTATCATAAAGTTAGACTTTTTTACAAACAGCAGCACACGTTAAGCTTCCTGCTGCAATGCATATGATGCATGTCATGTTGGAAAATATCAACAGGACTTGAAACAGCATGAGCATTTCAGGATACAGCAACATTATAACCATCATCCTGCTGAAAATAACATTTCAAGATCAGATCGGCTGACGTGACCAGCTGATGAGAGTAATTGAATAAGATAATTGACAGCCACAGACAGGACAGCAAGGAAATAAGAAGTGAGCACGTGTGGGAGGATTGAATGCAGATGTACGAGAAATAAAGAAGCCCTAAGCATGCAATAGTCTTCCTGAGTGAACTTATGCTACAGCTTCATTATTCTTATAGTCTCGCTTTGCCAGACCTTCCTCCTCAGCGCTGCGGAGGAGGGTCTGGCTAGTCCACACAACATTCCGAGATGGGAGAAAATTGGTTTATTGGCATTTCTTTTAACCAATCACAATCGCCGTGTGCGGCGCTAAGTGCCGGACAGATCCATGGTGCCGCTGTAAAATAGCTTCAGGAAAGAACTTGTTTTGGTGGAACATGTGTACGTTCAAAAGTTGTTTCAGTCGTGCAACAGAAAACTCAGATTGGACAGATAGTCTAGCCAGCTGTCTGGATTTACCCTGCAGAGATCTGAGGAGCAGTTAACCATAGTCCTCATAAATCCACCAGAGTTTAAAATGCCAACACAAAAAAAACAGAGGGTGACGGACATCCGGCTGAAAAGAGTGACATCTGACGTGAATTTCCGACAGCACCGGAGCAATCCCGGAAGTGGAACGCTGTGGATATAGACTATTATTCTTACAACGAGGAGTTATTTCGCTGGTTCGTATGACAGGATGCCTCTCCAAAACTGTTTTTACTGTATACAGGTGAACCTTTTTAAACTCACAACTCAGTTATAAAGGCATGGATTTGATTTGAGAAGGGAAACAGAATAAAATCGAACATACAAATGCATCAAAAATGCCGAGAAAAAAAAAAGAAACTTCTGCGATTAGACTGCAGCAAGACATTTGACATTAAAATAAGACTATTCGAAAAATAGGAATAGTGCATACTCACAACCTTGGAAAAATGATTTTTTTATGCTGTATATTATACTGTTTTTTAATGTTTAACTTGCACTTAATTCACTCAATAATATCTTCAACTTTAACTGCAGAAAAGGACATGATTTGAAATCTTGGTCAGTTTACAGTCACAAAACCATATAAAAAAAGTATAAATTGTACATTTGATGTTTTTCAAATGTGAAAAGAAGACTTCTAATTAGGGATTCTGAAGCTAAATGTAAAACCATAAATTAGACAGATTTATTTGTATTTAATTGTTATGTCACAAACAATAGGTCAGATTAATACTTCATGTGATAATATATAATGAAAAGACTACAAATGGGAAATTTTTTTAACCCAGAGAGCAGCTTAGCAGCAGGTTTCAGCTACATGAGAGCCTAAGTGGATCACCTGTGAGACTTAATTGATTTCTTAACAAGGTGGTGTCAATTGTGTGGTTGGCAGGCAGCTTGTTACATCTTTCTGAGGGTGAAATTACATCACATGGGAGCAACTGTCAGAACGACTTGACAGCTCAAAGCAACAGCCAAACGTGTTCAATATGGAGCTTTCATGATGCCTTGTGATGATCATTTAAGCTTGTTCCCATACAAGCATTATCGTGAGACATTTGAGTACAAAAGATCAGCAAGTATTATTATTATTATTGTTATTATTATTAGTATTATTAATAAACCTGGTTTAGAATGGAATCTGTAACACCACAATATAGTTATAAACGGCATAAACAACACTTTCTCATTGTATCACTTAGATGTTTATCTCAACTGTCTAACCGTAAAACGCAGGGCAGGCCTCTCAAGTTTGGGATTTCTCCTCGTGCCAAAGCAGCTGAATTATTGCTTTTCCAAAACCAAAAACAGGAGCCATAAACAGTAGGATATGTGTGCCTGCTCTAACGTAAACTGCACATATTAGCATGCCTCACTGACTAGCTTACTACCTACACGTACAGTATAAGCTAGCATCACTTACACAGCAATGAGCAGATCATAAACTAACTAAACTTAGCACAAAAAGTAAGGATATTTGAGTGACCAACACAACCACGTTGGCTGACTTGCGACAAATGCGGCGCTAATCTGTATTGTCGCCCAAAAATGAAAACCGGCAGCTGATTGGACGAACGCGTCACGTGGGTCTGGTTTCTCCGGAAATTCAAAGACAGACTGTCATGGTGGCTTGTTCAGAATACGATCTCATATTGTACTAAAATAGTTCACTGAAACATGTTTCTGAAAACATTTTAAGCAAGAAATAGGCCATTCAGTTACAGTCTACATTTCAGATCCACAAAGGTCAGTTTAAAAGATTTTCGTCACATTTTGAGAGACTCTAGTAACGCTTATTCCGCTCCCTGTTTCTGGGTTAGCAGTCTACCAATCAGATGGGTCATTTGAGTCTGACTGCCAGCAGTGCCCGCCCCGCTGATTATACATGTCAAATCGGCCAAAATGAAGGCCGACGGCCCCTCGGACAGACGACGGCACGGAATACACCGAACATGCTCGAGTCACTGACCTCGCTAGACTGTCCGACGGACGATTATCGGCTCGGTGTGTAGTAGGCTTTAAACGTACCAACGTTCGTTCCACCAAAACAAGTTCCTTCCAGAGGCTATTTTGCAGCGGCACCGTGGCTCTGCCTGGTGCTTAGCGCCGCCCATGATGATTGTGATTGGTTTAAAGAAATGCCAATAAACCAGAGCATGTTTTTCTCCCATCCCGGAATGCTGTGTGGACTAGCCAGACCCTTCTCCGCAGCGCCGTGGAGGAAGGTCTGGCAATGCGAGACTATCATCAAAGCAACGTATCATCACCATCTGAGACAGACAGATACCCACACCTCTTTTGATTAAAGAGATTTCCTGCAGTGCAGATACTGCCGGTGCTTACTTATCTGCTGTGTCAAACCCCAATACACAGCATGCACTGTGTGTGTGTGTGTGTGTGTGTGTGTGTGTGTGTGTGTGTGTGAGTGTGAGTGTGTGAGAGAGAGAGAGAGAAAATGGTGAAATGGTTCTTTACTATTTTTCTAGGTTAATGCTTCAATCAATTTAACTCCAGCTAGAAGCGTTGTTACAGACTTTCTGATGGAAGAAAAACAGCTGGATGTGTCTGTCTGTCTGTGGTCCAGAGAGCCTGTGGATGCATTTCGATCTGTAGACAATTCCCATATGTGTCTGAAAATGTAGGAAGGGGGTATTAAATGTACACTTCTTCACTTCATACAAATGAAACTGTAAATGAACAACGTTGTGTTGGAAAGGCTTACCCATTCTCTTCTTCTTGGCCATGAAGGATAGGAAAATACTCTCAACTATCACCTTATTTTGTCATATGGCAACAACTACTACTTTAGACATTTCCATCAGTCCTTCTGTTCCTGTTTATTTTTCTAAATATGCCTCTCAGCATGCCACCACTGAGGTTCGTCTTAATCAGATCATAATTAAAGACAGTTTCCCCATTGTAGATCAGCATCTGTCGGGTTACACTAGACGCGTTGTCATTCATGTATTTTTATGCAAAATGAACCATTCAAACTTGCCCAATTTAACTAATTCCTGACTCCCCTACCAAGGGATCCCTGTCACATAGCAGTAAAGGCATTCTAATTCACTTTAAAAAAGAAAGTAAGTAAGAGTAATTTGTCAAGGAATATGATATGAAAAATGATTTCCGGATCCAGCAGCTTTATCTCTAAAGTGACAGAGAGGCTGATACAAGGTGAAACATGAGCCAAAGAGAACAAATACTAAACAGAGATTGAGATTGATTGGGAGGAAATTATATGTATATGTGTGTGTGTGTGTGTGTGTGTGTGTGTGTGTGTGTGTGTGTGTGTGTGTGTGTGTGTGTGTGTGAAGAACCTGGATTTGGGAGCATAAAGTAATCTGCACAAGCAATCTTCCTTCAAACCGCCCTATTAATATTAAAATATAACATGTGGTGCAGTTTATAGGGCCATCCATCTCTCTCACCTTGAGAGGGCCCTGTCCTGCACGGGCTAGCCCCTTTGAAGAGTTATTTACTAGGCATACATTTTCAAGAAGGGAGTCCCAGGCTCTGATGAGAACAAAGGATGTCAGTGATGTGTACAGGAACTCCTACTGGGAACCAGCTCATATTGGACTCCTGCAGCTGTCAGTGGAAAACATTTCTCATCAGCTGTAACAACAGCTTTATGATATGTGAAATGATATCAGGACCTTTAGTACTTTTGGTGAAACACACTGAGCAGGTGGATTCATCAATTCCTATCCTGTTAAATACACTGACGGGTTGATGAGATATGTTGCTGACTGGCCAACATCACCATCTCCTTCCAGACTTTAAAGATATGTTTTCCCTTAGAACTTTTCAGAACAATGTAGCCACAGAATGGCCCGTGTTTTCAGTATTAAACAAGACTCAGCTACAATGACAAGAGAGGCCAGTTTCATTATCTCTCTATTAGCTAGTCACTGTGTGTGTGTCTGTAAATTGGTATCTGATTCTCCCTGGGTGATGCCTACACAGTAGAGAAATTGATGTGAATATAATTGCTATTTCTGCTCATACAGCTTGGCTTCTTGTTTATATTACAAAATGTGGCACCTGTGACTAGTTCCTATGAGAGGGTCAATGAGTGTGTAGTTGAGCATGTGTATGTTTTTTGCTTTGCACATAAACCATTTCCCCTGCATTTAAGTATGTGATGTTTTGCACCTTTGTGTAAATGTACAGGCATTGTCTGTGGTAGAAAGAAAGAAACATACTAAAAAATGTCATCACTGTCACAATGGCTGCAGGGCTGAATAGATTCACCAATGGCAAAAAAAAAGACTGCTGCTGAGCAGAGCCTTTAAGTAATGATGTCCAACTGAAGCTTCACGAAGCATTTTCTTTCGTTTCTGAGCCCAATAGATGACGTTCTCTGTTCAACAAAGGGTTGAAAGCACACTGAATTGCCATTCCTTGAGTTTCCAAGAGCACCATGTGATTGGGTCAACAATGGAGGAAGGTCTTGCATTGTCAGACCTTCCACACAGCATTCCGGTATGGGAGAAAAACGTGCTCTGGTTTATTGTTATTTCTTTAAACTAATCACAATCATGTTGGGCAGCACGGAGCAATGGCGCTTCTGCAAAATAGCCTCCAGAAGGAACTTGTTTTGGTGGAATGTGTACGTTCAAAGGTTGTTTAAGTCGTGCAACTGAAAACTCTGATTAGACAGATAGTCTAGCTAGCTGTCTGGATGTACCCTGCAGAGATCTGAGGAACAGTAAACCATAGTCCTCATAAAAAAAAGTTTAAAATGCCAACACAAAGAAAGCGGAAGGTAAAGGACATCCGGCCGAAATTAAAGACGTCCGGTGGAATTTCCGTCGCAACTTGAACAATCCCTGAAGTGGAACGTCGTGGATATAGACTTGGTCACCAAATATACTACATAAATAACACTTCAAAGTTAGATCGCCAAGCCAATTTATAATCTAATCTACTGTAGACTAGAATCAGTTGACTTAATTTATCAGACATAAATGTAGACTTTTCAACTTCAAATTACCTCAATAGCTACTACAGATCAAAGCCTTTATACATGACAGGTAAAAAATATACATAATATACAATATACAATGAACATTGGTGCAAATGGGCAGGAAGCAGCAAATATGTTATATAAATAATAAAGAGAGCACATCTTATAAAATAACAAATGTCATTCTGTGTTCAATGCCTGGATGGCATAGGGAATACAATACTTCTTATGTTCCGACTGCTCTTGGGACCCGAAATTCGATGGCCAGACGCAACCAACTCAAACTCTGAGAGTAGCAGATGTGAAGTATCTGCAGTTATATGTTTAGCCTTCCTGTGTACAACACTATCAAATATATTGCAATGTTGTTTCTGTGTCTTGCCAATCACGTTCCCTGCAATGTTAACTTTGGAGAGCTTGTTTTTGCTCTTTGCACTCACGCTGCCGTGCCATGCTGTCATGTTAAATTATAAAATGCTTTCAATCAGGCTTCTGTATTCCATTTCAAGTATGTGTTGGCTAACTCCAAAGCTCTTTATATTTCTGATTTCCTTTTCCTGTACATTTTGACTGTTGACTGTTTTAAATGTATTCATGTAGTTTTAGGACAGGCCCAGCGATATACAGTGGCAAACTGATATGCTGGCATGCCTTACATGAGATGTGGACTTCCTGTACAGATTGTCAAGGCTGTTGGAAACTGTCCGTCTTGAGCCTAATTATTAATTATTAACTAATTATTATTTCCTGCTGTGACAAGTCAAAATGCCTGCTGTGAAAAAGGTCAAGAACCAAACAAAGAGGAGAGTCAGGAAGATGCCAAGCAAACACAGTCCGTACACACCTAAACTAACCTCTGCAAAAGTGAAGATGGGCCAAAATGTATTCGTTTAGGAAGAGTTCACCATAATTGCAAGATGTTGGTTATCAAAAAGAACACACACACACACACACACACACACACACACACACACACACACACACACACACACACACACACATGAAAAAAAGATACATTTCACAGTATCACTCATTGTGTGAGTAGCAGTAATAACAGGCTAGGTTCCCCAGCTATGTCCTCTAGCTCTCCCTGAGGGTTCCCAAGGCATTCCACATTTTACAGCTTAAAGCTATAGTGGGTGGTTTCTGCCGCCCCCATGAGGAATTTTAAGTAATGACAACAAAACTGTCGGTACGGTTTGGGTTAGGGTTGAAGTGGTGGCTCTGACTCTGTGGAATGCCCATCCTATTGTCTTATGTTCTGCATTCTCTGTTGATGCTTTTAAAAAGCAGCTGAAGACTTACTTGTTTAAACTCGCTTTTGTGTCATGTTTGACAAGTCTTTTAATCTTTTATTTCCATTTGGTATTTTATTTCTTTTTTGCTTGCTCATTTTCTGTTTGGGTCATATACTGTATTTTAACAATGTTTTATCATCTGAAGCACTTTGTGACTAAGGTGCTATATGAAATAAACATATTATTATAATTATTTGAATCCTTCCAACATGTTCTTGATCTGCAACAATTCTCCTAGTTGGATTTGTTCAGAATATCTCCACAGGGAGGCAACTCTGGAGACATCCTCATCACATGTCCAAACTGCCTCCGCTGGCGCCTTTCAACACAAAGGAACAACACCAAGATCTTTCCAGATGCCTGAGATTAATAACTCAATAACCATACCTTTGCTTTGTAACAAATAAAAATATGATTTCTCACGACAAGACAGTATTTGTATTGTCAATGTCCATATTGATTTCTATTTTACTGTTGTGAATAGTTTTATATGTATCCATATTGTGTTGGATCATTTTGTTTTGAGATTAATAAATCCATCCTTTGTGAAATGGTGGTGATGATTAACCCTAATAATAAACACAACTCGTCATATCAATCCCAGCTGGATGCAGTACACTCAAAAAAACTTCACAGTCTCTGCAGAAAGTATATGTTGCGCACACTAATGCGCTGCACTCTAAATTGATGCCAATTACGTCTGCCACCAGGAGTAGGGGGGAAAAGAAAAGGGAAGATTGAAAAATAGACTCCGATGACAAAGATGGCATATTGTGACACCAAAAACAAAAATTCTTTTCAATTACTAGTTCTGCTTACAGCACCTATACTGTGTTTATTTCAATTAACCCCATATAGAACTGTCATTATAATGCATCATCTACTAGTCACATTTAAACCCAACTCATTTCCTGACTGGTATGTGGACTCTATGTTCTGTATTCTGTCTGGTATAGAGTAGTATTCATTTGTCAAGCGATATCTCTTTGGCCTTTTATCTAATGTCGCTTACACAGGCTTTGGTCTAAAACTCAGGAGAAAAGACATATGGAAGTTGCTGGTGGAATCACAGGGTTGTTAAATAATGGCATAATAATTTAGTGGCATTTGAGCTTGATAACTAAAACAGCCCATATAATCGTCCTTTTTTTGTACACTGTTTAGTTTAAATAGTAAAGATCTGTAGACACCGCAGTCCCGTTTAGTTTTAATACATGTAATATCACGTTTAACCCTTGTGTTGTCTTTGTTTCAACCTTGAAAAAAACACTTTTTTTCTGACATTTGTGACGCCTTTTATCACAATTTGTTTTTGCTTTTTCCAATGTTTTAAATTTTTTAATTTTTCTTCTACACATTTTCAGCGCTTATTTCTACGTCCAATATTTTCTGATATAAAACAAAAATTTTAAACGAGCCAATGTGACCCGAAGTCAACACAAGGGTTAAAAAAAAAAAAAAGGACAAGAATAAAGGGAAATTACATGACTATTGAAATTGATGGTCAATGCATACTGTTTTATTACTGTTTAATGTTTGTAATATAATTTTCATAGTGTAGTAGTGGGGCAGTTTGGGAGCCCAACCGGCACATACCGTAGACTCCTTGGAGTCAAGAAATGTAGCTGTTCTGAAAATACAGATCTACACATTCTTGCATCGCTGAAACAGAAGAAGAGAAGTGCTAGTAATCAAAAGTTCCAGCACATTAATAAAATTAATTACTTTAAGAATTACAACTATCTTGCTTCGGAAAAGCTGTCATTGTAAGTGGTTTGGGACAAAAGTAGGCTATCTGCTAAATCAATGTATTGCAATGCAAGTTTTAAACAACCATCTCTTCAATCTTGCTCTTTTGTGACCTTTGAGTCTGCAGGTTGTCAATTTAGCAAAACAGCACTACAGCAGCTGATTTCACAGATTAGTTCCTTTTTTCTGACTCAAGGTGTGCTAATCAGTGCAATCTGCTAGTTAACACCATCTAAAAAGATGTTGTGAAACAAGTTCAGACCTGAAATATATACCGGAAATATATTTTTGCATGTTGGGTACACAAGGCAAAAATACATTTACTGAAGCGCAAATTGGATTATGTGACAGTAGCATGAATTGTAAACATCATATTTATTACATGACAATGTCATTTTAGTTCAGGCAAGAAACATTAGCGAGTGTAGCCGAGGCTTTTGGCATGGCCAAATTTCAAAACACCTGAGATAAAAACTTATGCAAGACGAAGCATATTTCAGGCTGGTTGATTGGACTGAAAGTTTTGCAGACCCTCGGGTCACACTGATACATGATTGAAAACTATGTTCTTAAATATTGAATATGCCATTGCCATGCCCCTTTGGAACAGGTTTGATTTCCTATAGGCATTGATTCAGTGCATGCTCCCATGATCATCGCGCAGACGAGTAAAGCACAAGTCATACAAGCTCCTGCTAGTGTCACACTGCAGAAAGCCTTTGTGCCATGACATGCTCTAAAATAGCTGCAGTGGTGGAACGTAAACTACATTTACTCAAGTACTGTACTTAAGTATAAATTTGAGGTACTTGCATTTTAAGCAATCTTTATACTTATGCAACTTCCATTATATACACTTTATACTTCATACTAAACCAGGGTCCTTCTTGAGGTAGGAAACACACAATGGAGCAGCAGTCACCTGCCCAGATATAGCACTGAGTGGCTGTGCCCAGTAATTAAGGTGCTGGTGAGTCATTGAATCCAGCTGGTGACAATATAATGGGCAGGACACACACATATTTCTGCATATGCACTATTTGTGAATAAGGCATATAATTCCCTTAAAAATACCAGTTTAAGGTTGGGGAAAAGGCCTACGCATGGTTTTTGTGCGCACACACATATTTATACATCTGGCCCTTTGACACTACCAGGATATAATAACAATGAAAAGGGTTGTGTGACAAGGGAAAATACCTCATACACTGCTACACTTGCAATGAATTTACATACTAGTAAAATATCTGAAATCCAATACATTTTAAAATGGTTCCCTGGTGTGTCTGCATATGCAAAACAAACCTATAAGTGTCATGCTAACTCTCTCTCTTTTGGAAATTGGAATGTGTGTGTGTGTGGTGTAGGTTACTTTAAATCCAGATAAAGACAGCATAAAGGACAGAAATGGACTGAAAGAAAGAGAGGAGTTTGTGTCAGTATGACCGTCATCTCATCAGTGTGAGAGTGTGTGTGTGTGTGTGTGTGTGTGTGTGTGTGTGTGTGTGTGTGTGTGTGTGTGTGTGTGTGTGTGTGTGTGTTCTTGTTTAACTATATTCGTGGGGTCCAAAAACCGGGAATACAGTATACTTGTGGGGTCCGACCAGCCTTGTGGGGCCCAAAATGATGGACCCCACAAGATTAAAGGGCTGTTTAAGGGTTAAGACTTGGTTGTAGGATTAGGGTTAGAATTAGGTTATGGTTAGGGTGAGGGTAAGGGTTAGGTTAGGCATTTAGTTGTGATGGTTAAGGTTAGGGTAAGGGGCTAGGGAATGCATTATGTCATTGACTGGTCCCCACAAAGATAGTGACACGCACACTGTGTGTGTGTGTGTGTGTGTGTGTGTGTGTGTGTGTGTGTGTGTGTGTGTGTGTGTGTGTGTGTGTGTGTGTGTGTGTGAACCTCATCTAATCAGAGCACTGATAGCTTTCTGATCCCCCCATTTCCTCCTGTAACAGTCTCGGCCCTGCACACGCTGCACATGATCTATTGTCCATAACAATGCAAAACTCATTCATTCCTTATTTATAATCACACATTCATTCTCTACAGATATCAGGCTCAGAGGGAGGAAGAGTGGGGGAAACGAAAGAAGATAAGGAGAGGACCAACATACCAATGGTATGCACCACGCATAAACTCCATCAGCTCGGATTGAAATAAAAATTATTACAAATAATCAGATATGTAATCCCTTATTAAGACTCATGTCGTGCCCAACAGATTAGACTGAGGTTGTACTAGGCAGCTTCCAGGTGTTAAAGTGAGTAACTGTGTGGTCAATGAGCTTACAATGAATAAACATTCAAAACCGTTCAAAAGGACTACTAGGCTTAATTATACATTGAGACTGAGACCAACCTGCCAGCTGGATAATGAAAAAATAAGCAACTAATTGAAAGTTAGGTCAAAAAGATGAGTTTTGAGTTTGGATTAGATGTCCAAAGAAAGATGATTACAGAGTAGGGGAACAAAATAGAAAAGGCTCATGGCCTGCTGACTTCTTTTTAACTCTGGGGACAGACAGGAGCTGTGTATTCTGAGAGCATATTGGAGTATGAGGTTTAAGGTAATCAGGTGGGTAGGAAGGGGTGTGCCCATTTACAATTTTGTCACTTTTGATTTTAGAAGTTAGTCAAAAGAAGAAGAAAAAAAAACATTGAGCTCCTGGTGGCTTGCAGCCTTGGTAATGAAACGAGTCTGCATTGTGAGATAAACAAATCGATTGTCCAAACACATGCACAAACACACAAAATGACCCCACACACACTCTAACTTGTGTTTAACTAGGAGAGAGAGAACAAAGTCTGTCTTGATTGGTTGTTGTTTGACTAATTGTTTATGTACAACCACTTGAGTGAGAAAGGGACTTTATACAGTTTTCTATATATATTGTGAAATAAAGATGAAGTCAAGCACATGGAAGGTTCAGAACTCCCCAAAATATCCATATAGGGCATTCAAGTAGTCACCATTACCACAACCTAAACATAAAATACTTGAGTGCTAGTACATCGTATTGAAACATAATTGGACACTTAACCTTTTAGAATAAACAGATTGTTATTGGAAAATATCTGCACTCCCACAGAATATCACTGAAACACTAATGTATTTTGCACAAGCTTCTGCAGCTGAACCCATATGCTTCCTATTTAGGAAAATGGCTGAAATGTAAGCCCTGCGAGAGCACCTAAGGTCTCTGAAACCCAATTTATGGTCTACAAAAAATGCCAAACTTAATACTTTGTCCCCATGTTTCATAATTATAATTAGCATCCAGAATCATCATTATCATTTAGCAAATTACTAGAAGAATGGATGTGTGCTAAAGCATACTAAATGCTGGGGAATAATATTATATACTATATAGTCTCACATTGCCAGACCTACACAGCGCTACGGAGGAGGGTCTGGCGAGTCCATGCAGCATTCCGGGATGAGTGAAAAATGTGATCTGGTTTATTGGCATTTCTTTAAACCATCACAATTGTCTTGGGGGACTCTAAGCACCGAGGGGAGCCACGGTGCCGCTGCAAAATAGCCTCGGGAAGGAACTTGTTTTGGTGGAACATGTGCACATTCAAAGGTTGTTTTAGTCATGCAACAGAAAATTCTGATTGGACAGATAGTCTAGCTAGCTGTCTGGATTTACCCTGCAGAGATCTGAGAAAAGGTTAAACATAGTCCTCATAAATCGACCAGAGTTTAGAATGCCAACAAGGCAACGGATTACGGCTTAAATGAGTGAAATCGGGCGGAATTTCCGTCAGCAGTCGTGGATATAGACTATATACTATATGACCTTAATAATATTAGTGTCTAAGAGAGAGAGAGAGAGATGATGGAAGTCATTAGGGAGAGAGAGAGAGAAAAAAAGAGGCATTTTCTCTGTGTGTTTCTGTGTCTTTGTGTGGGTGTAATTTTGACTGACGGCACATTGATTTACTAAAGTGCAATATGCCATGCAGCTAAAATCAATCATTGACACGATGGGTGATACTGTACACAGCATATCTATCATCATACACATGTTGGCCCAGTGTGCGGCACTGATTCAGGCAGACCCCTGTGGAGTTAAGTGGTTTTGACAAAGTGTTGACTTGTTGACACAGTGGGGTGGGCTCAAGTTTGTGGGGCTGACATTCACAATAGTTTCACTGCTAAATGGGGGCTGTTACAGAAAACAGTGAGCTGGTACATAAACTTTACTGCCACACACACACACACACACACCTCTTTCAAATGCACACCTAGAGACACATGGACAGACTATGAGACAATGGGGCCCAGAGCACAGATTTGTAAAAGGCTTCCCAATCCTTCTCAACCCTCCAACAAGACACCCAAATTGAAAGAGACATCTTGTAAGATGACAGCAAACGGTGTGTGTTGCATGGTTATTTTGCGTCTCTTTGTTGTTACTTTGTCTCTCTATCATTTAGTCACTATTTGTGGTCATTTTGCGCTTCTACATGGTTGTTTTTAAAAGGTCCAATGTGTAGAAATTTCTCCCATCTGGCGTTGAGATCATATATCGCAATCAACTCTCTCGCGCCACACAGTATTACAGTTACGTTAGCCTTCACGCTTCAAAAAGCCAGTCTCTTGCTCTTTAATATCTTTTTTTCTTTTTCTGGGTGAAGAAGAAGACTCCTGTTCCTGAAATTTGGATTTTGAATATGTGTGGTCCTCCATGTTTCCTTCTTCAAACTTGCCGGTGCCGGGAAGCTATGATACCCGTTAGCAGTATTAGCAGCACCTGTGAGTTTATCATGTGACAGCATGTTCTTTATGTCCCTTACCGGCTAACGTATTTCAAGATGGCACATGAATATGGAGCGTCTACCCCAGTTCATGCGAATGCAAATGTAAAATTTCAAGCCAAAAGGAATACTTGGAATTGATGGTGGTGGTGAATATTCATGAAAAAGGACAAGTTTGTGAACGGGCAACACAGATTTTGATAATGAACAACTAAACACGTTACACACTGGACCTTTAACTCTTCCCATGGTCGTCTCTATATCTCTATCTGTCTTCGTGGTCACTTTGTCTCTCTTCATAGTTGTTTTGCATTCCTTTTTAGACAGTTTGTGTCTCTTTGGGGTCATTTTTTGTCTATTCATGGCATCTTTGTGTCTCTTTGTGGTCGCTTGTCTCTCTTTGAAGTAATTTTGTGTCTCTCAGAGGTTGTTTTGCAACTCTTTGCGGCCATTTCGTGTCGCTTTGCTTTCCAACAGACTCAATGTGTAGACATGCAGATACTGTAAAATACATAATCGAATCTGTTGTTTAAATGTTTCTCAGATAGATAGATAGATAGATAGATAGATAGATAGATAGATAGATAGATAGATAGATAGATAGATAGATATATAGATACTTTATTCATCCCAAAGAAAATTTTAGGATCCAGTAGCTTAAACAACCTTAACATAACATACATAACACATATATCACACATACATAAGAATAAAAGTAAAAATAAAAATCACGCACAGAAATGCAATGACCATGATAAGGTGCTATGGTAGACTGTGTGCAATGGTGATAGTGCAAAAGTGAACAGTGCTGGGATTGATCAGTGCAGTAGAGTATTATTAAATATTAACTATGACTATGAAATATTAACATAATAACATTAACTGACTGATTGAATAAGAACAATATATAACAGGGAATAGGTTATAAGATGTAGTTGTTATGACCACAGTCCAGACTGTGTAGGAGGGCTAATATAGCCTATAAGACAGTTGTACAGAAGACAAAGTGATATAATGGAAGGGGCTGAGAGAAACAGGCTCATACTGAAAAGTAAATTTCTCTTCTCCCCCTTTGTGTGTTATTGAAGAGCTGGATGGCCCTGGGAACAAAGGACCTCCTTAACCTGTCTGTAGAGCATGACAGTGACAGAAGTCTGCCACTGAACATGCTCCTCTGTTGGATAAACGTGCTGTGTAGTGGGTGGCGGTCATTGTCCACGATCGCCAGCATCCTACTCATGGTCCGTTTCTCTGCAGTTGCTGTGAGCGACTCCAGCTCAAAGCCAACAACAGAGCCAGCTTTCTTTACCAGCCTATTCAGTCGCCCAGCGTCTCTCTTCTTAATGCTGCCTCCCCAGCACACCACAGCATAAAACAGGACGCTGGGAATGACTGACTGGTAAAACATCCAGAGGAGCTTACTGCAGACATTGAATGAATGCAGCCTCCACAGGAAGTAGAGCCTACTCTGCCCATTCCTATACAGCGCATCTGTGTTGGCTGACTAGTCCAGTTTATTGTCCATGTGTACCCCCAGGTACTTATATTTACTTTATTGTTATACTTCAATCACTAGATCATCTCAAATGCAGGAGCACAAAGGTGAATGATTAGTAGAGCAAAGTGCTAGCTACAGAAATAAATTGAAAAACTGAGAGGAGAGAAGGAGATTTGCTGAGTCAGAGCAAACAGAGTGGGAGACGGGAAATGATTCAGCTGTGGTGATAGCAGCAATCTTCTTGGGTCAAATACTGAGTTTTTGGACCGACTAACGTGACTTTTAAATAGTAAATAGTGTGTATAACCTGGATGAGTTGAAAAAGGGGGCTCAATGCTTGCCAAGTAAAAAATAACCTTTGACCCCATCAGAACAAACTTATCATTTACCAGAGTCAGAACTAATCATGGAGAACTAACCAGCGTTTAGTTGTCATGAAGCACATATCTGGAACAAACTCCCAGATAAATCAATCTTCTTCTTTTAAATCAAGGCTGAAGACTTTTCTGTTTGATGCTGCCTTCTATTAAATCAAGTAATTTTTAATTTCTTCACTTTTATTCTTGTATTTTATACCTCTCACTCTATTTTAGCTTTTACTATTTTCTATTCTTTTTGACAAATGTATTTTTTTTTTTTTTGTGCCTCATTATTGCATCATTGAGTTGCACTGGTTGTCTAGACACTGAGTCAACAGGAGTATATAGCCACCCCAGGGGCATGTTTTCAGGAAGCACTTAGGAACGAGAGAGGTCCATCTGGTGCACAGTTTGTATTACTTTTCGCTTTATTACACAGAGTCCGCTAAAACAGCAGGGGACGCCAGGGGAAACCTTCATTAGCTCCTGTCACTTTTAAAGTAATAGATTGTTATGATATATTACTGGTGTTACTATGTGATTTTGACTTGTACCATTTTTTTTATCTATTTCCTTGTCTGTGGTTATCCGACACGGAGTCAGCCAAAACACTCGCAATAGGGTCCCTTTGAAGACAAGTATTAAAAAGTTGAAAAGTTAAAAGTGGGTGCAGTCAGTGTGGCATGCAGCTTGTACCCCATTTTACTGTGTGTATATAAATAAAGTATCTGTTCTTAGTGAGAATAGTTGCACTGATTCAGCTTGATCATCAGTAACACCTGGGGTTAGCTTTGTAGAAAAAGAGTGGTCTGTTTAAATTATTTAAAGAAAAAAGAATGAACCTAGGGACATTATTAGCCCTGCCCTGAACCGGGCTGTATTCATGCTTGGAAGGAATATGTACTGTATGTTTTGAACCTTACAAATGTACACCTAGGTACAGCTACTGATTTAAGCAAAGCACACCCTCTCATGTAATATTGTTTAATAAAAAAAGCAGATATCTGAGATATGTGAGAAGAGCACAGATACTCCAAGAAGGTCTATCTCGGACGAGCGTAGTGGAGCGCGCTAAAACAAGTAATGAAAGTAAATCAGCATGGCATGGTCCTCTGAATAAAAAACTGAAAATTGGAAAAACAGGTTAAAGATCCAATTTTTTAATTCGTCAAGGTGGAAAAAAATTAAAAATGGGATATTTTAACCCATTTTTCTGTTTTTCCAAATGTCCGTTTGTGCTTCGAAAATTTAACTGATAAGCGTTACACTGACCATTTACATCCACATATTTAAAAAAATAAATAAATAAAAAATAAAATAAAAAATGTCAGGAAGCAGTTTCTCCGATTACCTAATTGTCTCTGAGTAATCTGGTTTCTTCAGTGCATGTAAACAAAGTGAAGAAGAAAAAAGGGGAGAGAGTGGAAGAAAACAACAAACAATCAGGAGTTCCTGGTGAGTGCTAAGATCAGTCCACACATACCTGGTCTGTGTTTGTGTTGCAACTTATCGACAGCTAGAAAATCTAATTTGCGCTAACATTTGCATCATGTTCTATCTATACACACCTGAAAGGGAAAGTTCAGATTTTCTGAAGTGGGGTTGTATGAGGAATATAGTATGTGAATCTAAACTGACCCTTTAAAGCAAACCAAAGTCTAACTAACTGATCGAGGCAGTGTTCTGCAAGGTAAAAGACTGATTTGATGATCATTTCTCAAAGGAGTCTGGAGGCATTAAAGAGAGCATAGATACAGTAATAGTTATCCCCATCAGAAAAGGGCTGTCTGCTTAGTCCACATCAGAACATTGCTTAGCTTCTGTGTTGGTACTCCAGCCGGCTTTTCCAAACTGGTGCATGCCGACCGCCATCTATTGTAGGTAATACACTGACTATGGTGAAGTACCTCATACAATCCTTCTTAAAAAAAATCTTTAAAAAAAAAATCTTAAAAAAAATCTGAACTATCCCTTTACAGAGTGTGGTCTAGACCTACACTCTATCTGTAAAGTGTCTTGTGATAATTGCTGTTATGATTTGACACTATAAATAAAATTTAATTGAATTGAATTGAAAATTTAATTAAAAGAAAAGTGTCAGCTCCTGTAGTTTAAACAACAATGAATCGGGTGCCTGGGTAGCTCACCTGGTAGAGCAGGCGCCCATATGTATATAGAGGATTACTCCTCGACGCAGCGGCTGCAGGTTTGACTTCGCCCTGCCGCCCTTTGCTGCATGTTATTACCCCTCTCTCTCCCCTTTCATGTCTTCAGCTGTCCTCTAAATAAAGACCTAAAATGCCCAAAAAATTTGGATTTGAAAATTGGCTGCAACAAAAGCTTCTTTAAGAGAGTACTTAGCAAATACCAAAATCAGGACCAGATACCTGTAGAGAGTGAGAGGATTAAGAGCAAAGAAAGAGAGGACTGTAAGAAACCAGACTGAAAGCAGCCGTGGGTTGAGTTATCAACGGTAACCTTCAGTTGAATCACTCTTGCTTTCTCTAACAACAGTGCTGATTACCCAGCCTCACTGAGACATTACCCTGCAATCAAAGCATTGCCACCCGACGATCTCTCTAATCATCTTTCATCCATTTCTGAATTATGCAAATTCACTTTCTCCTTAAGTGGCCAACATAAACAAATTACTGTCTGTTAACTATTCAGCTGCCGTAAGTGTAAGGATGTGACTTGAAGCAGTACTCCACATTGCTGGCCCATGTAGACTTCAAAGGTGGCTTTAAAAAGTTTGTAATTTGCTCATGGACATGGATTCACTGCAGTTACAGTGGATTCCAATGGTGACCCAGTTTCACAGTATAAGTATCAAAACATCCATAGAAACGTCTCAAACGGCTACTTCTCCACTGGCCATTCGTATGCGATGTATACGTCTTTTTCAAACACTCATATTTTTACCACATGGCTAAAAATGCTTCTGTTTCTAATCCTCACTTCAAAAGCACTCTACCCTAGCAAACTCATGCCCTTTTTTCTTTATTGGAAATGCATTGTCAGACTATCCAATTGAGCTGTGACACTATTTCCATGCCCTGTCATTTATTTTGTTATCATGGGTGTAAATCTGACAGAGCTGACTTTGAGTAGCTAAAGTTAGATGTTGCAGAGCTGTCATGTCGCTGCTGTTGTCTTGAGTCAGACACATCCGTGTCACACTTAAATCTCAGATGTATTTGTCATTAAGCATTGGGGGAGCCCACTTTTTCTTTCTTATTTAACACCGGGATGGGTGGGGCGTGCGCTTGCGACTTACAAAGATACATAACAGCTATAAGTGTATGCACTATACAGGATTTACCCTGTTATACTTTATCGACAGGAATTTATAGGTCAAACAGCCAACCACAAATAGTCTATAAACAAAGCATCAGGCTGTCTTTGAGATTTCACATGAACAACGGTTAAAGTTACTCAGGCTACCGAAGAATACCATAATTCCTCCATTCAATTAGGCCTAAGCGATGCACCCCAAGCTTCCATCCTTAACAAACAGCCATGTATATCGGCTCTTCCAGTCTCTCCACTGCTGGCTGTTCCAATTTAACTGGGGAGATGAGCAAGAGGGGTTAGGATCGTGACCGGCCTCTGACGAGCTGTTACCACCACCATCTTCAGCCAGAGAGGATATTATTTCTTCAGCTTCTTCTTGCTTTGTCACCCCGGTGGGAGGTGTGCTAACAGGGCTTGCAGCAGGTGAATCAGTCGTGCTATTAACGTTATCGCTACACAATTTCTTTGTAAAACCAAAATTAATGAAACTGCCTTGTTTTCTTTTTGCTATGGCTGTATGATGCTAACTGCAGAATGGCTTTCAAGGACTTTGCGCGCTGATTAATGGCCTCTAACGTTTATATTTTTTCTACAAATCTTTGAGTTAACAACATGAGTTGAATTTGCACCGCAGCGCCGCCACGCCTTGATGCTCATGATAAGAATAGCATGTATAGTTAGCTTTACTGAAGTGAATTAGGTTTAAATCGACGTCATGCATAAATTAATATTTTTGCAATTTTACACATAATAATCCACAATGATCACATTACACAAAACTGAAATTGCAAGTCAAAATGACACATTGTCAATATTTTTAGAGACCCCCCCCCCCCCTAATTTCACAAATCACGTTTTCAGGACCCCATGTCTTATGAAGTGGAGCATAGCTCCCCGTAGTTCGCACCCTGGATGGCTGCATCTGCCCCTGATAGGGTGATCAGACGTCCCGAATCCTGCCCTAATTGTCCCGAAAATTAGAGCAAAGTCTCAAGAGCAGACTCTCGAGTAGTTATAGTCTGATAGAACATAAAAAACTGTTCATGGTGATTGAGTCGTCCTGCAGCCAGCTCCCGTCAGCTGCTACGTAGGCGGCTAGGCACAAATTTTGATAACATGCATTGCTATTTTTCATTCATTCATTGTTGAAATGGAGGCTCAGGCTGGTGTCCCGGGACCCGATGAACACGTAGCTAAAAAGCAAAAAAAAGCTTGTACCAGGAGGACTGGGTAGGGAAATACCCCTGGATTACTGCAGTTTTACGTGATGCAAACAAAGCGTTTTGCAATGTATGTAGGAAGGAGTTTGGTATTTCATACGGGTGGGGGGGGTCAGACGTCAGGCAACTAACAGCACAACTGTACAGACCAACACTTTGGTCTCATCCTTCTTTAAGCAGGATGATAATGATAAAATAGCTGCTGCTAAGCTGATTTTTTATTTGCATTTTCTGGTTTACATGACAGTAACCCCCCCCCCCCCCCCCCCCCCATTCTCATCTGGTCACCCTAGCCCCTGAGTAAGACATACTTAACAAAAGACGATCCAGCGAGGCAAACTTCAGGTTCCCTACTGCCACCCTGGAGGAGCATTAGTATTCTTTGTACAGTGCTCTTAACAGTCATAGGTTTCTAATGATGAAGCCTCAGGTCCCAGCCCACACTCTCACCATAAACAGTATAATCCCAGAGGCACCAAAACCCCTGCTTGGCCAGCCGTGCATCAAGCTTGGGGAGTTGAACTACCATCACCCAAACAACATTGACAAAGGGGGTTAAGAGTTGTTAGTCCAAACGGTTGCAACAGTTGTCAAGATATTTCATTCAGGGACAAAGTTGCATCGACAATTTAACAGGTAGACTGACCAGACATCATTGAACCCTGCTTAAAAACTAGAGTGTGGATACCTGGCTACTGGCCTACTTTTTGGGGCTCTTATGGCCTTTAATTGACAGGATAGCTTGAAGAGAGGAAAGGGTAGGGGGGGCAACATGCAGTAAAATGTGCCGTGGGTAGGCTTTGAACCCCAGCCGCTGCAACAATGACTTAGAGAGGAGACACACCAGCCCGATAATCGGCCGTTGGACCGTCTGGCGAGGTCGGTGACTCGAGTCTGTTCGGTGTGTCCCGTGCCGTCGGCCGTCCGAGGAGCCGTCGGCCTTTATTTGGGCCGACCCAACATGTTCAGTCGGAGACAGGGCAGTCGGGGCTCACCTGGAAATGGGGAGCGGATGAGCCTCTTAAAATCTGACGAAAATCTTTTAAACTGACCTTTGTCAATCTGAAATGAAGACAGATTCAGAAACTGCATGACCTATTTCTCGCTTAAAATGTTTTCAGAAACACGTTTCGGTGAACTATTTTAGTACAATATGAGATTGTTTTCTGAACAAGCCACCATGACAGTCTGGCTGTGAATTTCCGGAGAAAAAAGAACCACGTGACGCGTTTGTCCAATCAGCTGCCGGTTTTCATTTTCTGGGAAATAATCAGACTGTTAATGGAAACAATACAGAGCAGCCCCGCCTGCTGCTATGGAGACGTATTACGCGCAGAGCGTAAGCTGAAGTCGGCGTCGCCTCAGTGTGTTCTGAGGCATTTTTTGGACCTCGGGGACCTGACTGATCAGTCCGACTGGCTTTTCTGCCGACGGTCGGCCCGTCTGGTTGGTGTGTCAGGGCCTTTACAGACCAAAAACGTCATAATTGTTAAGGCAGAACTTTAGCCGTTTATACTCTCTATTTGTTTTCTTAGTCAGTGTTCACAGAAAATCAACTGAAAGGACAGAAGAGACAAAAGGAGGGGAGGGAACAACACTGCTAGTACAGGATGCATGCCTTTGTCCAGCGGCCAAAACGACACCTTGATTAACAGTTAACCTTCAACACTAAAGCAAAGTCAAACAGCAAAATATCGGGTGATTCTGTGAGTCAGGCTCGTTGCCAGACAGCTTTGAAAACACTCAAGTTCCATTTGAACTCTGAGCCAGGCTGTGGAAAAAAGGTCACAGCGCGCGCACACATACACAGTCACACATTGTCACACATACAGTACAACTGTGTAACATTGTTGGCAAAAGGGTTTGAAGAGTGAGAGGGCAGGAATTGTGCTACTTTTTTTTAGAAAACGGATTTAAAAAGGTCATGTAGAAAAAGTCATGCTGTGTATGTGTCTCTGTGTGCGTGTTGGTGTTTGTTCAATGCTTCAATCACATGGGGTAAGTGTTAAAGAAGGAGAGATTGTACCTGATATATTTATCTCAATTGTTATACCTTTACTGTTTAACTGAATGTCTTTGATATATACTGGCTGTGATTTTGACGTCTGTGAAAGCTTATTTACCAGCCAGAGTTCTTGTCCAGGCCTCCAAAGCTGCAGTTAAGTGCTGGCAAACACACTGGTGATGATGTGATTTTATTATTTTTCATAACCAGATGGAGACACAGCTGGCTCCTGGACACAACAGCCTTATTAAACACATTTTATTACTCTTGCTTTGCAAGTTATGAAATATCTCATTAGCTTAAATATCAATGCTTGGGTCGTTATATCACGCATACATGGGACACATTCTGGCACACATTCGTCTGCAGAACTGCCATTGTTTTCATGACATGGTAAGACACCCAAGACTACGTATAGTGAATTGTCTGTTGGCTTAAAATGACACATAACATTAAATTTAAGAAGAAAACAAACAAAAACAAAAAAAAACATACAGTAGGAGGGAATCATTTAGCTAAAAAAAATGACCAGATTATCCAATGAAAAAAAAAACTCATTCCACAGACATGAACATACAATAAAGCTCACTATTAAGTAGATACTGAGTGTTGTGATTGTTTTTGTATCAAATCTACGATTTGAAGAAGTATCATTTTCAAATCTTAAGAGCTGCTATGTTAATCAAAATTTACATCATTAACAGTGTCTGAGCAAGTGAAAGTAATTTCACCGGCTACAACGACCACTGTTGCTGTTAAATGTACTCAACTGTAGCTAATTAATGTCAATTCTGTGAGTTGGCAGGACCAAAATAAAAGCTCTTGGTTGGTCTGTTTACAAGTGGCTGAAGATGGTTTAATGGGTGGTTGGTTTAATGCTCCAATGGGGCTGTGCCTTTTTGTTGTTCAAAAAAGTAATTGCCGTCATTGTTGATTGTTGATTGACAGCTAGTGAACAGAGTTGTCAGACTCTGCCAGTTAAACTTTGAAATGCATCATATCATTATCTTAAGCTAATCACCTTAAATGCTTTGAATCTGGACCTGGACCAGGAATCAGAGCTGCCTGTCCTGGAAGTCTGTGATGCAACAAAAAAATGAATAAATTCAGGGCCACTTTTGAATGTAATGATTATTATTGGGTAATGTCGATCATCTCTTAACACATTATTCTGAGACATGTAGGCTAAATTGGTCAACTTTTTCAGTAGAATACTAGCCAGGATATTTTTTGTAAGTTTACAAAGTTTAAAAAAAGAACTGTGGGAGCACCTTCACAACAAGCAACTGCATTACTTGTATCTGATTCTATTCATGCAGAAACAAGGGAAATTTGTGATTGTTTTGTATTGATTGCTGTAACGGTTTCGGTGGATATTTCAAAAGGATGAAGTGGAAAGGTGACTGTTGGCTAGCAGCTCCTATGAGATACCAGGGTTGTCTGCAACAGTACCACAGCTTGACTCTCCTACCAGGTGCTTGATTGGAGTTAATTACATTCACCTGGCATCAGAGACTCAGTCCCTGATTAAATTGCCACACTCAATAGTCCTGAAAGGCCTAGTGTTTTTTTGTGCACAGTTGTAATTGTTCACACATCTGTACGGTGTGAAACCCTGGCTGCTGTGCTAAGGACTGAGCCTTAAGTGTGATTTATGCTTTTGCATTAAATCTACGCCGCGGCTACGTACGTAGGTACGTGGAGGCACGGACCCTACGCCGTAGCCGGACGTGCACCTCTCGAAAAATGTAACTACACGCCGCGGCGACGCACGTCGCTCGGCTTTGGCTTGGTAGTGTTGTATTTCCCACGACTCATTTCCTTGTACTCCTTCTCCGTAAACAACATAAAATCAAGGAGAGTGTTAATAGCCTGGAAATCCTGACCCAAATCCGAAAGATTAAGGGTCTGGCATTGAGTAATGAAAATGGCCCAACTCGAGGGGTGGCACCAAGCATGCATTTGAAAATCTCACTGCACGCAATTGGATAACACTACAACCAATCACAACAATACGTGACGTATCCAGAGCCCCATACACTTAGCTACCAGCGGAGCTAACTGGTAGATTAAACTGTCGTCATCTGTTTAGCTCGCCTCTTGCCCGCCTATATCAGATACACCAATGTGATTGGTGCAGCACGGCTACAAGGGCATAGTTAATGAGCAGCATTTCTCAATGCCAGAGTGACTCGCTGAGCAAATTCAAATTGTGCTCTTGCGAGAACTCTGGATTTACAGGGTAGAGGGTTAACTTTTCCTGCTACAGATTTCCCACCATGGTCAGAAAGCACAGGGAAGACACTTTGTTTCTTTCACTATGACTCTAGAGTTGGCACTCACTCCGAAACTAATCACCATTACTCTCTCACTCGCTCTAACCACAGGAGACTCATGAAGAGACATTGAAATTAGCCTTAAAGTCAGATGCATGTGAAATACAATCACGTGATGCTGAGCTAAGGTGAATGGTAGAAGAGAAGGTGATGAAGATGACAATGGTGAATTCAGCTCTCTTTCTCATGTCACAGCCCCGCTCTTAGACTGGGATGAAAACGGGAGACACACAGGTATACTAATAAATAAAGTAATTTATTAAGCACAACATTAGTCAAACAAATAGATGGGAGGAATGCAGTAGTGTAGGGAGTGGATGAGTGAAAATGCGTGGAGACAGAAAGCAAAGCAATGGCAACACACACCAAGCAGAGTGACGGTCACCCTCCGCTACCTACTTTCTCACTGCTGATGAGGAGACACCCTTATAGTCCACACCTAACATGATTAATATTTCTTATCACTTCCTAATTTCCCTGCAGTGAACGACATCAACTCAAGACACTTAAGACACAGTCTCTGCTGCAGCCAACTATGTGATTCACTGTAGACTGACATACTTGTGGTTTCTTTTCCATTCCTCTCATGCTTCTTTTCTTCTCTGTCTCTCCTTCTGACTTTCTTTCTTGTGCTTGCTTTCTCTTTGTTTGACAAGGGGAACACTTTAAAGTGACACTGACGTTTCAGTTCAGTGAGATTGACAGCTTATTATGCACACACACACAAGTTCTGCTGGCCACTGACCATTTCAGACCAGAGGCCCAGGTTTGGTTTGACTGAGAGGTGTGACTGAAAAAATCCCTAGTGGGGCCACTATAAGTGACTGAGGCACAGTGAGAGAGATGGGGGGTCAGAGGAGGCAGAGATGAGAAAACAGGGAGCAAGAGGGAGAGAGGAAAAAACATTGTGGTGCAGACCAGTCCTTGTCTGCTGACTACAGTTGTGTTAAAATGAATCCACAACACCATAATCTTTCCATCATTAGGCCTAATTACTGTCAATCTTACATTTACATGTTGCACACTAAAAGGCTGGTTTGGTGGAAGAAGAAGAGATGATATGGGTGTTTTATGAATGTATGTACAAATAATATGTACTTGCTGGATTGATGATACTGGCTAAAAGGAGTGTTTTATTTAAAGTCCACAGTAGTCAAGTTTCCATCCATATGTAGCGCAAAATGAAACCGAATTTTCAGATAATTTGCCAAAGAAAATGCTACTACCATTATGCAACTAAAAGGAGTTGGTTCATCTACACAAGTGATTGCTCATGCTCCAGTCGGTGCCATTAAACCATTGTTTTTATCGATACAGCAATTTTTTCTAACTCAGTCAAACATAAAAACGTTTTTGCAATATCAAATAGAATTTTAAAGGCATGAATCTTTTTGAATACCGCTTTTCCACTTTTTTAAAAATCTGCACAAAAAGAGGTGAATGGAAATATTCATCACATTGCTTTCACATTTTGTTACTTGATGTGAAATGCCCACTTTCTGATACCCAAACGACATTATAGGTCGATTTCCGTGACCGTTCTATTTAACGTAACGGACGTTTTCTGGGTGAGGACGGGCTGTCCGATTCAGTAGTTATGTAAGGTCAACAATTTGCAGTCTGACATGGATGCATTTTAAAGGGTCAATTTGTTGCACATTTTCCCTCTCCTCTGGTGAGAGGTAATTGAAAATGCTGGAAGAACAGCAAAGATGGTACAGTAGATTTGTTGTGGAACGTTTTGTGGAAGCCTGCTTTCGCTTTAAAACAGCCAATCAACAACTTTAAACTTGTTGCTTCACTAGTAACTGCAGCATGGAAAACTTCAGAGAAGTAATGTCTTCTAATCAGTCTTAATCAGTATATATACACAACAATACTTTGTGTCTCCACTACAAATCTAACACAGGGACATTAAAAATAAAGAGCCAAAAGTAACACAATTCTCACCAGGATTGTCTATCGTTTGATGTTGAATCTCTTAAAAAAAATCTAGACATAAGGGCTTAAAAAATCCATGTGAGTGAGGCCAGGTGCGCTAAAATCTCCTGCACAGTATTAAACTGGCTTTCACACACAAAAATGCTAAGTGCACCACCGCCATCAACACCACCACAAACATTTAGTAACCAACACTGCTGACCTTACACATAGATAGGAAAGCGGAAAGATGTGTGAAATGTACAAATGGACCTAGAGTTAAAGGTGCTCTAAGCGATGTAACACGTTTTTTAGGCTACAACATTTTTTGTCACATACAGCAAACATCTCCTCACTATCCGTGAGCTGCCTGTCCACTGAACACACTATAAAAAAAAAAAAAACGCGGTCTCTGTAGACAGCCCAGGCTCCACAAACAGCAACAAAAACTGCGCCAACCTGCACCACGAAACATAAACAGCCGACAAGAAGGATTTGGGGGTGGGGGTTGGGGGGTTAGTGCGCGTGCACATGAAGTGGGGTGTGGGGAGTGGGTTAGGGTTAGGAGAAAGCGTGAAGAGAGAAGTTAGCTAGAGGAGAGCTGTCCTAGACAACAACAACGAGCCTAGCCTTGACAATACTTTGAACATCAACAAGAAGTGACATCGCTTAGAGCACCTTTAATGTGCCAAAGCTGGAAACACAATGAAAACATAACAAAAATAATGTTTTCCTTTACATAACACCCATTAACCCAGGAGAGTAGTCTATAGTGTAATGAGTTGCAGTGAGTGAGTATGCCGGTTCAACAGAAAAAAAGACAATGACTGTCACGTTTCTTTTGTGAAATTCAAATGATTCAAACATGCTTCATTCATCTGGATTTGTAACTCATTTCATTCAGTTAGCAAACGGTGGAATAGACAGTTATGGTGAATGATGATGGGCTAGTTTTAGATTTTAGGCAGTGAATGGTTTTTAATAGGTTCTGGCAATAAGTGTATGTACGCTATAGTGTGTGCATGCAGGTGTGTGTGTGTGTGTGTGTGTGTGGCAGCTCAGTGACGATGCAGTTTATCAACCACGCTAAATTAGACAGGACATTCAATCACTAAACACACACACCATAACATGGTCGTGAAAGACCAGCTGTTTCCTTTTCACGGTGACAGTCTTGACAGTGTGAGGTGGCATGCAGGTACAAACACACACACACACACACACACACACACACACACACAATAAAAGTCTGGCTTATGACATATTTATGTAGGTCAGTGACTGACTAACTAACCAGCTGACTCACTGCTGCCAGTGTGTGTGTGTGTGTGTGTGTGTGTGTGTGTGTGTGAGTGAGAGAGTAATTGAGTGTGATAGAGAAAGAACCTGTAGTTGAGACGCACACACACACACACACACACACACACACACACACACACACACACACACGGTGTTTAGAGACCATCTGCTTTTCTCAAACTGACAGATTTGAAGATGTGGTATGATACAAGCACACACACATGCACACAAAACAGTGAACTGACTAGAACTAACTTTGAAAAATAATTAGTACATTATTTTCTTGTTGACTGGTTGAATGATTCAAAATCAATGTGACTGAATCCATCCACTAACTGACTGCTTGTCGTGCATACCGAATATGTTTTGTGTTGATGTATGCTGTAGTGTTTGTCAGCGGATACCCAGGAGAGACTGTATGTTAAAGCCTTCAGGAGGTCACTCAACAAACACTACTACATTTTGACAAAATTTTGAAACACCATTCATTTGTGAAAATGACTTGCATACACTGCTGTTTACTGATCACTTTGTTTTAATACAGCCAAACCCACAATTTGGTTGATGTAATTTTTTTCCTTTGTGTTGCCAGACAGCTGAGCATGCAAAATAATGGCAATTTAATCACAGCTCATAGTCAGTATTTATGACCATGAAGTCATCTGACAAAAATAAAAAAAATGCATAACGTACTTAATAACGGCATCTACATTGTGTGATCTGCTTACTTTTAAATTGAGTAATTGCAGAGCCCACCAGGCTTACATCATTGTTTTCCAAAAGATCTGGTTGGCCTGTCCACACTAAAACATATATGCCTATATTTTCAGATTCTTCCACTGTGGAGACTGTTATCAAAAAGTACACTCGCTTAGGCACACACACTTAGTCTATAATATTAAAGGTTTCAGACAGCAGCCCATCTTAAAAGGAGAATTTAACACGTAGCTCTGTTGTTTGTAAATTTGGAGTGCTGTCAGTAGCGAGAAAAACTAAAACAACTAAACTAAAAAGTGATTCCTTCCGAGTGAACACAGTGAATCTGACTGCAGTAGATGCGAAAGAAATGCTTAAAAGTTATGCTAATTGAGCTCTGTTTAGTTCCGGTGTTGAGACGGCAAGAAACTAAACTAAAACTAAACACCGAAAAGAGATACAAAAATATTTTCAAAAATAGGCATATGCACTTACTTATATAAGTAAGTGCTGTAGTACAACTTGCAGGAGACAAGTTATAATTGAGGTAAGTTGGGAGACACTAGCTTATTTAATCATTAAATTAATAAATATTTTTGTTGTATCTCTTTTCGGTATTGTAGTTTGTAGATGGTCCCTAAGTCTTGCCGTCTCAACACCGGACCTAAACAGAGCTGAATTAGCACAACTTTCATGCATTTCTTTCACATCTACTGCAGTCAGATTCACTGTGTTCACTCGGAAGGAATCACTTCACATGGGAAGGCGCTTGTAATGACATTTCGAACATGTTAAGAGGCTAAAAGCACGTTTAAAGCTTGCCCTGTTTCAGTCTCCAGGGTGCAAACTGTAGCAGGAGGATAACACGGTGTAGGCAACACCGATTGTTTTTGTTTTTCTCGCTACTGACAGCACATCAAAGTTACAAACAACAGAGCTAAGTGTTGAAATCGACCGGAATTCTCCTTTAAAAAGGTTGCTGCTGACTGACCCAACCAGTAGGAGGCCTAAACACTGCCTGTTAGAGACACATGATGAAGGACCAATGTGTGTGTGATTGCCCTGATACTCAAGGATAAAACTCCAAGGGGCAAGATAAATATGTTACTGAGTGTGCGTGTGGGTGGTGGTTGTCTCATCAAATGTTTGACTGTGAGAAACATGGGTGTCATTACACAGAGTAATTTCCAGTAGGTTGCTGACAGAGGTTACACATTAAACCATCATGTCAACAATATAGCCATGGCAACTGCCTAAACCAAAGGTATAAACCTGACAGAGGTGGTCCTTAATTCTGATTGGTGGGATGAGAGAGAAAAGGAAAGAGTGCAAGAGGACTGTGAAGTGAGAAAAAAAATATTAATTCAAAGTGAGGAAAGATGGCTGACAGAGAGAAATGGCAATCTTACACTATATATATATATATATACACAGTAGTTCTTGTCATCATACTTGAGAGACCTCATCTGCTGCAACACTACACTTTATACTTTCCATTTCAACACTCAAACACTTTCCACAATCTATATTTATAAGCGAACTCAGCCACAGACACGCTGAAAAATATACATCTACGTGTCATTAATCAAGAGCTGAGATGTAAAATTTTATTCAATTTGAAACTAATGAAAACATGTGCCAGTTGGGTGGAATCATTTATTTCCAAAGCAGTCAATTGTTTTGAGAATTTTCTCGAACTCGCCATCATTTAAAAACTAGTACAGTGATCTTGTTTGTTTTTTTTTGTTTATCTGTCATTTGTTTGTAAGGAGCTGCCTCCTCTTTTCACGTGCATGATTTTATTTTGTTTCTTTGTCAGCAGGATGTTATTCCCTCTCTTCGCCTCCATTTCTTCTTTCCCTTTTGTTTTTTATATTCTCCAAAAAGGAATTTAATCAGATATCGGTAAGGGAGCAAAGGCAAATTGATATGTCATTTTTTATTCATCAGCAAAGGGTGGTGTTGTCTGTGTGTGTGTGTGTGTGTGTGTGTGTGTGTGTGTGTGTGTGTGTGTGTGGCTGTGTGTGTGTGTGTGTGGCTGTGTGTGTGTGTGGCTGTGTGTGTGTGTGTGTGTGTGTGTGTGTGTGTATGTGTGTGTGTGTATGTATATGTATATCTCTTTTCCAAGAGAAATGAGTGGTGACAGTATAAGCTCTATGAGGCCTTTAGAGGCTTTTCTTATTTTCTGATACAGATTTGCATATAACAGAAACCAAAACCGTGTCTACAAGAAATTCCATTTTCCAGAAATAAACATATGCATATGCATTTATGTTTCAGTCTCATGAAATTACAGAATACGGGGATAAACCTCTCCCTAATGTATAAAATTCCGTATCAGGACACCTCATGGTTTATCACTAATCTAACCGACAAATTGCTTTTGTATTAAAGTAGTATGTCTACTGAGCAATGTTTCTGGTAAACAACCTGAGCATCTGCATACATCAGTCACAAGTGACTGCTTACAGAAAATCTAAATCCTCCTCCCAGGAAAGAGAGACTACGGAACCCCCCTGGGGTCAGCTGAGAAAAAAAAAAACGAAACCGTGCGCACATAACCCGTTCTCTCGGTTTCATAAACTGTACGCACGGATTCATAATCCGTTCTCTCGGTTTCATAAAAGTGAGTAAAGTTAGAAAGATATTCTCAGATTCGAACTTCTGGGGTCAGTTACTCTATGGCGAAATGTTATTAAATCACAAACGACGCATCTTTCCTAACGTAGTAAAGTTAACAACGAGCTACAAACTCATTTTCATCAAACTGAGCCGTCCTCCAACCTGGAGAAATAACATTGGTGTCTACGAGCAGCCGGCGGTGAGACGGCAGTAAGATGAGTGCTTAGGGACCATCTACAAACTACAACACTGACACAAAAATATCTTAATTTAATGATTAAATAAGGTAGTGTCTCCAAACTTAATTTTTAAAAGTAAGTGCTGTAGTACAACTAGCAGGAGACAAGTTAAAATTGATGTAAAATTCCCTGCTTCAAATGCAACCAATAACTTGACTAATTTCTAATTTGTTACTGTTAACCCCCTCTCCGCGCCCCCTTCACATGCACTCCCAAGAAAGGGACTGCGGGAGACAGGAGAAGAAGCTCTGGCTTGCTGGCACTGGTCTCGTCTCGGTTTAGACTCGGTCTCAATACACGCTGGTCTTGGTCACGGTTTAAGGTGGTCTTGACTCGAACACTGCTCTTGGCATGTACAGTATAGGAAGGGCTGTATGAGAGCTAATTAATTACCAATTACTCATTCATTAAGTAACTAATTAAAAAAGACCAGCAGAAAAGTGAATTTTCTCTGGAAATATATCTATTTGAAAAGCCTTCAAGTAAACGCGCGCACACACACACACACACACACACACACACACACACACACACACACACACACACACACACACACACACACACACACACACACACACACACACACACACACACACACACACACACACCCCTCAGGGAGGTTTACCAGCCATTTCTACTGAAGCTGAGACTTTAAATCTCACCAGAGAGAGAGGATATGTCTCAATTTAAGTCAAGTTTTTGAGGTCAAGGTGTGGAATCACAGACTGGAGAGTTATTGAATAAAACTACAAAGGAAAGGAGAGAAACAGAGGATGAAGGAAAAAGAGAACCGTAAATTGCGCACATTTTTCTATCATGGATCAGCCACCACGTCAGTCAAACAAAACAAAGGTTTATTGATAACGAAGTTGATCTGCTTATTTATGATGTAACTAACTTGATGTGTGTTATTTCGGCAATAGTGGTGGGGAAATGTATGTATTGACTAGTGCGCTGTAGCAAATCGTTAAGTACCTGTGCTATGATACGGCTGAGTGCAGACTGCGATATTCCCACTGCTGATGCTATGACTGTTTGAAATGATCCTGATGCCAATATTTGTAATGTATCAAGGAGTTTAACAATTGCTTGAATGGAATGTGAACGCTGAGTTGGAGATTCAATGTCATCTTTGATTTCTTCCAGTAACTGTAATATTGCATGGCTGCTTAATCTGTAACGCTTAATGATTTTTATGTTCACTCAACTGAAAAAGTGTGATCCTTGTGGCAAAAATCTTTTTAGCTCGTCTCCTTGGCCTATCTTCATCTTGCTCGGATTACTGCTGCCATTTCACCAGGAGGCATATGAGAGGAAACCCGCTTGTGACTGGTTTACACCTGCTTTTAAGAGGCAGAGAATTTTCACCACAAAATAGAGGTGCGCTTTCACAGGCGGTTTTTGTACATACCGCCTAATACATAATTAGGCGCACTTTACGCTTCCCCTCCCATCTCTTTATGGGAAACTCCCACTTTCCCCTTCACCCTCCCATGAATGCATATGCATGACACGGAAAAGCGCAATTTGCCATTTTCAGTCCCCGCGACAGGCAGTCCGCGCTTTTACCTCAGTGCGGCCTGTTTGTACATACCTCGCCATGCTTTACGAGCACGTTGCGAAACAAATACGCCTGAAGTGGGCCCAAAAGCGTTAGTACATCTGGCTCTCAGGGTGTACTGTGTTTGCTATGCATAACGTCAGAAAATATGAAGTATGGCATATGAAGTATAAATTATCATTAATGCTTATTGTTTTTACGTTTTAGGTACATTCACCTTGATTCCATGTCTCCATGTATCAGAAAGTTGTTGCACTAGATGGGTTTACAACAAGGGGGTAAGCTTCAGAGCTCAAACCTCCTATGGCGCCATTTTGATGCTACCAAACGATCACTACCAAACCATTCATTTTGACGTCACTTTGACAGCGAATAACTTTACATCTGAGGCATTTAAAGACTTTATTTGTCCATTGTTTATTTCTAAAGAAACACGACAATGTATAAAAGGCTCCATTACCTTGTATCTCACGTTATGGCTCCGTAGCAGACGTTTTTATAAAAATAGGCTAACGATTGTGTCATAACCACGCGACTTACTGTCGCATAGTAGAGGAATTACCGTATAGTACAGGAGAAGCTCGCAGGCAGCTTCGACTTACAGTAGCTGTTTAATTACTAATGTTAACTAGCTTTTTAGTTAGCAATAATTAGCCTGTGCCTATGTTATCTCCTTACATATACCTACGCTCTCTGTCTCTGCAAGATTGGGAATGATTGAGATTTCTCTTGGCACAGCTACCAGAAGACTTACAACTTTCAGACAGGTTGCTCACGTCACATTTACGTCGTCTCTCTCAGTTAGAGGCTGCGCAGTAACGCTCAGCACTCACCGGAAAACTGCTTCTTAGGGCCTTCACTGGTCTCCGTCCAGAGCAACCGGATCTATTGGTCCATTCTTATATACTGTCTATGGTTTACAAGAAGCCGCTACGGAAGACTTCCTGGATAAAAAGCTCATCATTTCCTATCTGTTACAGCAGTGATTTTCAACCACTGTGCCGCGGCACACTAGTGTGCCATGAGAGATCGTCCTGTGTGCCGTGGGAAATTATCCGATTTTACTTATTTGGTCCAACAAATATTTTTTATTGAGTTACTGCAAATAATTTGCCAATTTTTCGCATCTGTGACTGCAATGTGATGACTGGCAGAAAAATAAAATACTATTCTGTGTCAGTAGGTGGCAGTATAGCGCAATAATGACCTTGTTGATTTAAGACAATAGAATTACTGCCCCCTGGTGGCAGTGACAGGATGTAAGCCTGCAACAGCCATGGATACATTTTTAAAAAGGAAAAATGCAGATTCTGATCTTATTAGGCTACAATGTGTCATTTTGTAACATTTTTGGTTGGTGGTGTGCCGCGGGATTTTTTTAATGTAAAAAATGTGCCGTGATTCAAAAAAGGTTGAAAAACACTGTTACAGCTCATTGTCAGCATTAGTTACGCATCATGGATCAAGGACCATGCCTGTGTCATACCTTCTTAACTATGACACATGCATACGTTATGTTGTATCACTGCTGGCTATTTCTCAAAACTGTTAAAAGTCTGTTGATAATCCTTATTTTTCTTATTGTCAACATGAAAAGCCAAAACCAACAATGCATTTGAATTAATAAAGTATTATAAGATTATAAAGTAGTGTCAGTGCATCCAAAGCCTGATACATGTTCCTCTGTGCAATAGAGCTCCATTGTTGTCCAGAAACTAATACACTCAATGAGCGACACCGTTACAGAGTGACATGTTAAACGTTACTGAATTACAGTCTTTCCGTACTCTAGTTTCTCCACCTCGAGATGCACTTATTTTTAGTTTTTTTAATTAACATTGTTTTTGTACTCAATATCAACTTCAGGTTCTCTGAGAGAGACCTCACAGTCTGCTCCACCCTGAAACAAATAAAACAAATAATACAGTTGCTTTAATATTTAAGCACTGTCCCTTTGCAAGTCTCAAGGTGCAAATGTCACATTGACAGTTTTAAATTAAGGTTAATGCATTACCACTCGTGATCCTCTCGGCCTGGAAGTGGAGGCCAAAGGCTCAGGGGGAGGAAGATCTCCCTCTTCCTGCTAAAGTAACATCACAGCAATGGAAGCAATTGATTCATTTTAGAATAGAGAGCACTTGAAACAATCCCAGGTGCAGACCACCACCATTAGCAAGTAATTCAAGATAAATCAATTACAGCCAAGGGTCCACACTCTCACTATCTGTTAAGATGGACAAATTGAAAACTGCATAAAATTGGTAACAATAGGACTAAAGTGTACCCCAAAAACTGAGCATACAGACACTGTCTCGTCATCTAGGGCTTTGTAAATGGTTTATTTAATCCATGATCAGCCACCACAGATGACATGCCAGTGTACAGTATATGACAGGTAGCATTCACTGTTACATCTGTATGGGAGTGTGTATAAGTGACAGCAACACCAAAGTCTCCCCATCAACTGTAGAGAAGTTAAAAACATGTACTCCCACAATAATTAGTATATTATATAATTGTGTTTGATTAGCAACCCAGTAGTTTAGCATTGACTACGTTTACATGCACATAATATTCTGTTTTTTGCCCTTATTCCGAAAAAAAAAAAGATTCTGACTACGCTATTTACATGGCTAATGAAAGTGAATATTCCACTGATATTCCCGTTTACATGTAGACGTGCAAAATACAATTTTTTCAAAGTTTACCAGCGGTGGCAGACTTGTTGGACTGTGCAAACACAGCGTCCCTCTTTCATTCCTTCAACCATCTTCTTGAAAAGGTTGGCGTAGCGATATGTGCACATATCCAAAAACCTGTTGATAGCCAAGTCTTTGATAATGTTTCAAAGTAGCTGTGTTATTCCTTATCGGAATAACACAGCTACTTCCTGTCGGGAGTCTGCCCCTCCCATTAAGGGCCGATCCTCATTATTGCAGAGGGCCAGCTCCTCAGCAGGAGCATACTGCTGTGTAGGCAGATGGCCTCCGGTCTTCTTCATTTAATTTCTGTTTGCTGCGAACAATGTCAAAGCCATTTTTAATTGTGCTTTTGTTTACAGATACCATCCTACAACAGAGCCTGATTAAAGCACTAAAGCCTTGTATTTGTTGTACTTATGAAAGTAAGCCTACTTACCGCTTTGAATTATGTTTTTATATTTATTTGCTTCAAAGTCCATTTAACACCGCCAGGGTTGCAGCTCAAAGAATAAAGGTAAAATTGTCACACACTCCATAGAAATATATCAATTATATCATTGATATAATAGAATACAATATGAACAGTAAGTATAGTCAGATCTACTTGTGCCCTAGATGGGGCAATGGTATTATAAGCCTATTAAAACTTACACACTCACACAGTTGGCGATTTTCTGTCAGTCTTTCCTGCATTGGGCAGGAAAGACAATTAATCAATACAGGACTGTTAATGAATACAGGACTGTTGTGGGCAACTTTGTCACTTTGAGTGAGCGGAACCATCTGCAGCTCATTGTGACAAAAACGAAGGAGCTCGTAGTGGATCTGAGGAGGACGAAATCACCTGTGACCCCTGTTTCCATCCAGGGGGTCTCTGTGGACACTGTTGAGGAGTACAAGTACCTGGGGGTGTACTTAAACAACAAGCTGGACTGGACTAGACACACTGAGGCTGTCTACAAAAAGGGCCAAAGTTGACTCTTTTTCCTGAGGAAGCTGAGGTCCTTTAACATCTGCCGGACGATGCTGAGGATGTTCTATCAGTCTGTTGTGGCCAGTGCTATCTTCTTCGCTGTCACATGCTGGGGCAGTGGGATGAAGGTCGCAGACACCAACAGACTGAACAAACTGATCAGGAGGGCTGGTGATGTCGTGGGGGAGGAACTGGACACACTGACGACCGTGGCTGAGAGGAGGATGCTGTCCAGGCTTCGGTCCATCTTGGATAATGTCTCACACCCTCTCTACGACACACTAGCCCAGCAGAGGAGCACCTTCAGCAGAAGACTCCTCTCACTGTACATTTCATATTTTGTATTCACTGTACATTTTATATTTTTTATTTTATTTATTATTATTGTATTTTTGTTTTTATTATATATGTAAATAGTCGGGATAATATATGTTGTTTGTATATGTTGTTTGTATACCTGGAGTGGTAACAAAAATAATTTCCCCCTGGGATTATTAAAGTATTTCTGATTCTGAAACTGTGTTGCTTTTAGCCGGGATTATGTTTTTGAGTTTTGTATTTTTCTAATAAAGTTTGCTCCTCATTTGTAAAATAAACCGCTCTGCTGCCAGTAGAGTTAGGGTTAGTGAAGTCATGAGACCAAAACATATCCTGGATATGTTGAACTTGCTCCGAGGTACAGGCCTCAGGAAGATAAAGGCCTGGTTTACACGCCAACGCTCGCGGGTGAAAACGACAAAATATTGTATCAGATGTACCTTTCGTTTAGACAGCGACGGCGTTTTTGGGGCTTAAAAACGCAAAAAAGTGAAACCACCCTCCAGAGAGGAAATCTTAACAACGCTCCACCGTCGCGTTCCAGTCTAAAGGGTAAAAAACGCAATAGTCTGCTCCGATCTGCTCACGGTGGCTCTCCTTGCGTACGCGTTTACGTCACAGGCAAGCAATAAATCTAAACTCTTACATCCAAGATTTATCCACTTGATTATCCATAATGTATCAGTTTTTCGGTCATTGCTGCCGCTAGCTTCGATGCTAGCGTCCATCTTGAAATTCCCATAATGCTTTGTGAGAGCTTGTCAACCAATGAAAGGCAGGTCCGTCTCACATTACGCCCATATAAGCCATCCGAGAGAGAACAAAGATTGTTGATTGTGAGATCACTCGAATTCAGAATAGTAAGAGGCGCGCAGACTTATGGTGTTGTGTGGCAGTGCTTCACACTACCACCTAGCAACCTGGTGTGCATACATCAAATTTCACACACTTTTGCGTCACCATATGCACGCAGATTTGCCCCCCAAAATGCTTGTCTAAACACGGAATAAAAAGCGAGAACGCAACGCCACTTTTGCGTTTTCTCTTCAGATAGTTTCGGTCTAAACACAGCCAAACTTTGTTGCAGTAGTTATTGAAGCAGGAGATGACCAAGTCCAATTGTGTGGGTTGATGAGTTGATTGTAGCCAGGTGTGTGGTATGCTGGAGAGGTGATGAGCTGGCAGCAAGTGTGTTGGTAGGCTGGGTCCAGGTTAATAGCAGGACAGGAACAAGACTCACACACAGGCCTAATCCACACAGTTTTTCCCTCCTTCGTTATAAAAAAATCTAACAATCACACACGTCCCGTCTACACAAACAATCTTTGTCCAGACTAAAACACCATCGAAGAGCAAGCCAAAAACAGCCAGCAATATAACCCTAAAGCTACAGTATGTTTGCTAATCAGAAGCCTGGAAAAAAGCTATGGACCTTTTTCACAGACATTTTGACTTGTCATAGTAGGAAAAGCACAGCTGAAATTGATAACCTTAACGATGGCTCAATTCCATCAAGTGTCCCAGTAAGATATTTCAGTGAGTCAGCATGCACAATACCAGGACCTCTCCTAAGTGGAATGCAGCCATCATTCATGGTTTTGAATACACCTGTGCTTTTCCTACTATGACATGTCAACATGTCTGCCGTGAAAAAGGTCTATTACCAGAAGGCTACCTCGCTGCAATGGCATATACTATGTTGGCCACATCCGTCATTAGTAAATGTCACCTCATTTGTACATTGGAACAATACATTGAACCGGATCGATATATTGATGCAATGAACGATCCAATATCAGTGCAAAGTGAAAATATCGTTGATGAATGTCATCAAGATGCAGCAATAAGATGCTTGTTTTATTAAAAACTATACCTTTTTAATTCAAATCATAGTTTAGTTGGTTTTTGTGAGTTGATATAAATATAACTGATTGTGTTAAATGGGCATATAATATTGTCTCATATCACAGCCCACTGAATTAAATCGCAGCAAATGTAATTGTATTGTTGTCCAAAGAATTTCGTGAAGAATATCATGATAAAACGTGTGATTTACGGACCCCTACTCATTTGTGACACCTCACAAAAGGAGATGACAGCGCATACTCTGACGTTACAGCCAAAAACCCTTCCCTTTCTTCATCCATCCATCCATCTCCGTCTGCTTATCCGGTATCGGGTCGCGGGGGCAGCAGCTCCAGCAGGGGACCCCAAACTTCCCTTTTCCGAGCCACATTAACCAGCTCTGACTGGGGATCCCGAGGCGTTCCCAGGCCAGGTTGGAGATATAATCTCTTCACCTAGTCCTGGGTCTTCCCCGAGGCCTCCTCCCAGCTGGACGTGCCTGGAACACCTCCCTAGGGAGGCGCCCAGGGGGCATCCTTACCAGATGCCCGAACCACCTCAACTAGCTCCTTTCAACGCGAAAGAACAGCGGCTCTACTCCGAGCTCCTCACGGATGACTGTGCTTCTCACCCTATCTCTAAGGGAGACGACAGCCACCCTCCTGAGGAAACCCATTTTGGCCGCTTGTATCCTGGATCTTGTTCTTTCGGTCATTACCCAGCCTTCATGACCATAGGTGAGGGTAGGAACAAAAATTGACCGGTAGATCGAGAGCTTTGCCTTCTGGCTCAGCAATCTTTTCATCACAACGGTGCGATAAATTGAATGTAATACCGCACCCGCTGTGCCGATTCTCCAACCAATCTCCCGCTCCATTGTCCCCTCACTCGCGAACAAGACCCCAAGGTATTGAAACTCCTTCACTTCGGGTAAGGACTCATTCCCTACCTGGAGTAGGCACTCCATCGGTTTCCTGCTGAGAACCATGGCCTCCGATTTAGAGGTGCTGATCCTCATCCCAGCCACTTCACACGAAAGATCAGTTTTCAGTGACAAATACATATTTGAATAACAACGAAGGGCCAAAACACATAGAAAAAGCTAGGCTACACTAAAAAAAATACACGTGCGTGTGGACTAGGCCACAGAGAGACAAACAGGGACATGGAAAACACAGGAAGAGTGGGAAACATAGAAACACAAGGGAGAGACAGGTGCACTTCCGTGGCCATGACATTTATGCAGTTTACGGAAAGTGGAGATTGATGAAAAGTGTAGCAGGAAAATAACACCTGTATCAGCTACAGTCTTTGTTCAGCTACTCTTGGAAGAATAAACTGTTGAGTTGACCTTTTGACAACCTTATATCCTGCACACATGTATCTACCACACACACTCTTGACCGCTCATTTTATTTTTAACTGCCATTAAAACATATATTATCCAGTCAAATAAAAAATCATGTCCACAAACATACATGGACACAGTGTCTCTCTGTCTCCCCTCACACCTTGAAGATCAGCGGATAATGAGAAACACTGAAACAAATCATTTCCAACATGGAAATGGGCCACTATGGATCTATGGTGAACATTTGTTCAGGAATTAAGTATTTGATCATTTAAATAGCATTGCATGAGATACATTTCTGGATTTCCTAGTCAACACATTTTACAGAAAATCCTAATTTGTCCAAAATCCACTATGATGCAACATTATTACTTTTTTTTCTCCATACTGTATGGATTTAAAAAAAAAAAAATAAATAAATAAATAAATAAATCACATTCTCAGAACCTATTTACGATCAAACAGAAACCGTAGGATTCAACAGAACGGATAGAGGAGGCATTGTGTCTGTTTCTGGAGGGTGTAACTGAACTTGGAACTAGGAGGATGTGGGAAGTTTAGAATCACTCACACTCAGTGCCAGTTCTAGCTCATTTAACCTCAGGGAGACTGCCGGGACCAGTTCATTTAAATCTGAAACTAAGCATTAATTTCGGCAGTGGAGTGGTTCAGAAGTAAAGTCAGACAGGTCATCCAAATACATCAGTTATATACAGGTTTGGGGAGGGACGGCGTTATGTAGTTAGGATACACAAAAAGGTAACCGTTTTCCGTTAAATTTACAGAATTAATACGGACTGAATGTTACCCAGTTTCTTTCTTATTTTTTCATTTGTGAATGTGTATCCTTTGGCAGTGAAGTCTTGTTCCATCTTTTTGTAAAAGGCTCTAATTTGTTCTGGGTGTAAAAGTGTTGGTAAGTCCTGGTCAGCTCGAGTAGCAATAATGTTATGCTGTGGTGGAATTTTTTTTTTTTTAAATTCTGATCCTTTGATTACAAACAAACCGTCACTGTACCTGTGTTGGGTTAGTGGCATTCTGGCTGTCCGGATGTGGGCGCCACGCGGAGCAATGGCACCGCTGCAAAATAGCCTCTGGAAGGAACTTGTTTTGGTGGAACATTTGTACGTTCAAAGGTTGTTTTAGTCGTGCAACAGAAAACTCTGATTGGACAGATAGTCTAGCTAGCTGTCTGGATTTACCCTGCAGAGATCTGAGGAGCAGTTAACCACAGTCCTTTTATAAATTGACCAGAGTTTAAAATGCCAACACAAAGGAAGCAGAAGGAAACGGGCATCCGTTGAAAGACAGCGAAATTTCCGGCGGCACCTGAAAAGTCTGGGAAGTGGAATGTAGTGGCTATAGACTACTCACCACTTGACAGTATTTAGCAGTTTCTCTGATCATCTCTGATCATCTCTCACCTTAACTAGGGTGTTATCCATTGTTGCTGGTCAAAACCAGGCTATGCAGGTGCCTTATATACCCAGCTGTCAGACAAGAAATCCACACACCGTCTCGAAATGGAGCGGATTTATTTTGTGTGAACCTATTAATAAGTCCAATAAACTAAAGTCTTTAGTTCTTACTGTTATGGGTTATGGTTACTGTTAATGGTTCATATACATTTATCATTGAGCAGAAAAAGATTAGACAGATGTTAGCCCTTGGAAATCATATTTAATATCAAAATATGTAGTATACTTATGTAAAAGGCACTGCCATTTTAAATTCATGAAACCCTTAATTGATCTACTGAATGAACAGTCCAAACATTCTCATTGCTACATACATAGGCTACACACCGGGAGAAAAAGCAGCAATTATGACATCAAGTGAAGAGACAGGCCTGTGCAATTATGATTAAATCATAAGTTAACACTGGAGCCTGCACAATCTGTAAAACGCCTACTGTTTTCTTGTTTCTTCTCGCTGTCACTCACTCTCATACACACACACACACACACACACACACACACACACACACACACTTTCTTCCCACACTTGGTTATCCAGTCACTGACCTTGTTACAGAATCGTTAATAGAAAGAATAATTGCTCCCTGGTTTAATCCCAGCATACCACTGGGATTACTGTTTTAATTTAGCCCGTCTTTCCAACTGTTGGCTTACTAATTGGGAGATTGTGTGAAATAATGGGATATGGTATAAGCCATTAAATCATAATTATTTAAATCTCATATGGGTTACCGGTCTGAGACTATGATAACATACACAATGGCTGTTTGTGTGTTTAATGGGATAAAGGAATCCATAGCGAAACCAACAAAATGTCTTAATTAGTATGGTAACTTAAACTGTACTAACATCATCATAATGTCATAATTATCCACAGCAATGGTAATCAAACTGTGGGCTTGATTGACTGCTTTTGTTTTCTGCAGAAAATGGAGCAGCCCTGTCTCCTAAAAATTACATTCACGTACAGCTAAACTGCATTCAAAATTACGTTTTGAGGGAAAGGTATTACGTTCTCGTACTGTACCAGCAACAGGTGCACGTTGTGAAATGGTCAGTTTTAAACACTTGGTTAACGTTAACTGAAAAAAAAGGTTTAAGCAGCACAACTACTTGATTGGCTTTAGGAAAAGATCATGGTTTGGGTTAATCACTGGACATCATTACCATTTAGTGTCCTGGCTTTTCCTAAGAGAGGAAACTTATCCTACAAAAAGGTACAAGAGGAGGATCTAATGGCTAATTTGGGAGCTGTAAAATAAAAGTAATATAAAAAAGGCAAGTGTGCGAAATTAACTTTACCATTCCTACAGTGCCTTACTTAGAAAATGAAACATCGCTGGGTGGTAGTGAGTATAATAGCTCCCTATATAGCTATATATAGCTGAGTTTGAAGAAAATGCTAGGGTGAAGGTATACAGTAATTGTGAGCTTTAACAGTAGGAAACTATGTTCAAGACTGCTGTGATCTGTCCCCATCTGTCCCTTTTTAATACAATTCTCCCTTCTTCATACAAAAACATGTTTTAACCAAGCAAAACCAGAAAAATATTTGTGCCTAAACCTAACCAAACCATAACAGTGATTCTTAATGGTTTTGGAAGGCACAGACAAACAATAACGCCCTGATAAGAGTGCCAGGTCAGAAAACGCTTCTTCTCTCATGTGTTGTTCCACAGGGCATGGACAAACTACCTATTACATAAGGACTTGTTGTGTGTGTTGGCTATAGGCTAAAATATACAATGTACTGTAAAGCTTTTAAGTGTCTTTTTGAGCTGATCTGATTTTCTGACATCTTCTTATACCACTTAATTTAAATGCAGGACTTTAGTTATACACTGACCTGGAATCTTGATCTTCCACAATGTCAGGGTTTGTGCGGGCTTGGACCCAGAAATGCAAAGGCTTAAGACGAGGAGGCAGCGTGATGGTTTTGAAGGCTTAATAAATTAAAACAGCTACACAAAAGGTGTCCTGAAGCAAGCTGGTAAAAAAACTGGCAAACATTTTTTCAATACACTTAGGTAACAGAAGACTAGAAACAACCTTGGAATAGGACTAAAACTTATCAGGGAGCACCACAGGAAAAGACTCACAATGACAACATTGGACAACAGACAAAGAAAGCACAGAGACTAAATACACAAGGTAATGAGCGTAGTAACGAGGGATAGGTGACAAGAGGGCTGATGAACAGGTGAAACACATCAGGGCGGGGCAGACAATCACAAAGGCGGGAAAACACACAAGGCAGGAAGTACAACAAGACATGACACAGTAGAAACAGAGACTACAAAGTAAAACAGGAAACTGAAGCATGAAAACATAAACAAGGATGAAACTAGTAAAACAAAACAGAACACAGATAGAACATGGGTAAAACAGAACCATGGACAAATAACAGGGAAACAGTGACACACAGGGAAGGAATTGACAAAATAAAACAGGAAAAGCCACAACTGAAAAATATGACACACAGGAAATCACTGAATCATGTTCCAGCAAGCTCAGTGGTGTTAATTTGTGCAGAGCTACCGTAATAACCCTAATAATTCCGTTTTTCCTGGTGCTTCTTTTAAATAAAAGTAAAAGTAATAAGATGTAATGGCTACCATTGTACTAATAAAGCAGTATAAGCTGAAGGTGGAGCACTTTGAATCATGGCGGAGGTCACCCTGCAGTTTGTTGCAAACTACATTGCCCCTGAATCATTTTCAATATCATTCCTCTTCCTTCTGTATCAAAGCCAACAATGGCAGTTTAATTAGTCGCAGAGCTGGCCAATTCTCCCTATCACGATCGGTCTGTATCCTTTTCACTTACCATCCCTGTCTGTGACAGTGTCACTGTCTCTTTCTTCCCGTATCTTCCTCTGTCTCATCTATCCTGTTACAATACAATAAGTCTGAACTTGGCAGTCAGATCCACTTTTATGCTGATTTCATCATGCACTCTCTCATTCTCCTGCACAGAGTGCGGCTACAGAGAGACCAATGGTGAGCACAACCTATTCTAGCACTGAGACAAATTAACTGCCAGTGTCGGCTTTGAAACCGAGGTGACGGGAAATTATGTTGAAAAGGATTCTGGAGGAATGGAGGCTGAAATGTGAAAAGCTGTAAGCACAGTAGGAGACAGGAGGTGAGGGAGACGGATAGACAGCTTCAAAGAAAATACAACCATTTATCTGCCTCACTAGGGTTTAATCTACTTTACTGTGCTATTTATTATGATCCATGTGTCATTTACACATTTTTGTAAGACATATAACAGCAGCAGAACCTTTTTATATTCTCAATTTGCTCACAGTGACATTTGTGAGTTTCAGAAAGTACACTTTGTCCTTCAACAGTGACATATTTACCATCCGTGACTGTGATGCTGGTATTGTTTTCACCTTCTGTGTGTGTGTGTGTGTGTGTGTGTGTGTGTGTGTGTGTGTGTGTGTGTGTGTGTGTGTGTGTGTGTGTGTGTCTCAACATGGCAAAATGTGGTCCTGGAGACACCTAGAGGCAGTTTTGAGTACTTTTCCAGGTGTATATATTTTTGTCATTCTGCGGCTAGATTTTGTCACCGCGATTGCATCGTAACCATGCAAGATGCAGTCCCAAACTTTGCAGGTGTGTAGTTGAGATCAAAATAAAGTCAAAGTTCAAAGATGGGTATGGTCCTAGCAAGGGCTCCGGAAGTACGGGGGTAGGAAATAGGGGAATGGGCCAACCCCCCCCCCCATGTACGTCCCCGGCCCGATTTTACACCGCGACTGGTGTGATCCCAAGATCAGAGGATAGGTCTCCATTTATTCAATGTATTTCACTCTATAGGAAAAGTTTTACATTCAACTTTATGCTTTCTTTTTTAAATTGCTGATTTAGAATTTTCTTAAAGCCATAAAACCTCCAGGCTTGGATAGAATTCATTCATTTGCCATCAGACATTGGGTGGGTGGTGTAAAGGCTTAGTGTAACAGGTAAATGGTGGCTTTCATACCAAAGCCAAGACTTCCATGACACACCTGCAATCAACATTCATGTTTTTAAGAACTCTGACCATGTTATTTGAGGGGAAAGCAGTAGCTCAGTCTGTAGGGAAATGGCTCGGGAACTGGACGGTTTCCAGTTCAAGTCATCATATGGACCAAGTACAGAGTGTTTGTATATTGCCTGTTTTGAAACATGGATATTAAGTTGAAGGATGGCTGTATAGCTTGAGGACAGTAATACTTTAAGAGAACTGCAAGATGCTATTTCACTTATTGACCAATATTTCTTCCTGTTTTTTTACTTTATGATCAGAGGCTATTCAATTTAAACAGTATGCAGAAATACTTGCATACTGGTCTAAATCCTTTGAGCCAGAGTGTGAATCGTTCCCAATGATAACACATTTTCAACTAGCCCAATAATGGCCCGACTCAGACAAGGGGCATCACCAATTGGAGCACAGGGCACTCTTCTGTGCACAGCTGAAAATGTGGTGAAGAGAAAAGAAAGAAGAATGATGTTGGTGCTGTTAGGTAGAAAAGGATCTAATGTGTAGTCTGGAACTAGTCTGCAAGGAAATAACAGCTTTTACCTGCTTTATGTCAGCTTTGAGTGAGGCTGCAGTGCCACTCTTTCCTCAACAGAATAGTAGGCTATTTGGGGGGGGTTTCAACAGGATCGAGCATTATCTCAATTTCTGCATCACTGCACCCCTTCTATTTCACTTCCATCAGTGACACTTTTGGTCCAGGAGATGATGGAGGTGAGTGGTGATCTCTATTGTGCAACATTTCTGAGGTCAAGCCATCATGTTAATTCAAGATAAATACAGTTCCATGAATACACTCTCCATTTAGAAATAAATGGGTTTTAGCAACATTCACATAGATGGCTCTGAATGTTTGGATCCTTAATTTTTCACTCCATTTTTAAAATTTCATTTTATATGAACGTATTCTAAAGAATGTATTATTATCAACATTTCAAAAATGAGACCCAATATCTGTTATCATATATAACTTCTCTGTGGCTCTTTTAATAGAGCCACAGAGGAGATTTCTGCTACAGAAGCACAGATGCAGGTTTGGTATTGTATTGACTCCCTTCTCAATAACTCTGACTTGGTAGATGTAGGTTATGATAATCATATGGAGATGGTATGGAAATGAGAAATTACCCCTATTGTTACCAGAGCACCTCAAAATGCAACCCCAGCACTTTTACTATATGGAAATGAGCAAAGTGTTTCCTAACTGTGAATATTAGAGAGTAGATTGAATATTAAAATGCCCTCTCACTGACCTTAATTTAACACAGTATTTTCTATTGGCCTTGATTTAAATGCTGCACCGTTGCTTTTGCCGGGAGCCACTAAGGGCGAGATGTGAGAACAGTAAACTTTATCCCATAAATGAGTCCAAATGATGCTGTTATTTTTATGGAACCCAACATTAGGATGACTGATTAGATCAAATTTAGGTTGAATAAATCAACAGTGAGTACAATTTTCATTACTACTGTATTACCTGTGATGTGTATAGACTACTGTGGCTGGATTACTGGGATCATGAGTAAAGTCTTTGTTTTTGTTTTTACAATACAGTATGATTAAGGGTTAAAACAGCAGACTGCTGTGGATTTTGGGTTTTTATTGACCTACGTGTTAATGTATTCAATCCCTTTTTTTAAATAAGATACCCTGATTGTCCAGACATTAAACAATGTACACCTTTTTGTGTGATTCTATTTTATTAGTTATACATAACAAACTATATGTTATACATGACAGAGGACAGAATGCTTGCCTTTAAATCTCTGCATCTGTTTTAATAATTGATGGTGCAAAAGTAGGTGAATGTACATGGAGAGTTAGACATGACATAGTTGTGGCATTCTTGTTCCACTGCGAGATACAGACAGTTTAGTGATGAAGAGAATCCACACTGGAGAAATCCAGAGTACTCATTGACTCGAGCAGCAATCCAGAGGGGACTGTGGATCAATCCTTGCTGATTGTTTTATTATGTACATTATCTTGGAGGCCACTGATTGCAATGTGATGAAATAGCAGGGAATATTGTGAATTGTTGTTTTCTTACAGCATTCTCTGAGTCACACTACAGCGTTTGTTTACTGGTGGCCCAAAGACGGACTGCATCATTAGGGGTGGACATTAATATGTATATGCCTTGATTTACCTAGGTGATTCAAATTTTGCATTCACGTTGTTGTCTTATTTGTCATCTTATTTTATGAGATTGCCAGAAGTGGGTTTCCGTTTCAGGAAGGAGGTTTAACAAACTCTGAGTCTAACCCTGAACTCTGAGTTGATTTACCCAGAGATGGAAACTGAGTTTTTGGTTCCAGAACAGCTGATTTGAGTTGGTTCAATCAACTCGGTGTAGGTTCACTCAGAGCTAAGCGCGTGCATCACCACAATAAAAAGGCAGCATGAATGGAGCCATGATACTTTGATTCACCATAGTAACAACCACAAACAAACTGTGCGCATGAAATACTCATGCGCACATACAGCGAGTTTGAACATATATTTTGTTAAAAAAGCAACACAGCGGCTGCTGTAGAAGAGAGAGAACTGGTGTGGGAGAACATTGCTGCTCGAGTCAATGTCTAAGCATTGACAGTGTATTAATTTCATATTTAATCACAGGTAACCTATAATATTACTGGTGAAAACTGGAATGGTATTACACCTATAATTTAATTTAGGTGCAATCCTGCGGGCGAAAAAGTAAGATACTAATCCCATTCTGAGCCTGCAGCACCATGATTATTAACAGAAATATAATTTATAATCATTTAATTCTTTTTAATGGCTCTCACTGGTTTGTGTCCAAGGAACACTACAAAAACATTTAAAAAAAATGTTTCAGAGCGAGCACACTCTTCTGACGGCTCTGCATACAGTGGCTTTACTAATATGATCCGCATCACCAACGTTGTAAAGAAAACTGCCGTTTGCAAAAAAAATAATGTGACACAAATAATCTGCTGGTAAAAGCATGTCCACGATGGTGGACGTTAGTGATATGAGGACGGATAAGTTATATATATCTGATCGACTGTGAAGAAAATACCTCTCAAATCGGTTATCTGGAAATGAAAATACATCTAGTCGGAACTCATATCATCCCGACGTATGCTCTCTGCGAAGTAGGCCTAATACAGCTTTTTCATCAACGGGATCGTCAACAAAAGGACATGCAATGTTGGAGAAAAAAACGTTTTATAATCTGCCATAAACCAATAGGTTTTTTTATTCATGCAGATAACAAACTGCGATAAAATGCGTGAATCCAAGCGTACCTAAATGCGTCATTACAAACCACGCAAGAACGTTCACTCCGCTTATCGGTCAGATGTGTCTGGAGAGGGAGCAAGAAAGTAAATGCAGGAAGAGGGTCCTGTGTTCTGGACTAGAGCGGTTGGAGGTCGGATCACATTCTCACCACAAATGAACCGCTCCAGAGTTCGATGGAAAGCGTACCGAGACCACCTTGTTTGGTCCGCTTTTGATGCGCATCCGAGTGCGATTGCTGCATTCCCACCTGCCCAAACAAACCGCACCAAGAGGGAAAACGAACTCTAGTGCGATTCAGCCGAACTAAAGGAGGCAGGTGTGAAAGCCCCCTTAAGTCTGGTGTGATGCAATCGGTATTGATTCAGTGTTTTTTCTAGCTGCAGTGTTCATTTAACTAAAAAGATTGACGGGAAGACAACACAAGGGTTAAAGTTGCTGTCTTTACAGAATGAGAGTTTACTAGTTGCAAAAGTGCATTGTAAAAGAACAGGGGGTTTAACTAGCATGTATTTAAACACATGTCAAGCTGCTTCTCGAGCAACATCTTGACATGTCAGTCTAAGGTAAAAGAGACAGAGATTCTGTGCTGTACTGATTTCACAAAAACAGTAAAGCACAATGAGCCTGATAAAAAAAAGAGACTGCTTTTCCCCCATATTCAGCAAGCTGGAAAACTGGTAATGGGGATTGGCGGCTGCTCTGAAACTTGTTGATTCTCCCTCTAATTACTAAGTACCTCTCATCTTTTGCGGGTGTAAAAATAGAAACTGACAGGGGCAGGGATGGAGAAAGATTAGAATGTGACAGAAACACAGATGGAGAGACAGGCAGCATATAAAAGCTGTTGTCCCCCCAAGTGAAGGATGTATTTCAAGGAGTAAAAAATGTAGGGAGATAAAGATGCTTGCTTATCCAATTATTTGTGAAAAATAGAATGAGAAAAAGAAAGAGTTGGACTTTTAAGCATTCGTTTGGACAACCTGCTGCATTCCTTCTCCTGCTGAGTTTAAATGAAATCATTTGGTACAAGTCTCTCTTTAATTCACTTTTTCAAAACCTCATCATGTACCTGTGCTTCACAGCGGCCTCCTTATTATGAGGACAAAACCACTCCAGTAGACTTCAATAAGAGTCATTCAGAGTGATTCTAGCTCTCGAATAATTTAAGTCTTCTTTCTCAATTCCTCTTACATTCGTGCACGTCTCTCTCTCTCTCTCTCTCTCACACATTACATTCATTTTCATTACTTAGAGAGCCCTTTAGTGTGTGGGGAGAGAAAAACTCTTAATAGCTATGGCTTTCAAGTGTCAATCAACAGAAATAAGAAGGTGGAGGAGAAAGGATGCAAAGAAAACAGGGAGCATATAGTAAAGCTGTGTAAATCACCATAAATGAAGGAGACTGAGAGAATGAGTAGGAGAAAAGACAACAGAATGAAGCCACAAGAGAGAGTATCACCACAGGCATCAATTGCCACAAGATGAAAAAGTGGAAGCGGAAGAAGAGGAGTGCAGGAAGACGTGTTTAACATTCTCTGTCCGTCATTTAAAAGTAAGCTAAGAGGAACACCTTTCTGGTGTTTCAAAGTGAGGAGGGAGAGGAGGAGAGAGGGAGGGAGAAGGAGGAGAAAAATGGTGGCATTAGAGGGAAAATGGGATTTGTGGCCACTAGAGAATCTCACGGCAGTATTACCTCGTTGGATTGGAAGCATGGCAGATGGACGTGGCAAATTATTTACACACACACACACACACACATACACAGAATAGACGTACACACTCACTGCTACCCACATATTTATTCATTCAGTTCAGCAGTCTGGGGTATAATTATGTCTGTGCTTCTATTTTTCAGTAGAGAAATAAAAATAAGACTTTGAGGCAGTGGCAGTTCTACATTGAATTACACCCAGGGCGAGACCCCCTTCGGGCAGAATTTTGCAGAATTACTATATTATAGTTTATATTTATTTTAAATTCTGATAACTTATACTGTCATATTTTGCGCAGAATTGTGTTCATTGTCTTTTGAAAATGTTGGAGGTGTAGATTGTGCAACTTAAAAGGTGTGTTTCCTGTTGTAATTGCAATAGCTAAATAACTGGATTCTCTTAAGTGTGTTTTTCAAATGTTCTAATCTTCCAATTTGTGCAATTGAGAAATATAATTTTTTCTTTCACTTATATTGTTATAATAATATATATATATATATATATATATATATATATATATATATATATATATATATATAAATGTGCCAAAAATATATACAATCAGACATATAAACTGTAACAAGAGCAGAGAGCAACAATAATATAAAATATTAAGAATAATGTGCAAATAAAATATAGAATAAATATTCTAAATAGCACAAATCATTCATCACACAAATGTGAAAACGCACTACAGAGAATCTAATTATTACACTATTGCACTAAGACAGAAAACAAACTAAAACTAAAACCTGACCTTTCTGGCCTTCCTTGATGCAAAATCATCAATGATGTCATCGTATGAAATCTGCTCCCCCATTGAATGATTGATAGCCTACTGACGGAAAAGAGCCGTTCCTGGGACATGGTTGACCTCAGATATGACTTTGATTTTGAAAAGCTCCTCTCTGCTTGAGCCACGATGACTGGCAGAGTAAGTGCAATCCTGAGAGCAGTCCAAAAGTTGGGGTAGATCTCTGATAGATCCTTATCATCCCCCGTTCCCCCCTTGTCCAGACTGTTCCATTTGGGAGACCAAGCAACATAGGCGCCAATTTATGTTTTCCTCTGTGGGTGCTCACGGGGGCACGCCCTTTAAAAAAAAAAAAGTAGTCAAAAAATGTTTGCAATTCAGACGGCCGACACGATCACACACGCCTATCAACTCGATAATAAAGCCTTAAAGTAGGCTATTTTTCAACTCAGGATAGGATTGGACAGTGCAATCGGTATTGATTGAGTGTTTTTTCTAGCTGCAATGTTCATTTAACTAAAAGTATATTTTTTTTTATCAGAAATCACCAGTGGTTTAACTTTTTTTTAACTTCAACACTTTTCAGCAAGCAGGGGTGCCAATTTGCCAATTCCCCACACAGTGAAATGATAGATAATACATTAGAAAACCGCTTTTTTTTAAGTGCTCATGCCGACCCCCATGTGTCATGAAAAAATGCCGCCCCGGGCGAATGCCCGCTTCGCCCGTTCCAAAAAACGCTACTGCCTTGTGGCTACTGCCATGCAAACTGCTCTGGGAGGCTGAGCTTAATGCTACTGGTCAAAATAACTATGTTAACATGCTAATGTCTGCTATTTAGCACAAGGTAGGTGGGTGAATGGGCCTGTGTGTTAGTGTGTGTGTGAGTGTGTGTGTGTGTGTGTGTGTGTGTGTGTGTGTGTGTGTGTGTGTGTGTGTGTGTGTGTGTGTGTGTGTGTGCGTGTGTGTGTGTGTGTGTGTGTGTGTGTGTGTGTGTGTGCACTTTGTGCTACATTTTCACGTATGAAAAGTGCTATATAAATAAAGTCTGATTGATTGATTGATTGATTTGAATAAATGAAATTATAAAAATCAGATGATCACTAGAGTAGAGTGAGTCATAGTAGACTTCAGCAAATGACCTACTGTTCTAAACAAAATCACCTTAAATGCAATGATGGATGAAGCATTTTGTTGTTGCACTGATTGTCCTGTACTTAAACCCAGCATCATAGGTCCTATTGACATAGGAATGGCATCCCAGTATCCTTACAAGTTACAATGATCGATCTAATGACACTATTATCAGCTGAAAACTTTCAAAGGCCTGAACTACTCCAGCAGCCTGATTTTGATTGATAATACATCTTGTTACTGATTGGCTTGGTACAGTAAGTGCATGCTCCATTTGTAGGGCATGTTTGTAGGGTTTCCTGTGGATTTTTTTCTAAATTTTCTGCACTTAATACAAGCTGTGTGTGTGACGGTTTGGCAGTGATGTACATAAGCTCTGCTCAAAATGCTGATATCTTCCAATCAGTCAGATGAGAAGCGTCAGGCAGAACACTGGAGTCGTACGCACCCCCAGCTGATCGGCCTGGCATCTGACAGCTCGTCAGCTGATCAATCAGCTGACCTTTAAGATCATTAATCTTACTCAAACAACTCAATGAAGCGCCCTTTATAATCTGAGCGCTCACACTCACCACCTGTACACAAGATGCTGCCAGAGCTGTTTCTCAATATCGTGTTTTGCTTTCTTTTATTATGTAATGATATATCTTTGTTATTGCTGTTTACATGCAATAAATCCAAAGTCAATATTCAACTATAATATGGAGATTAGACACACGTTCAATGAGATTGGGTTTATATGCTGTAAATGCACCCATTTTACATTAATATTCAGAACCTCACTGCCAGTGACACATACAGTATGCCATTGGCATGTACAATTAAACTGCAAAGGTTAATAAGAAAAGCAATCAATTATAAAAGGAACTTATGGAAATGAACCTTAAAGGAGTTTATACTTTATCCCCTGTTTATGGAATAGCAGTGGAATAGTGGAAGTTAGTAATGAAGCTGGATGCTCAAGAGAAAATCTATGTTCAGGGAGGAAATTAGTTATGTTTTTGCTCCTTAAGCAGCTGTTATTAGATTGGTCTATAGCGAGGAAATTGACCTCTAACTTCCCAGGGGGAGTCATTCTTATATTAGATGTAAATGTATTTAACCTTTTCTGGCCGCTGGCTGCATGCCTCTGAGGAAAAGACTGCTTTGTGGTCTGAGTCAGCTAAGGCTTGGCGGATGTGGGTTTGTGGTCTTTATTGAAATGAGCTTACATTTTTAACTTCAACCCCATGGTCGCCTCAGTATTAACGTACTAATGATTGTGAACTTGTATTTGGATGTAGGGATCAATAAGGATTTTTTTATGGAAATGTGTCTCTTGAACCAGACATGGAATATGTAAATTAATTAGCTTCATATCTGTTAACAGTGATTCGGAGATAGGTGTTTTTTGTGTAAACCATCGTCATGCCTTTATTTAGACCGGGCTGATACAGAGAGAGCTACAATGCTCGCACAATAATTGGCACTAGAGGGATGTACCACGAAGCAAGTTTGACAGAGCCAGGGTTTCTTTGCCTTAGCTGGCTCGACAAAGCCTGAAGCCCTAATCAGCGATAACGGGTACCACGACCACGGTTATCAACTTGCTCTGTTAACCCAGGCTTTTTTCAGGCTCTGTGCACGTTCACATGAAAGGGGGCATGTAGAGCGTTGTTTGATTCTTTTACCGCACTAAATGGGCGGATTGCGTTCCGCCTACTTCTGCCTATGAAGAACAGGAAAAAATATTACAGCAAAAAGCAACACTGTTGCTGCAAATTAGGCAGACGAGGAATGCTGGTAGAAAAGTACTATTGTGTAAATTCATAAGTTAATATATAATTTACAAGTTAATATATTTATCATCAAGGGAATGGACCCAGGTTACTTGAGGTGCCATATAGAGATGGTACATATGTTATGATTTCACAGAGAGACGCAAACGCAGACTCATGAGTAGACGAATGAAAAAGGGATTTATTGTAAGGAAAAAAAGGGGACTGGAGGTGGGATGAGCGAGGAGGCTGCTGGCAGTTGGCAGCTGTACATGCTGGAGCGAGGCAGATGAGGGAGCTGGGATTGGAGTGGCTTGCTGCGGTGGCTGAGGGTAGGCAGGCAGAAGCAGTCAGGCAGAGGAGAATGAGGTCAGGTCAGGTCAGGTCAGGCACAAAAACACTCAAGAAAAAGACACTATACTAGAACAAGGAACGGCCTGAAGCGTTATCCACCACGATAGCTGACTGAACGATCTGGAGATGAGAGGCTGAATGACCGGGGTAGATATACTGAGCTTGATAAACTTGATGGAAGGCAGGTGTGGATGATGAGCAGCAATCAGGAGCCAGGAGAGAGCCGAGGAGCACCATGCTCACAGACACAGAGAGACAGGAACACACAGGGGAGGGGAAATAGAGTGTATGTATATTCCTGTATTGCCTTAACACCGAGGTCCACTTTGGAAAGAAGTGTTACGTTACACTTTCATCTGCTAACCCCTGGGTTCAACTAAGCATCCAAGGATGTTTTGATGTATGTTTTTTTTGTACACAAAATAAAAATCAATCAATTTTACCGCTCAATGCACTCCCAATGTCTCCCGTTTATTTCTAATGTGAAAGCTGCTCATTCTACAGCTTTGAAACTTGATGCAGAAGATTTAAAAGCTATACTCACAAACTGCATTTAGCTCTGACACTGTCCCATAATGGAGATGTGGAAACCACTTTCATTTCTGGACAAAATAAAGTAGTATTGATTGAATATTATCTGTGATAAATAGGCATACCACTAGACTAATTAATTTTCTAATCCATGTTTTATTAGTTGCAATATATATATAGCAGTGTGAAACGGACTTCAGCAAATCAGGACCAATAAAAACATCATCCAAAGTGGTAACGTTTATGTTTAAAGTTTAAAAGAATTTTATCACATTTCACATGCAAGTAAACACCATATTGATTAATAATATAGTGAACTATTATTGTCTGCTACCTGTGGTTAGAGGAAATGGCCAGAGAACACTACAAACATTCAGATGAATGTGTGTGCATGAGCAGTGATTGACACGCAGTTAGACACCAAATTTTGGGGCTGGGATCACACACTATATGTCTATGGTATCTTAACACTGCAGGGACTTTAGGAGGATTTGGCAGCATAAGAAATTCAACACAAAAGCCATCTCCAGAATAACTCTGCAGCCCAATTTAATTTTCTCATCCCCCCAACTTCAGGTCTTGGCCCAGCCTGTGAGAGAATAATCTGAAGCGTTAATGTATAATTAACTAGAAAGGCCAAAAGATTCATCTGGTTTTCAATTAGACTGTTATCTCCTGAGAATGGGTCTAGCATTTGACTTCTATCTATAGAATTCAAGTCACCAAGGTCAGCGAAATTAATGTCTCCCATGTCTGAACCAATCCCCAGAGAGTATTCATCCACAGTTATTCACTAGGTTGGATATGACATCTTTCTCATGTTGAAGTTCCTCACTATTTTTTCTGAAAGTCCAGCCTGTGTGTATTGAACACAGGCCTTGTTAAATGCAGTAGGGAAAATGCAGTTTATGTTAGAATAGATTTTACACACTATATTTCCCCTGATATAAGGACATGAAAAGGACAAATGGACAAAACACAAATGTATTATCATGTCACAGATCAATAAGTGACTAAGTGAAAATACTAATATAAGATATGAAGATTATATCTCAAACGGATATGACACCTGCTGAACTCCATCTTTAACGTGTCCAACAACTTCTAATACTTTTCTAGCATAGCCCGGCCTTTATGATGATAGCTCGTTATTTACGGTGCATTACAGTAATCAATGCTACGGGGATTTTCTTTGAGATTCCCTTCCTTTCAATGAATGAATGCTGGTGTGAGATTTAGCCTTGACTGCACATTGAACAGGTTTTTCTCCTTATCCCTGCTGTTTTTGTTGTTTATAGTAGAGGTCCTGGGTAAGATTTGTATGCACTTCATTTAGCGGAGAATATCTCAACTGTTATAGACTAATATGACCCCATTGAACAACGTGGGATGTGTGCCAAAGTCTCTACCCAGGATGAAAGTCCTGAAAATGACCACAACATGTGACACTGTTATCAAACTACAGGTGAATGGGACTTTTTCTTCCCTTTATAGATGTCCTCATACATTTCTACCAGATTAATCTTCATATTAAGAGAAATACTTTTTGTATTGCACTTTGTCTAAAGAAATAAAATAAAATATGCAAATTAGGCAATATCTCATTAAATATGAGTACATATAAACCCTTGAAGCTGCAGATTTTCTGAGGTGATCACAATGTTCACAATGACCATGATATAAGGTCATAGAAGAGCGTAAGCATTCTGATTTGATATAAAGAAAATGGCTAAAAAACAGTCAACCTATTACATACAACTAGCAACATACAGGAATTGCCAGTTATTTATTAACCTAAACTTTAAAGGAACACGCCGATTTATTGGGACTTTGTCTTATTCCCCGTATCCCCCAGAGTTAAATATGTCCATACATGCCCCTAGCTTAGCCTAGCACGGATCCTGAAGGTAATTGGTTCCAACTAGCCTACTGCTCCGAATAAGTGACAAAATAACACAAACATGTTCCTCTTTACATGATGTGATTTGTATAGTCACAGCGTGTACAAATAACAAGGTCACATGAGACACAGCCATCTTCTAACCGTATATAAACTGGGAACTATATTCTCAGAAAGGCGAAGCATTTCTCCTCTACTACTTTGTGTGCCTATTATACATCATAACAGTCAATTGGAGAAATCTTGGCCTCCGAGAGCTGTGGCTCATCCGAAATTCAGGAGTGAAAAGATCAATATTATCACTTCATGTCTACATAGCGCTGGGACATGAGCTCACACAGTGTCTCCAAGCATACATGCGCTGACTGGGTGCGATACAACCAGCAAAATATCAAGCAAACTTGCAGCTCTTAACACTGTCCGCAAACCAGACAACTCTTCTCTGATTCTCAATATCAACTGTCCACAGCTAACAGAGAGAGTGTAATACAAATGGTGGAAACATTCTTGGTCAAATTTCTCAAACCATCAACGGACATGGTGATATTTGACAACCTGCGCATTGCTGCGTTCGTTGTTAACAGATGTGTACCCACTCTGTCGTTTTCTGGGACATGTTTTCATGCTAATCGAATGAGTTTTTAGCTTGAAAGACGCTAGCGCGGACCGCCGATTAGCTTACAACGCTAGTATTCGGGGCACAGGGAACGTAAAAACAAATCGCTATTTATATCACTAAAAAGGCTCAAAATATCACCAAACTTCAACGGTAGCATAATGAGGGTCCCAAAATGTTAACCGAAGCATTGAGAACTTTGTAAGTGTACAAACAGTTTATTGAACGAAGAGCTGCGGGAGCTCCGTGAAAGGGCTACAAGAGAGAGAGAGAGCTACCGGTAGTCAATGCCTCAACACAGCCTCGTACTTCGGGAAACTGGTGGTGTACCTGCGGACATTGTGAAGCTATGGCCACCGAACAGGAGTGGCTGTGTTGCAAGGAGTGGGACCTGTTGCGTTGCGATGCCCAAGAGACGCAGTGTTTTGTACAGTCTGAAGATTTCCCCTCTCTGATAAACAGGGCTGAACTTGAAACTTTTTTGGCGACCCAGACCGGAGGGACCAGATGGACAGTTATCCACTGAGTAAGTACACTAGACAAGTTATGCAGAGAGCGATTATTTCAGATATATTGAGCAAATTGCTTTTGATTTTAGTTTGCATCGCCAGCTGTAAGTCATGACTGGTTTCCAAGACGGCGGCGGCAGGGTCTTTATAATCTATCTTTTCAATAAACTGTCTGTACACTTACAAAGTTCTCAATGCTTCCGTTAACATTTAGGGACCCTCATTATACTACCGTTGAGGTTCGTTTTGCGCCGGAATTGTCCTTTAAGGTGGACTTTGAGAGGACCACTTGCACCTCAACTAATGCAAGAAAACAAAGAGCCTATTATCAACAGCAGCTTTGGGTCCAAGCACCATTTATAGATGCCACCTCAATCTTAAATGCAGATGCTTATGGTTTTGTAAACAAAATTATATATATTAAGTTTGTAGCCAAATAAATGCATTTGAGAAATTATGTGCAGGTTAATTAAGTAGCACGCGATGCCTGCCCCTTAGGTAGGTCTAAATAATAAAAAAAATGATAATTGTTTCTGTAGATGTTTACTTTTGGAGTGAGTAGCTAAATGCTTAATTTATTTGAGCAGGTTTGAAAAGCAGTTAGTCCCAAGGCAAGTCCCTTGGCTTGTTTAACAAACAAATATGATTTTGGCACTCAAGTTGGTGTCCAAAGTCCACATCTGATTAATTATTAACATGTTTACTGATGTACTCTTGGCAATGTATTGTCCCAAATGAATCAAATCTAAGCAGGGAGCATTAAAGTTGTATTTATAGGAAAATGGACTGGAGGTGAAATCAATGCCATGTGTCTGTCATTGTGGCTGCCAGTGTTTCATAATTAACTGTCAACCCATTGGGTAGTTGGATGGTTATATTGATTCTGATTGGCTTTTATTCCCATGGGTTTGCTTCTCGATGTCTCCACAGCTCTTTCTTTGTCATCCAATTGGCCTTTCTCACCTCGGTGCTGCAGGCTGATTGGTCATTTTGGCAGACAGCGGTCCTTGATGTTAAAGACTTCTTTGTAGCCTCTTGTGTGTGTGTGTGTGTGTGTGTGTGTGTGTGTGTGTGTGTGTGTGTGTGTGTGTGTGTGTGTGTGTGTGTGTGTGTGTTTGTTTTCTAGCTCTACACTCACTCTCATACACACAAATCGCTCAGTTTAACTCCAGGCCAATGACAGGCAGTGGCAGATGACAGCAATCTACACACACATAAACTCACACAGACACAAAAACATGTCGAGACTCATTTCTGAGCTCAGTTTCACAGCCCACACTAGATGATAAATGTGTATTGTTTTAGTCAGGTCTCTAGATAAAACACACACACACACACACACACAAAGGTCCATTTCCGTTCTTCATATCAGTTTCTGTGTCGTCCCTGAGCCTCCTATCATTTTTGGAGTTAACCCCAGACGTAGTTCATCTGCCTCTGATGGTTTCATTGGGCACACCAATACAAACTCATATACGAAGACACCGTATTTTTTAAAAACAATACTGTGTTTTGGATAATAAAGCAATGCAATTACTACCTGCTGCTAATCAGTGTTGTAATGTAACAAAGTACAAATACTTCGCTACTGTACTTAAGTAGAATTGTCACTTTGTTATTTATATTTACGGAAACTTTTACTTTTACTCCACTCCATTTCCTAAATAAAATGTATACTTTTACTCCACTACATTTCCCCTAAGCATCTTAGTTACTTGTTACTACAAAATAAAATCAGAAGAAATTTGTTACACTGTAAAAAAAGCTATTTACCAACAATTGGTTGGCTATTATCGTGGGTGTGTCTGGATGTCTTTAGGCGGGCATTCAAGAAGACTTGGGGTAGTCATGTCGACGCTGGATAATTATGAAGTTAAAAGCACCAAACTTACTTACTTTAAATATAGACACTATGCAATCTTGATTCAAGTCTGTGCTGGATATTGACAAGCGTTTCACCTCTTGGTGAACGCTGAATGTTTTTGGATATTCGACTTCCAACACGTCGTCCATTCTCATTCTGTCTTTAGGTCTGGCTGCTGTGCTCGAGTGGGGTGCGGGGTGGGGCGTAGCTAGGCGGAACAAGGGAGAGAATATCATTGCAGTATTGAATAATTGGAGCCCAGACGCAATTTTGTAATTTTCTAAATTTCTGATCCTCTAAATAAAAATAGAAAATTGGAAAAACAGTTGAAAGATCCAATTTTTTTATTTGTCAAGGTATGGAGTACAAACATAGTTTGTACTCCATACTGGCAGGTTATTAACTGTTTAATTATTTACTGAAGCAAAATAATAGATGCTTATTCATTATTTGTCCAACAAATTTTCACAACTGTCACAAAATACATAACAGCCCTAACCTCATTATGACTTTTTTCAGTTTAGTTCAGTAGTTCAAAGTTAAGGTTAGCATCGATTATTTTGGCTCATATTAGCTGAATGTATCACTGTGGTTGAATCTGCACAGTCTGTTTTTTTCACATACTAGACAAAAACATTACATTTATTTAGACATGATCCTCATTGAAGATTAATATTGTTGCCCTGACAATTTTACTGTCCTTCCATTTGCTTCCATGAGCCTTTTCAAAAGTAGAACAAGCGCTGTTGAGCTACTTTAATCTATTTTTTACAAAATATGAACACAATTCCTAAGCCCATGTGGTTCAGTAGGGTGACATAAGGTATTTCCTATCTCTACAAAGTGTTAGAGCAGTCCAGGGTTGCAGCACTTACTAATAAATAACCTTCTTATCTAAAGCCTTGTAGCTGTTATCATGATGCAGCTCAAATTTTGCTGTACACTCACCAAGATTCCGTCAGTATCATTCTCTTGACAAAGACATGATCAACTACAAAAGCACAGGTGTCAGAACATACATATGTTCTCCTTGATCTAGAACTTCCTCTGTGATGTAGTTACTGCAGCTCTTTCTGCTTCATGTTCATCCATTGTTCGCAATTATTAACTCAACCAAAGCTGTTTTTATTCGTCCTATGTGGTGAGCGAATCATTTTGCTTAAAAGTGTTTGAACCTTGAGAAACGTGTGTTAATTGAGTTCAGGTAGTTGCTGCAAGTTAATTACATTGAATACAAGCGTTTTCTGTGTGTGTGTGTGTGTGTGTGTGTGTGTGTGTGTGTGTGTGTGTGTGTGTGTGTGTGTGTGTGTGTGTGTGTGTGTGTGTGTGTGTGTGTTCTTGTTTACCTATATTCGTGGGGTCCAAAAACGGGAATACAGTTGTGGGGTCCGGACAGCTTTGTGGGGCCAAAATGCTGAACCTCACAAGGTAAAAGGGCTGTTTGAGGGTTAAGACTTGGTTTTAGGATTAAGGTTAGAATTAGGTTAGGGTGAGGGTAAGGGTTAAGGTTAGGCATTTAGTTGTGATGGTTAAGGTTAGGGTAAGGGGCTAGGGAATGCATTATGTCAATGACGGGTTCCCACAAAGATAGTGAAACGCACTGTGTGTGTGTGTGTGTGTGTGTGTGTGTGTGTGTGTGTGTGTGTATGTGTGTTTGAGATTGCAGAACTCAAAATGTCAACAGCATGGCATGAGGGCACAGACACTGAAAGCTTTCACTAATGCCAGCGAGATGATGCCAAGCCACAGGCTGAACCCGCAGGTGTGTGTGTGTGTGTGTGTGTGTGTGTGTGTGTGTGTGTGTGTGTGTGTGTGTGTGTGTGTGTGTGTGTGTGTGTGTGTGTGTGCTGGACCCCACAAGGTTAAAGGGCTGTTTGAGGGTTAAGACTTGGTTTTAGGATTAGGGTTAGAATTAGGTTATGGTTAGGGTGAGGGTAAGGGTTAAGGTTAGTCATGTAGTTGTGATGGTTATGGTTAGGGTAAGGGGCTAGGGAATGCATTATGTCAATGACGGGTCCCCACAAAGATAGTGAAACAAACGTGTGTGTGTGTGTGTGTGTGTGTGTGTGTAAGAGGTAGAGCAGCTGTTTGAAAGGTCAGAATATCCACAAAGGGAGCGGCTATAAAGAGGGAAGCAGATGAATGGATGATGGGAGGAGGGCTAGAGCGGGGCAAGTAAAGAGAGGGAGGGAGAGAGGGAGGAGTGAAGTGTGTGTTTCTAACCCTTTAACTTTTAACTTAATAATACAGCATCTCAAATGCTTTATTTTATTTGGTAAGAGCATCTGTTGTTCTCCTGTTAATCCACTCTCAGTTTAGCATGCACTACCTCTTCCAGTGCTCTTTTTTTCTGACATCCAAGGCAAACTACAGTATTGAAAGTCATAGCTGCTAACATAGTTCTTGATGTGGAACTTCCAGCTTACAAACTCATGCTATGTATGTTGAGACAGGTCTCATTCAGGTTTTAACATAACCTCATAACCTGTCTCAGGCAGAGAAGAAGTTCAACTCTGATTCCATAGATGATGGGAGACATAACAGCTGTTGATAAGGCAGTGCTGCCTCATCCTGCCAAGCTCATGAAGGAAGTTAACACAACACTACTGCAGTATGGTCAGGCCGACATTGTTTTCTGTCTGTGCTGAGGTGTTTGGTTAATGATTTAAGTAAGCATACGTGTTTACGGCGCCCGCAATATCTTTGTTTACATTGAAGGTTCAGCTAAACTTACCAGCTCCAGCAGGAGTTTAAATACCCCTTCAACCTCAGAGAAACCTTCCTCTACAGCGTTGCAGAGGAGGGTCTGGCGAGTCCACACAGAATTCCGGGATGGGAGAAAAACGTGCTCTGGTTTATTAGCATTTCTTTAAACTAATCACAATTGTCTTGGGTGGTGCTAAGCGCCATATGGAGCAACAGCGCCGCTGCAAAATAGTCTCGGGAAGGAACTTGTTTTGGTGGAACGTGTACATTCAAAGGTTGTTTTAGTTGTGGAACAGAAAACTCAGATTGGACAGATAGTCTGGATTTACCCTGCAGAGATCTGAGGAGCTGTACTCTCTGACTAAATTCTCCTCAATTAAGATTCCATTAAATGCTTCTGTGTAAGTCATCAAAGCCTCCCAAACCTTCTTTACGTATGTGAATATCAGTTGTGCTGCTTCTGAGTTTTTCCTTAACACTTCTAGATTCTATGTTCTGTGATGTTATGTGGATTAGATTTACACATGCCTTTATATATTTATGTAAAATGCAGAACTATCTCCTGTTGATCAGCAAAGGCTTCCCAGTTGGATGTATTAAACCTAATAAATAATAATGTCTATGTGTTGCTTATGTACTGGTTGGTTTGGTCCTAAATGGGTTTATGCCTGGATGTTGTCTTTGTAATAGCTGTACACAGTTTAATCACTAAAAATGTCCTTTAAAGGAATATTTTGGCATTTTGGGAAACACACTGATTTGCTGTCTTGGGCAAGAGTTAGATGAGAAGATTGATATTGCTCTCATGTTTGTACTCTTCATTTGAAGCTACAGCCAGCAGACGATTGGCTTAGCTTAGCATAAAAGCTGGAAAAAGGGGAAAACAGCTATCTTGGCTCTGTCCAAAGATCTGTAGAGGCACTGGTAGCCAGGCTAGCTGTGTCCGCCCGTTTTCAGTTTTAGGCTATGCTAAGCTAACCAGCTGCTGGTGGTAGCTTCAAATTAAGCACACAGTTATGAGAGTGGTACCTTCTCATCTAACTCTGATCAAGAAATATTAAACTATTGCTACAATGTGAACATGGTGCCACCCACTTCTCATCTTCTTAAAGAAGCAAAACACAATGTTTACTCTAATTTATTCTTAGTCTTAAATCAAAATCCTTTTATTTATGCTGAAATGTTGGGTATTATGGCCGAACCTTTCCAAGGATTGCAAGTAGTTTTGAAACCCCCTAGGCTTCCTGCTAAACCAGTGTCCTCAGTCACGCCATATTCTTGGGCTGCCAACACACCAACTCAGGTGTTGTCTGCCCTTTCCTAATCGCTCGGAGGGCGGATTGCCACTTTGGACTAAACTGCACGATGCACCGCCAAAGGCACTCAAGTGTGTGAATCCCTTGAAGTCTTAGAGGGTTGTTAGCATTAGTTTTTACTTAATGTGTGTGTGTGTGTGTGTGTGTGTGTGTGTGTGTGTGTGTGTGTGTGTGTGTGTGTGTGTGTGTGTGTGTGTGCGTGCGTGCGTGCGCGCACCCGCACGCGCATCAGTCAAAGCGTGTATGCATTTTACATGCTTCTATGATTCTGTGGAACTAAATATCCTAAAAGTGAAATGTAAAGACATAATTGCTACCTCTTAACAAATAGTCCAGTGAGGAGACCTAGGATGTGCAGGTGTGAATCTGTGTCAAGTGAAGTGTTCACCTGCCAAAGTTAAAGTAAGGTGAGGCACTGTAATTCCTCCCTGACCTCCACAGCTGAGGAACTCCAGGCTAATGCCATCCTCAGTCCAGCAAAGCAGTGTGTCAGTTCATACACATGCAAATTCAGAGTTTGTGTGTTTGCCTGTGTGTGCACAGCTAATCTCCAATCCCTAATGTCCTCCTGCGTGCTGCACATTATGTTAACAGCAGGTGCTCTTAATTATATTCCCCATGATTACAGGCCCATTTATAAACCTCTGTCTTTCTCCAACGTATAAGAGAAATTACCTCATAAAACATTAATGAGAGTAATGAGATTACATGAGCAGCTTAACTGTGGTCTCCATGACATGATAAACATGGTACAGTATAAAAAGAATTCGGCATTTATCAGCAGAGGCTGGTAAATAGGCTATTATAATCTGTGCACTGTTTTCACCTTAACCAATCATCTTGGATTTGGTTAGAATTACAAACATTCATTATATTCTTACTATCAATAATTACACTTGTGTTTTCCCTACTGTGACATGTCAAAATGTGTCTGCAAAAAAAGGCCTAAATCGTAAATCCCTTATATACAAACACTGCTCCTAACCTTGAATGCTGCTCACCAATGGTTAACCCACACAGGTGATTTTGAGATGTTTTTCTTAGAGTCATAAATCAACCTCCCATGTTTTTTTAGCTTTTTTAATGACACAAACAATATAACAAACAAAAAGGATAGGTACACACAGAGGTGCTTCATACACTTGTTAGATAATGTTTAATTACAGAGTTCTCTGTTGATTTCTGTTTGTCGCTGTGTACCCGTGGTGGAAAATGATAGTAAACAGAGAGCGGCGTGTCGGAAATGCAATGTGTCGTGACGATGGTCCCCTTCAAAGCCAGGCTAATGTTGGTAGTCCCTCTAGTTGACAGAACGTGTAACAACAACCACAAGCATATAGTGGCAATGACAATGCATTAGCCTGAGTAGTGTAGTACATATTAATAACAGGGTGCATTTGAGCATTAAATATTCAAATATTATTTGAATATTTAAAAAAATAACAAATGAAATTCAAATGGTATTATAGAGGAAAATTGACAGCTCTACTGCCAAGTCACAGACCTCACCGCCAACATTGGCGGTCTTAAGACTTCTAGTTGGTGGGTTGTTCTTCTGTAACAGCTTTATTTCAGGCGTCTGATGTCCAACACCTTCTTCTTATTTGCAGACTGTGGTTAAATTACCGCCTGTTGGCCTGGCATGCTCTTGACAGCTTCAATTGTGTTTTTGCGTTTTTATGTGGAAGGAGATTTTTCATTTTGCAGTGCATGTGTGGACGGTATTTTCTTGTGAGAATGAACAAAGGAAAAACCTTGTTTTTAAAAATACCTGTCTATGCATGGACTAGGCCTCAAAGCCATGAGTGATATTGATATTTTACAATATGATATTATCAAGAAGCATTGTTTTTCTTGAATTTCCCCTTGGGGATCAATAAAGTATCTATCTATCTATCTATCTATGTATCTTTCACAAATACCATGGGTGATAAAACAGGAATGTTGGTGAGTGGAGGACAAATACAGCAACTTGAAGTCTGTCATGCAGAAAAACAACAGAATAAACTCAAAATGTCAAGGTATCCCTTTAGGGGAATATTATTTTATGATCATTTAAATGTCTCATTAATCATATAGCATGTGGCTATCAGTACCCATTGTTTTCAGTGAGGAATGCTAACCAATGCAAACCAGCCAGCGAAGAGACTTTCTTTTCCCAAATGTGAAGAAATAAAAGGAGTGAAATGCAAAATGTCAATTGTCCCTCTCAGTAAAAAGCTGCTCTGGACTAATTTGAGGAACCCATAACTCACATAGTGACATTCTGTGGAGTTGTACAGTGCCATGTATATCCTTTCTGGCATTTATAGTCAATCTGGTGACATTTAGGATTTGATTTTTTTCAAAAAGTCTCTATAAGTAGGATATGTGATGCCTCTTGTAAAACGTATGCTGAATTTCTTTGGGGTTGACTTCAGCACTTTGACAAACACTAATTCTCACGCTCTACTCTTGCCCTGTATCACAGTAGCATGACTTGTAGTCTATATCCACGACGTTCCACTTCCTGGATTGCTCCTTTGCCGACAGAAATTCCACCGAATTTCACTCATTTAGGCCGGAAATCCATTACCTTGTACTTTCTTTGTGTTGACTTTTTTAACTCCGGTCGATTTATGAGGACTATGTTTAACCTTTTCTTAGATCTCTGCAGGGTAAATCCAGACAGCTAGCTAGACTATCTGCCCAATCTGAGTTTTCTGTTGCACGACTAAAACTACCTTTGAACGTACACATGTTCCAGCAAAACAAGTTTCTTCCAGAGGTTATTTTGCAGAGGCTTTTCTTTAAACTTTTCGTTTAAAGAAATGCCAATAAACCAGAGCATGTTTTTCTCCCATCTCGGAACGTTGTGTGGACTAGCCAGACCCTCTTCCGCAGCACTGTGGAGGAAGGTCTGGCAATGTGACACTACATGACTTGTAATGTAAAGTAAAGAGAGGTCCAACACTCAGTTAACATAGTGACAGACAAACACTGGGAATGAGGATAGATAATAGTTTACTTAAAGTAATTATTTCTAAAAAAAAAAATATTTAAATAAATGTCAGTTGAGTCACTATGGCCGGATGAGGTAACTCAATAACAAGTGAGTCTATAACCCACTAATGAAAGCCCTTACCTTTGCAGTTTTACAAAGTGGGTGTCTGTGGCGACATTCCCAGGAAAAATTACAAATGGTGCACAGTTAGAGTAACAGCACCCAGTGGTTGGTTGCCCAGAGAGGGTAGACAGAGCTCACACAACAGACTCACTCATCAACTCCCCTTATGACACTTCTTTCGTTTCAAGTGACTCATATCCACGTTAGATACATCTGAAATCTGACTGCTGCAATCCATCTTGGTCCGGGCTACATAAAAAGTTAGGGTCAGCCCTCCTCCAGTCCAGAAGGTGGTGGTAAAGCACCTGAAGCTGTTTGATAACTGCCAAAAATACCAGAAGAATAACTGCACTTTAGCAGTTTAGTCACAACAATAACAGGTTAGCTGGGTAGCTACAGTAATGATGCGTGCACATTCATGAACACAGGGATGGCTCGCCTGGATGGACAGCGAGGGAGACAAACGTTTTTCTCTGTATGGACTCCCTCCCTCACCCATTCAGATCAATGCTTTCACTCACACCCATCATTCAGCATTTGAACTGATCAGGGATCTGTTAAACGCTTCAACAGTACATTAACGCTGTCTGTATGATTGTATGTGTTGAAACCTCTAGAGCTGCTTTCTTCCTGTCACTTTATATGTGAGGGGATTGACAGTGGCTCATTTCAGAGTGACTTCATCCCCATAATCACAGATTTACCCAGTAGAGGCTACTTCCACAGAGCACATGGATGACGTAGTTAGGACCAAGGTGGTTCAAATAATTGGATTCCAATTCCATCTCTAATGTTTTGGTGGATGCTTTTACACTTTGCATCCGATAGCTATATGATTTACCCGCATTTGGACGCATCAAGTGTAGAAGTATAAATTAGGTATAAAGGCTGATTTATGCTTCTTTGTCGAAGCCTGACGTGCACCTCTCGAAAAATGTAACTACACGTCTCTCGGCCGTGGCATGGTAGCATTGCAATTCCTGGTTCTCCTTCTCCATAAACAACATGTAATCAAGGAGAGGGTTAACTTTTCCTGCTACAGATTTCCCACCGTGGTCAGAAAACACAGGGGAGACACTTTGTTTCTTTCACTATGACTCTAGAGTCGGTATTCGCTCCAAAGCTAATCGTCTTCACTCTCTCACTTTCTCCCTCGCTCTATCACCCACTCCCCACACACACACAGACATGCCGGCTCGATGCACACACCAACGCACAAGTATAAACTTAAGTAGGCTATGGCAAAAGCTCTGCGTGGAGCCTCCGCAGAACCATAAAACAGCCTTAAGTATGTCTATTTTAATATCACATTACCTGAAAGAGTAACTACACCTGGGCTGCCACTTGTGCTGCCATCTAGTGGTAGCTACACGCTCTGCTAAGCAATGCTTTTCCTCTTTGTTGTCCCTTCTCCCCTTCCATAATGCAGCTGAATGAATTTTGCATGACTTAGCAAGTGCTTCATTTTGATGTAAATTTTGATGTTGAAATGCGACGTGTCGAAACCTTTAGGTAGCCCGAAGATGCTGCAGCTGAATCTACATCACCTCTGATCTGTGGATCATAGTAAGTGAGTGTGAATAATCCTTCACACCAAGGACTGCTGGGCCCTGCAGTCCGCTTTCCCACCACATCAAAGAGCTCTGAATGCTCAGATGGCATCAGACTGACAAGTGTTACCAGGGCTTTTGACATTTGACTCAATGTTTCATGTCAGATTTGAGACAGAGAAGTTCAAAGGTGCTGCATCAAAATGCAGCAGTCACCTCAGGTGGAAAGCCTTTCACCATTTACAGTGGCCGTAAATGTCAGTGAAATGCCACCAAAACACGGGATGTTAAACATATTTGTGTGTGCGTGCATGAGTGCGTGCATGCGGGCGTGTGTAAATGTTTACAGACTCGTATTGAAGCAGTTGTGGATTGTCTGGTGCTAATCTCTCTTTGTTGATTTGTTTCTCACCTGATCCATCTATAAAGTCTCACTGATTGCAATACTAATCCACAGCTTACATACACACACACACACACACACACACACACACACACACACACACACACGCAGACATACACACACAGGTTCTTCTGTAGATTGATCTCACTGATAAAAAAACACCTTAAACACCTGATTAAACTCCTACCGCCGATACACGCACACAATCTGCATCATGGTGACATACAGAGACAAAAGGTGTCTCCTAGTTGTTATGGCAACAGACAGGGGATAATTCATACATGAAGGTTATCGTCTTTCCTCTCTCCCTCTTCTCATTCGTTTTAATTCCTTTCATCTCTCTACTATCTTCTTTAATCTCCAATTCCTGCTTTCCCCTTCATCATCTCATTTCTTCCTCTGGTCGCCTCCTTTACTCTCCTTTGCTTTCCTCTTGCTCTTTTTCTTTTTCCTCCCCTGCCACACCTCCCCTCTTTTTCTCCTCTCCTTCGTCACCTCCCATCTTCCTCCTTAGTGTTATTTTATTCATTGCTGTCCTCTTCGCCTTTTGATCCTCTCCTTTTACCTCCCTACTTGTGTCCTTTGCACAGTTCCTGCCTTCTCCCCTCTTCTTTTACTCTTATATTCTTATTTTTTCATCCTCTACTTCTACTCATCCTCTTTTGCCCCCTCGTGGTCCACTCATCTTTTCCTCTCCCCTTTTCCTCTCCTTCTATCTCCTTTACATCTCCTCTCCACCTATTTTCTCTACTCGTTCCTCCCCCTTTGATTATCATCTTTCTCCCATCCTCTCCTCTTCTCCTCCTCTCGGTATATCTGCAACAACCCAGTTTAGCCGTGTTTTCCCATTCCAAATACTGTCACCTTGCATTATACCTCAGAGTTTCTACCGGGCGTCCCTGTGGGTTATTTATGTGCACTCGTCTCTATATGTGCTTGCTCTTTTTTTCTGCCACCACATCGTCAAATAGCAGCAAATGGTTTGGGCATTAATATTCAGGCCCTCCAGGCATTTGGTGCTGGAGATATTTGGTAGAATATTGTTTTTTTAAATTTCGTTTCTATCTGTATTTATTTATTCTTTAGGTGATGGGAGTGAACAGAAATTCATTTAGTGGTCATATTTACGCCCTGTGGCAATTTTTAGAGTCGTTTTCAGATATTGGTGGGATATTGTGGTCTTTTTTCTTTGTTTGGAACGATGCTCATCCTGCATCCTACCCTCTGGTCCTTGTAATCAAATAACAGGAGTGATAGTAAATATAACCTGTCTTGTAGGCAGTTGCTGCTGTTTCAATTCCAAATAGCTTTTCTGGCCTTGTGTTTATGTACGCTTTATATTATACTCAACTAGTGTTTCTATTGTTTATTGCACTGGTGTTATCATGCAGTTATGTGTGGTCCTGTACGGTTAGAAAGATATATCAGGCCAGTACTGTACTTTTTTCAGACAGATATTACCCTCTCGCCCTATCACCCACCTCTGATGTAAAGTGACTAAATGTACGGCACGTAGACGCTGGGGCTACAGAGCACACATTCCGACTGGTCACAGATTTCAGCGTAACACCGAAATAGCCTGTGTTAGGCCGGCTTCACATTGGCTGCGTGGCGTGAGCGTGGCGTTTCTGTTGCGTGTCAGTTGCATGGCAGCTGTGTGGATTTTTCTATGTCTTTTCACACCAGAAACGCTGCTGCTGCTAGCCTTGTCTGTTCACATGTATGTTTCCCATTGATAAAATGCACTCAAGCAGTAGTATACTTCATGTTAAACATAAATATATACTGATTTGATTACAGCAAAGACAACGTCGGCAGTATTGACGGTAAAATAGGCTACAGAATATTTCGTTCTGTATTGACAGGTGCAATTTTTTTACTATCAAACATCAACATGTAATATGTATTCGTGTGAAAATGACATAAACATATTTTTGTATTCTATTTTGCCTGGAAACGCTTCCAACACACTTGCGTGTCACGTGAAAAATAGGCGTCGGCCCTATTTCTAGCATGCACGCGTTTTCGGCGCGGCTCAAACCGCGTCTGAGACGTGCGTGTCACGCAGGCAGTTTGCTCTAACCTGTTAACATGGGAGCCGAAATAAAAACGGACACGCCACGCAGCTGACACGCTCACGCCACGCAGCTAGTGTGAAGCCGGCCTAAGTTACCGTATGCAACACTTGAAATGCAACGATGCATCTGTAACGTATTCTCTTATTGTAAATGAATTATTATCTGTCTGAGCAAAACATTCATCGCAACTATATGACCTCCCGAGAACGTTAACTCAGTAATATACATAGACTGTAGTCTATGGTAACATACAGTGGGCAATACAGCACAGTAAAGAAAAGAACTTTACGACAGCAGGAGTGGTAAAAACACTACCGCTTTTGTCCAAAGCGGCTGCTAGAATCAACACAAACTGAAAGTTACTAATAGCCACTTTAAGAAAAAACTAATGCTGACAAAGTTTCCTAATTATATATAAGATATATTTGATAACAGATGTCTGAGAAGACAAATGATCCACTGTGTAGTGGGATTGGATGACTCAAAAAGTCTGGAAAACCTACAATAAAAGCTGACACAGGATGCATTATTAGAGCTATGACCTTTTCTAATTATTTTCAATGGGTTTGAATAATTTATGTGCTGTTTTCAGAAATGTGCTCTGGTACACTACTACATCACTGCAGGAAGGTAAGAAGTTGGTTTGTTGTTTGATTTTTAAGCTTTTTTTTTTTTACTTATTTTTTTTTTCAACAAACCAGTTTGTTTCTTTAGCTTTGCTTGCTGGCTTATGTCTACGTTTGGATACATAACACCACAGCAGACAGTCAAAACATGGCAAAATAATCACTTTTACTTTTATTTTATGCTACACTAAAATCATAAGAAGTCTGGCTTTGGAAGCAATGGAAATGTGAAATGAGATTCCTAGAGTTTACTGTTGTTGCCAGAGAAGTTTGACAGTTTGTCATAAAATCCTTTCTTTTTTACTAGTAGTGTTTCGTCAATTTTTATTTTGCGCTTTTCAATATCTATTTATCGAAGCCCTTTTTGTTTGTGTGGAGGCGTGTATGGAAATTCCCTTATCGCTCCTCGAAATGACAGTGTTTTTCTCATGGGGTTTGGCATCTGTGAAGCTTTATTCTAATACTCGGCTTTGGGATTTTGCTCGGTGGAGAAATTAATATAATGGCCTTGATATTGATCATTTTATTCTTCTGCATGTGAAGAAATTAAGTTTTAGAACCACATTTCTTTAGTGTCTCACCCCCCAATAGTTTTTCCTGTCTCTGTTTTATGTTTGGAAATGTGTGGTATTTTATGGCATGGTATGAAAAGTATTGCCATGCATTACATTTTACAATAACACAGTATAATATACAATACAACCATATGCAAATAAGCGTGGGGCTTCCAAAGGCAGGAGGGAAGATGGAAGAATGTTTAATCCGTGAGAGAGGGTGACAAACAAATGAAGAAAACAATTATTTGCGACTCTGTCTTTCCTTAGACGAACATCTAAGTTTTCCCTTTTCAACAAGTTGAGAGCAGCCCAATTCCCACTCTGGATTAGTCATCTACCTGTAGGCATTGATTTGTCGTGATCTTCATGGCGCCTGAGCAGCTCGCCTTGTGGATCCCTGCATTGCCTCTCCGGTACAGTTCCAGCTTGCAGTCACAATCTCCCAGTTGTGGATGTGTTCCTGATGTCACCTCTGAAGCTGCTGAGAAAAGTCACTGAGGACAGCCCCAACATTAAACTTTCAACAGAGGAGAGAAAATACTTCAACAGTGATTCCATTTAATGTCGTTCCGTTCGATCTCTCGTAGCCATATTTCATTTAAATCATTCACATGCACACTGATTCATTGATTATATCATCTCCTGCAGTCATGTTTCAGTCAAATGTTCACTCTGTAATAGTGTAGCTGGCCTACTTATGGCCTGATTGAAACCTAATGAAATCTTTTAATGAGCAGTCTGACAGCCTCTGGAGGGCGAGGCTGAAATATAACACCATCATGTGTATGCGTGTGTGTCTGTGTGTGTGTGTCTCTGTGTGTGTGTAACTGTTAATGTGTTTGAGCATGCTGCAAAAACTGAAGTTGTTTGTGCAGCTGAGAGCATGAGAGTGTGTGTGTGTGTGTGTGTGTGTGTGTGTGTGTGTGTGTGTGTGTGTGTGTGTGTGTGTGTGTGTGTGTGTGTGTGTGTGTGAGTGTGTGTGTGCTTATATGAGCATCCAGTTTCTTTTAAAAAAAAAAGAGCCTCTTTTCTGTCACCGAGACCTGGAAGGGATTCCGGGCAGTGCCGGGAGAACAACACACCCAAGACAGGATTAGCTCAACTTGAAGTGAAGAATAATTAAAATGTTATTTTTTCACTCTACACCCCCAGTCTCGTCCTACTCCTCTGCTCTGCATGCAACTCTAGTCTAAAATGTTTCCTCTCTCCTCTCCCCTTCCCTCTGTCCTGCTTCCCTGCATGTAATTTTAGTTTTTTTAAATGTTTTCTCTGTCTCCTCTTACCCGTGGAGAGCAAGAGCACATAAGTAAAGAAGCTCTTATCCTCGCGCCAATACGTAGATAAGAATAGGAATTACAGAGGCATTCACTGGAGAGAGAGAGGGAGAGAGAGAGAGAGAGAGAGAGAGAGAGAGATGGGGAGAGAGAGAGAGAGAGAGAGAGAGAGAGAGAGAGAGAGAGAGAGAGAGAGAGAGAGAGGGAGAGAGAGAGAGAGAGAGAGAGATGGAGAAGAAAGAGAGGGGTTGAGTGATCCAGACAGAGAAGAAGAGGGTGGGGGGAGGGGGAGTAAGAAAACAAAAGGAGAGGGAGAACGAGAGAGGAGAAAACACAGAGCTGCACACAAAGAAAGGGACATGCAAGCTCTGCTGTGCCGCTTTGGGCTGGCTTGTGAATTTACTGTTTTTTTTAAGTTTACGGAAGCATGACTGATAACAGGGACCTTCTTTGACAGTTCATCCGAGGACGGGGCCGATCCTTTCTCTCTCAAGGCCCATCTAAGCACAGCATATACAGGATCTGATGAAAAGTTGTGCAATACCAAGAAAATGTCATAGACAGAAATAGAAAAACAACGGTCCCTCTAGTCTCTAATGATATAGCTGAGTAATGTAATGACTGCTGCATTATTATACATGTCTGTAAATGAGTAGAAAATGTAAATGACCGAAATTCACTTCAATTTAATTCAATACATTTATTGTCTCCAAAGGGACATTTGCTTTTGGCAGAGAGGAAGTGATTCGATTGTACTTGAGATTCAACATCTGATGGCAGCTCCTACACGGGTAACTCCAACTTCTGCGTGTGTTACTGTCACTCAGCTGTAATACAGATGGAATTATTTTGAAGGCAGTATTGTGCTTCCAGTGAACCATGTCCACTTCCAAAGAGAACAAAGACATTTTACACAGCTATATTGGTATATAACAGGGAATAGTGCACTCGGGCAGAGAGCTGTGCTATAATACCTTTGTTAATATTTTATATGTGTGCTGGGGCTGAGCTGACCGTGGAAAGCCAACTGTATCACTGACTAGTATATACAGTATATATATATATATATATATATATATATATATATATATATATATATATATATATATATATATATATATATATATATACATATATATATATATATATATATATATATATATATATATATATATATATATTTATTTATTTATTATGTTCCTATCTAGACAATGAAACACAGAAATAAAGGAAAGCCTCTCATCCATCATTCCTCAACACAACTCAACACAACGCAGAGTCAAGGGGTTGCTTAACCAACCAGTCACAGTGGTGTCTGGTTGATGACAGTTGCACTATGGGATACAATTAGAGATGATTTAGATGGATGATTAAAGTGTTTACTTGATTCATACGATTTAAATGGACACCTGCGACACAGATAAAAACAGCACTGCAATAAAAAACACAAGGGGCTGTGTTGGTAAGGATATGTTGCTTCAGTTACCAGTCAGACAATGTACAATCCAAAAAGACCTGTTTGAATAATGCATAGATCCTTGAGTTTAAAAACATTGTAAGAGGCTTTATAATACTGTTTGACAACTCTGGGAAGTTATCACAGCAACAATCATTTTATCCTCTGTTGCAAACAATTAACAGCAGAATTACCCCATTCACTCTACAAAGTAACATACCAGCATTGTGCACTTGCAAATATTAAATTGGCTGACGCAGTATAATGTTTACCTAAGTCTCGCATTGCCAGACATTGAGCATCAGAAACGTTATGGCTTGTTTGTATTTCTTTAGACCAATCATAACAGTCCTGGGCAGTGTTAACCCCCGATAGCCTGGGGACTGAATGTAAATTAGCCTAAGGCTAACTCTGGTCAAATGGCAACATTTATGTAAAAAATGGTACATAATCCCTAACAAATAAAATGAATAATAGTAGCGGAGATAGCGAGAGGGGGGCATCCAGCGCTGGATGTCAGGCTTTATCCCAGCAATGTACATCCATTGAAACAGACTATGTTTACCTTGCACGGCAGTTGGATTCTTACACTATTAAGCAAGAATTAAATGTGTCACAGGACCGCTGACACAATGACAGCTTCACAGATGCACCAAGCTATCTGGCGCATCACATTCAACGGTTTTACCGGACGGTGCTGCTTTTCTTTTGCCAGAGACCTCTGTGAAGGTACCCATGTTACATCAAGGCAGCGGACTTTAAGTTAAGTTTTTTTCACACAGCGCAAATATCAAGTCAATTTTATTTATTACATTCCAATATCATAAGTCATACATTTGCATCATTGATTCGGTGGAGAAACACCTTTAACAGAAAGAAATGACAGAAACCTCAGGAAGAGCAACAGAGGAGGGATCCTTCTTCTAGGTCAGACAGACATGCAATAGATGTAGTGTATACAGAAATAGCAAAATTACAATAAGGAAATGGCAATAATTTGTATGAGCACGGCCTAACTCCATAAATCTTATCACACCTTGTGATATATACATTCATGTGAAAAAAAAACAAAAAACAGTTGGAATAGAATATACAGAGTGTATTAACACCTGAAACTGTAAAACTAAGTCTCTGAGTGCTGTTTAATATCATGTAAATGCCCCTGGTAATAATATATTTATGTGTTCCATTCTTTATCTCTGAGAAGCACCAGGGAAGTCAGATAACACACAAACATTCAGTATGCCGGATGATTGTAGATTAGACCCGTTTCACAACGCTTTGTACTCCAGTGTCTTGGAGATCATGTGTAGATTACTCACAGCATAATTCCTGGGGCTATCTGAGCTGATCTGCTGTGTTTTACCTCTGAATAAGACAATCCCAGGTCACAGCCATGGGGCAGGCATGATAACTGATGCTGTGTTCAACAGATTTAATCTATTGTGACCTGGGGCAGCCTGCATGCTAGATGAGAACATATATTACTGACACCGGTGACCTGAACGCAGCTGATCTGGTGTCTGCTGGAGTTAGCATCTTTTCTCTGTCCTTGCAGTCCCTTCTGACAATATATAGAAACAGCTTTAGCTTAGTGCTTCTCACAAAATTTAGAGCAGTGTATACTCCGTCTCCGCCACACTGGTATTAAACTTTGAGCGCGTTTGTGTGTGTGTGTGTGTGTGTGTGTGTGTGTGTGTGTGTGTGTGTGTGTGTGTGTGTGTGTGTGTGTGTGTGTGTGTGTGTGTGTGTGTGTGTGTGTGTGGGTGTGTTTGTGTGTGTGTGGGTGCGACTCATGCTGGCTTTGACGTTATTCTCCACAGCAATGAAAAATAAAGTAGTGTTCTTTGCCGGGTGCCTCAATATTGTATTAGGAATCTTATCATCTATTGCCATTTTTCTGTTCATCTCCCCACTGTCCCACTGTTGATATTGATGTTGTTGATGCTGAGGACAATATTAGAGGCAATATCAACACTTCTCTGAAGAAGACAAATCTCTCCACAGAATCTCTAAGCACCCCGAATGCCTCAACAACAGTACTATGAAGAGAATATAAATATGTGTTGTGGGGTGTGTTGCATTTTGCCAGTCAAGAGACCAAACTAGATCAGTTAAGTGTCCTGCCCACCATCCCACATTGTAAAACCTCATGTTTATATGCTGTGGTTGTGTGTAATTCATGCTGTGCTTTCAGTAGAAATGGCCCCATGCACTGGGAATCAAACCTGGGATTAATAATGTCATGCTCTACCCACTGAGCCGCAGAGCTGTGTGTGTGTGTGTGTGTGTGTGTGTGTGTGTGTGTGTGTGTGTGTGTGTGTGTGTGTGTGTGTGTGTGTGTGTTCTTGTTTAACTACATTCGTGGGGTCCAAAAATCCAGGAATACAGTATACTTGTGGGTTTGGACAGCTTTATGGGGCCAAAATGCTAGACCCCACAAGGTTAAAGGGCTGTTTGAGGGTTAAGACTTGGTTTTAGGATTAGGGTTAGAATTAGGTTATGGTTAGGGTGAGGGTAAGGGTTAAGGTTAGGCATTTAGTTGTGATGGTTAAGGTTAGGGTAAGGGGCTAGGGAATGCATTATGTCAATGACGGGTCCCCACAAAGATAGTGAGACGCACTATGTCTGTGTGTGTGTGTGTGTGTGTGTGTGTGTGTGTGTGCCTGCGTGTGTGTATTCATGTGGCTTTTGCGTACGGTTTTTGTATGTATTAAAGCATTGTAATACACACACATTCTCTGATATTACCTTCTATAATGTAGGTTAATTGTATTTGCTGCCTGCCAGGTTTTACTTGTGAATATGAAATGTGCTTAATGAGCTGATTTGGTAACCCAAGGAAGCTGGCTGACCCTAAAAAGCTTCTTAAAACTTCAATTGAACACATACAGTACAGTATTTGTTGATTAATTATAAAAGGGAATGCTGATAGAAACATGATGAAAAGCCAAACTACTGTAAGGCTGCATTCAACAGTGGCACTGCAGCAACAACCAAAAAATACAAATAGCTGTATTGGTGTGGTCCCACTGTGTGACATCTGGGTCAAACTGGGCCTTTACCTCAACAACTTTACTCGTAACAATGAACAGGAACATAAGGATGCCGCTAGATGTCATAGATGGGCACACAACATTAATCAAAGGAGGACACATCTCGGTGAAAATCGTTGGCAATAACATTCTCCTCCATGGCAGTCAGTGTTGGGAAGTAACTAGTTACATGTAACGGGGTTACATAACAAAATAAAGGTAACTGTAATCCGTTACAGTTACTGGGGGAAAAAATGTGTAATTAAATTACAGTTACCTATGGAAAATGTTCATGATTACATTGGGGGTTGCATCTGAATATATTCTGTAAAAAGCTAGGCTATGTGTTGAATAATATTGTGTTGCTTTCTATGTTTTTCATGTGCACAATGTCTTCTTTTGCCATTTCCAGGCACAGCCGTTTAGTAAAGTTTGATGCTATTTTGATGCTTTCGATTGGTTCTCCTGTTTGAATTTGCAGTGCCACCCGTATGACAGTAGAAATGCTATTGACGTCAAAAATGTCGATGTCCAACCTCAGGAAACATCTGCAGGCATGTAACTTAAGTTAGGTTAACACTGCCAGGTTTAAACATTTGAAAATGGTTCATAGTTGCAAACATTCATTAGAGGTTTAGAAACGTAATCAAAAAGTAATGAAATGTAATAAGTTACATTACTTTGATAAAGTAATTGAAATAGTTACACTACTATTTACATTTTAAATAGGGTAACTTGTAATGGGTAACCTATTAAACTTTCCCAACACTGATGGCAATGCTTGCATGGATAAGCAGAAGAAAGTGTGATCCATATACTTCCTGCTGTACATTCTTTCACACAATTGATTGGCCAATGCAGTGGGTTGATGCTAGAACTGATGGTCCGGAGGGACGGGCGAAGGCATTACCCACCCTACCCATATAAATTTTAGCATTTATTACTCTCACTCCTCATGCCTAAACCTAACCATCCGACCAACCAATCAGAGGCCGGCCATGCCTTCGCCTGTCCCTCCGGACCATCCATTCTAACATCAACCATTGCCAGGAATGATGGACTGCAGCACGATTTAAACCAAGATCAACTTTTTTGGATGGCCCTGCAATTGTTTTATGCCAGAGCCCTCTGCAGTGGCAACTCCTCTGCACTCAGTACAATGAAATGAGAAGATTGCATTTATTGCTGTAATGCTGTTCTCTGAATGTGACTTAAAGCCCCCAAAAACCTATTTTCTCACTCGGTTTCTTACTATGAGTCACAGCATTCTACATTGTAGGTTATTGTTATAAAGAAACACTTCAGATTTGAAGGGACTTCAATACAAAAATGTAGACTTTCATGCTGTTTTTCCTTGTTATTATCATCAATAGTGTAATGTACAGTATGGCCACCAGCAAAACACTGTGGCCACAGTAATAAAACAAAAGTTGAGAGTGAGACCTGTTTCCACAGCAGCTGCCAGTAAACACTTGTGTTGTACAAATTGCATTCTCTACTTCACCACCTTCTCCTCCCACCACACATGTCTTGTCTAGTGATGTTGCATTGGAGGATTTCTGCAAAGAGTCCAAAAAGACTTCAAAGAATGATCTTTCAGTGCCAACATGTAAAATGGCATGGTGCATCTGTGTGTGGGAGTGTGTACCAATCCTCAAGTGTGTAGTGTATTATGTCATTTCTAATGGTTACATTAACAACTGGTGTGCAGTGAGATGACATACAGTATTGATGCCCTCTATTTGAATCAATGTCTGTTATGGTTTTGGTATTTTGGTCTTGTATTTTGTTCCATTTCTGTTGCCTGGTTTTGTTTATTTCGGTTGCTTGTATTATTCATTTCTGTATGTTTCCTGTTTTTGTAGAGTTATCCTGTATATTTCTGTTTCATTGTGCGTATTGATCCTGTTTTGTGCATTCGGTTCTGTGTATATTTCTGTTTCCTGTTTTATTTTGATAGTCCGGTTTTCTGTCTTGTCTTGTCCAATTTACTTCCTGTGTTTTCCCACCTTTGTTGATTGTCCTGCCCCGCCCTGATGTGTTTCACCTGTTGTATCACCTGTCCCTCATTAGTTCATTACCTCACGTATTTAACCCCTGTGTTCCCCTTGTCGCGTGTCAGATTGTTTTCTATCCATTCGTGTCTGTCAGTGTGCTCAGCCGGTGTGTCTGTATCTTCCCTGCGCTCTCTGTGTTCCTGCTTTTTGATATCTGGTTCTTTTGTTTGACTTTGATTCTGGACTTAGTTTTTTGGCTGCCTCAGTTTGTACCCCTCGTGCAGTTTGTTTTGCATTTTTGGGCATTTTTGGTATTTGTTCGGGTTCTTCCCGCAAATAAATCATCGTGTGCAACCTTTTCCTGCCTGCCTGCCTCTCCCTGCATTTGGGTCCATTATTCCCTGCTCCACATCACAAATGTCATTATTTAAGCTCAAATAATCAGAATCCAAGTGATAAATCGTTGAAGCCAAAATAATTAGAAGCTTACACATTTACAGTGAGAGGAGAGATGTCTGTTGTGTTAGTTTTATTTAATGGATGCCAGATTTTAATTTACACATTTGCCCATATGTTGTGTTGCATAACATGTTAATATCTGTGTGTGTGTGTGTGTGTGTGTGTGTGTGTGTGTGTGTGTGTTCTTGTTTAACTATATTCGTGGGGTCCAAAAACCGGGAGTCCAGTATACTTGTGGGGTCCGGACATCCTTGTGGGGCCAAAATGCTGGACCCCACAAGGTTAAAGGGCTGTTTGAGGGTTAAGACTTGGTTTTAGGGTTAGAATTAGGTTATGGTTAGGGTAAGGGTTAAGGTTAGGCATTTAGTTGTGATGGTTAAGGTTAGGGTAAGGGGCTAGGGAATGCATTATGTCAATGACGGGGCCCCACAAAGATAGTGAGACGCACTGTGTGTGTGTGTGTGTGTGTGTGTGTGTGTGTGTGTGTGTGTGTGTGTGTGTGTGTGTGTGTGTGTGTGTGTGTTGCATGATTGCAACTATACACAAGCTCACTTTTTTTATGGGGACTTTAGCATGCAGCAAGAATCTTCCATGGGGTTCATGGGCTTTGCTTATGTAGAATCTATAACAAGCTCCTGGAGATTTGAATTACAAATCACTAAAACCAATGGAAGAGTTACAACGACATAACAAGTGAAAAAAGCGAAAAGAGGAGACCCTTAGACAGTTTTGTTCGGACAGTGTATTGCTCCTCAGTCAGTGTGTGTTGCTCATTAAACACTATGTTGATGCACCACACATTGCTGGACCCCTCTGCAATCACAGCCACTAACAGACTTTTAATCAATGCAAGATTTCCACCAAGTACAGTGAAAATACTGGTGTATGTACTGTAGAGATTTCCAACTCGTCAAGGCATTTCTGGAAAACTTGGGAATTCTATGCAGTGTACTCCACACAAGGAAAGTAAGCACATTAAGCAAGCTGGGCAAATTTGACAATTGTTTTGGTAAATGACGTGATTGTCCAGATTGTTTACATAAATCATGGTAAAGAAATATAGTACAATGTATTAAACAACTTCAGCTTAATTGGAGTGGAAAGAAGGGTTACTGTTGAACTTTGATTGTAAATTGGAGTTGTGGCATCTAATCTTGTCTTGTAGTAATGGAGTCTTAAGTTCTACTGTTGGCACCTAGTACTGTACTTAAACTGTGCTGAAAGTGATTTCAAGTCTATAACTTTTTGTCTTTATTTTCCTCCTGGTTGTGTTTTTAAATGTTCTATGCATTTCTTCACTTTATGTAAAGTTCTTTGAATTCCATCTGTTTAAAAGCTGCTGTACAAATATACTTGCCTCACCTTAGACTTGCCAGCAATTGTAGATTTTGTAAGTATGATGGGAAAGAAAGCCTAAACAAAAGTTGACAAATCGACTCTGAAGCTCCTTCTGAAACATTAGGTATCTAAGATGATAAATTAGTATCCATGTGTAATACTTTTTTACATTCCTTTGGTTGCAACTAATGTCAGGTGTCAGGACTTTGCCCCTGTTGTGCAAATTAATAAAGTATACTTTCAGTGGGTTTATTGCCAACACTTGGAAGATGGACAATCAGCAGAGTACAGGGAGGTGGAAAAGACACACAGAATGAGGAGAAGCCTGAGGCAAGGTTTGCGTTTGTGTCTCTCGGGTCTGTTTCCTGTCTCCCTGCTGCCTACTTCCTGTCTGTCCATCATGGTGTGGCTGGGATTGGGTATGACACATGGCCGCCACGTAGACACAGAGGGTAACATTCAATGAGACTTTTGCGCTTTGTTTCAGGACACATTTTGGGCCTGGAGGCATGCGTGTTATCTTTCAAACAGGGGATCCTTGCGTGACATCAGTGAAGTGTGCCTTATCTCTTACTGATGAAATTCAAGCATCAATGATGTGCAAAGACTTTGTAAGTGTTATTCATTATGTTGAATTTCCTGGGGTTCACATAATTACAGTAGGTCATTGTTTGCATTAAATTTCTCTGCCTCTAAAGATGCTGATGCATTCGAGCCACCTCCACCCTTCACCTGCTCTGGTACAAGCATCTGCTGCATCAGTTGCTCCATCCTGCCTGCTCCTCCTGCTGGGGTGGTCCTCCACCTGTTGTGGTGACCCCGAGGTTCTTCATTTCTGCAGAGATTGGTTAATGACTCGCATCTATTTTAGGAGAAATAACCGCCCAAGTAATTAGCTAATTAGTCACTTTCTGTAAATTCTCATGCAGATTGTGAGTGTGAAATGCACTGAAGACACAGGTACATTTGTGGTGCTCCTTTAATGCACATGTATCTGGCTCAGAGAGTTTATACCTTTTTTCTATTGTTGACAACGCAATCTCCACTCAAGGAGCTGGCAATCACTTGTTCGGGAGCCATCCACCACATCACTTCATCAGCAGTTGTCATGGAACTGTATATGTTCAAACTTTCCATTATTAGGACATGTCGTCATGTCCATAGACATGAGAGATGGTGTCAATATTCTCATCTAACTCTTGGAAATGAAGTGAAAAACGGTATTTTTCAAAAATGTCAAACTATCCCTTTAAGTCACAGTGAAAACATCAAAGTTGTAATAAAATTGATATCTTTTGACTTTTTCCATGACGGTTAAATTCCAATAATGTTTCCAAAAAAATGCAATAGAGACAGTGGGTAAAGCATGACCATGTACATTTAGTACATATTGTGTTCAGAATAATAGCAGTGTGTTTAAAAAAAGTGACTAATGCTCAACATCCTTAGAATAGCTTTTAATTCCATAATATCAATGCATTGGGAACACTGCACATTCAATTCCAAATCAAAACATGACCAAAATGTATCAAGTTTTTGTTATACCTTTACAGAAAGTGAAGAAAAAGGAATATTAGGCTGTTCAAAAAAATAGCAGTATTTGCATTTTTCTTTACAAACTCAAACATTTACTGTATAAACTGAAAAATGTCTCAAGGGTTTGCTTTACTTTGAATCACTGCACTAATATTTAGTTGCATAACCATTATTTCTGAGAACTGCTTCACATCTGTGTTGCATGGAGTCGACCAACTTCTGGCACCTGTGAACAGGTATTCCAGCCCAGGACGATTGAACTACATTCCACAATTCCTCTGCGTTACTGGGTTTTGCCTCAGAAACAGCATTTTTAATGTCACACCACAAGTTTTCTATGGGATTGAGGTCTGGGGATTGGGCTGGCCACTCCATAACATCAATCTTGTTCATCTGGAACCAAGACTTGTGCTTACTGGTGTGTTTTGGGTCATTGTCTTGTTGAAAGACCCATTTCAAAGGCATTTCCTCTTCAGTATAAGGCAACATGACCTCTTCAAGTATTTTGATGTATTGAAACTGAACCATGATCCCTGGTATGCGATAAATAGGCCCACACCACAGTATGAGAAACATCCCCATAACTTGATTTTTGCACCACCATGCTTTACTGTCTTCACAGTGTACTGTGGCTTGAATTCAGTGCATGGGGGTCGTCGGACAAACTGTCTGCGGCCCCTAGACCCAAAAAGAACAATTTTGCTCTCATCAGTCCACAGAATGTTGCCCCATTTCTCATTTGGCCAGTCAGTGTGTCCTATGGCAAATTCAAACCTATTCAGTACATGTCTTTTTTTTCAGCAATGGGACTTTGCGGGGGCTTCTAGCTGATATCTTTGCTTCACATAACCTTCTTCTGATCGTAACAGTACTCACAGGTAACTTTAAGTCTTCTTTGATTTTCCTGGAGCTGATCATTGGTTGAGCCTTTGCCATTTTGGCTATTCTTCGATCCATTCGAATGTTGACCGTTTTTTCCCACTTTGTTCAGGCTTTGGATGCCATTTCAAGGCATTTGAAGTCATTTTTGGCTGAGCAGCCTATAATTTTCTGCACGTCTTTATGTTTTCCCTTCTCCAATCAACTTTTTAATCAAAGTCTGCTGTTCCTGAGAGCAATGTCTGGAACGACCCATTTTGCCGAGTATTTCAGTGTGAAATGCACTATAACCAGCATGCACAACACTTGCTTCCTTCCTTCCTTCCTTAAATATGGGCCATAATTGACACCTGTTTCTTCACAGAATCAATCACCTCACTAATGGAACACAACACTGCTATTATTTTGAACATGCCCCTTTCAATTACATATTCAGTTACACAGAATGAGCAGCATGCATGTCATGACTGTTGGGTCTGTTGGTTTTCTAAAAACTCTACAACACTTACTAGTAAATTATTTGCCATGTAGAAATATCACTTCTACCAAAAAAAATTTATTTATGAGGTTAGTGATGTTGGACGGCTATTATTTTGAACACAACTGTATATGTTGTACTGATAATATCCTCGCCGCATGTGAGCCTTATCAATAAAAGGAGTATTGTGTATGTATAAGAGTCATTGCTGCTGTTGTCAACAGCTGCCATGTATAATGCTAGCTGTTATGTCAAATTAAGTTCCCAACCTGTGTGCCCTGAATGAATTCATGTTATTGCTGTGATACTGTTGTTGCTACTGTTCGGTCCCTGTCTTTTACTGACCACACCTATGGAACACCAGACAGCCACGAGGTGAAAAATCCTCATCTTGAGCAGTAAAGGCTTGTTTTATTATTAATACAAAAGATCTTCTATTCCAGTAGCGTTGTTCTGTAATGGACTAGGACTATGGAGCTAAAGTGATTTGACTAAGTGCTCCATCTGTCTCACTGTATCTAACACAGGTATAACTGTGTTTCCCAAAATAGAACAAAAGAACAAACTGACATTGGCAGAAGCTCTCAAACTCTCATCTTTCCATACAGAAACTGATGCAGCTACCGATGAGGACAGGGGAAAGGCAGCTCTTACAAATGTGCTCTAACTACAGATCAATCTACCTACAGTACACAGAAATATTCATCCAGACAAAAATGTTGGTGAATGATTATACAGTATAGCAGTGGAATATTAACAAGTGATGTTCAGAGGCAGCATTCAGTCTGGTAGTGTGATTTATTGCTGAGAGGAGAGGGGAAATTTATGTTGGGTACTCGTAGGTGTACAGATCCAATTATTGGCAAATTATCAAATATTTTTTATCAATATTAATAAAGTTATGAATATGGTTATTAATAACTTTATCAAATCAATAAACAATCAAAACGGGGCACCACCCTGAAACTTCAGGGGCCAATATTGAACTGTGAAATAGTCTCATTAGTGGTGTTCCCTTTAAAATATAGATCTTAACTTGGTTAATCTATCTGATTCTTTAAAGGAACAAAAGCAAGGGTGCACTGACCTGTGTTCAACCAGCAATTATTACAATAAGTACACAAATAATCACAGACAACTGCTAATTAAAGTATAGTAGAATTTATTAACTTCAAAATTACCAATGGCCACTCAATAATTCTTCAATCAAAACCAATATACTCTTTTTCAACTACAGCAAAACAAAGCAAAAACAAACCACCACGTGGGGAGACACTCTGTGTGTGTGTGTGTGTGTGTGTGTGTGTGTGTGTGTGTGTGTGTGTGTGTGTGTGTGTGTGTGTGTGTGTGTGTGTGTGTGTGTGTGTGGGTGCTAGGAGGAGGGGTGACGAAACCCGGCGTTGCTTGGTTACGCCCAGGTTAGCCGGTAGCTCACTGAAGCTAAGCTATGTGCTACAGACAATAGGCTAGGTGCTAGCCGGTTAGTTTATCTTGTAAATGACTAAAGCAGCAAGCAAGGCCAGCTGCTAAAGCTAACGTGTCTGCAGCTTTGTGGCGACTACATGTGGGGCTAGGGGGTTAGAGAAAGAGGAAAGAAAGAGATATATATACTTAGATCTTGGTCTGAGAATTTCGTCTGACTGACGCCGGTCTACACAGACCGCGGAGTGGTGTTCTCGTCGCCTCGCAGCTATGAACAGACAGACCGACAGAGGTTATTATCCCGCAGAACAGTAACCAAACTCTGTGGAAGGAGCCAGCAATGTGGCATTTACAGTTTACCCAAGCGACATTAATCAACACATCATCAACAAGTGTGATCAAATGATACATTCACAGCAAAATAATGGGACACAGTGGTCACCATCAGATTAATAAATCAAAACGTGCAGCAATAGCACTGTATTAATCAGATCACATTAATGGTAACACAAAATAGCAGCAATAGAAAATTACTCATTAATAAAACACACTATTTATCTCTGCCCAGACTGTAAGACTTGTTACTGTGTGTTCAGTCCGTTACGGATCCGTGTGCTCGTCAGCGGCACGGAGAAACTTTGCCTCCAAAAAGGGCAGAAGGAGGAGAGCTATGTCGACTTTGAGTAGAAAAATGTTGTTTGTCCTTCTCCTGCAGATATGAAAAACACTGGTGCGTTTTTCATAGGATCCACGATGCTCTTTGGACACCGAAATTAAATCCACTTTCGCCAGAAAGTAGAAGTTTTAGCTTTAAGCTTGGCGTGCTCCCTGCAGCAACGGGGTTGCGGTGGAAGACATTCATTTCTGTGTGTCAGTGGGTTTTATAGTTTAAGGCCCCATGCTGTGTTTGAGGAACCTCTGAACCAATGGGAGAATCAAAGTGAAGCTGAAGGTGTCGAACCTTATCTGCAGGAACCTCCCTGGAAGCCATTTTAGACTATTCTCCTCCTGGTAGTCTGGTGAGAAGGGCTGTGGACTTTCACAAAGGCCAAGATCCTTTGTTTGAAAGACCACATGGTCTCTGAGTCTTTTGTCTCTGAGTAACGGTTGGCCACATCTGTTCTTTCGTACAAGATCAGTTTATGCACATTTGTTTGGATCCAACATTTACTACATTAAAACGCCTTTTTAAAAGTGGATTTGAAGGGAAATGTGAAGGTAATTTGTGATTCAGCTCTTGAGTGTAAGCACCAAATACTGGAATTAACCAGCTACAATCCAAAAAATGTCAGTGCAAGCCTAAAAACAAGACCATGTTCTCTGACAAGAAAGAAGAAAAGAACAAAAAAAAAAAAAAGTTGACCTGGTATTAAATCCACCACTCTTTCACCTGAGGTGTACCAAAAGTCCTATAAAGCTTTAGTGGTCTGTTAAAACGTTTTCAGCTACTTCCACAAAAAGTCATTTGTAAGTAATCTGGCGGTAGTGATTCATCGCAAAGCACATAGTCTCACTTTGCCAGACCCTCCTCCAAAGAGCGCTGAAGGAGGGTCTGTCTACTCCACATAGCATTCGGGGATGGGAGGAAAATGTGCTCTGGTTTATTGGCATTTCTTTAAACCAATCACAATCGTCTTGGGCGGTGCTAAGCACTGGAGAAAAGCTGCGGTGCCGCTGCGAAATAGGCTCGAAAGGAACTTGTTTTGGTGGAGCATGTGTACATTTAAAAGTTGTTTTAGTCATGCAAACAGAAAACTCAGATTGGACAGATAATCTAGCTAGCTGTCTGGATTTACCTTGCAGAATCGACCAGAGTTTAAAATGCCAACACAAAGGAAGCCCAAGGCAACGGATATCCAGCCTAAATGAGTGACGGCAACGGAGCAATACTGGAAGTGGAACGTCAAGGATATAGACTACACAGCACATAACATTCTTCCATTTCATCACCAAATGCACAATTAGGCATACAACCTGCCTCCGTAGCCAGGTTTGACAGACTACAACTATGCTAAACTGTCTTTTAGGATGAGTCTTTAAATCTGGCAGATTGTGATCGACGCATACATGCGTGCGTGCATGCGTGCATACAGGAAGAGATTAGAGAGTCGTACTGACGTCACAGATGGGTTTGACTCATAATAGGCAGACATTTTGAGTAATCCTAGCAGAAAAAGCACAGCTGGAATTAATAACATTAATGACAGCTCTGTTCCATTACGTGTCGTAGTGAGCAAAAAAAACACCACTAAATGGAATACAGCCATCATTAATGTTAATTTAAAAAAAAGTATATTAGCTACTGATACTGGTATACACTTAGGAGACACCAGTGGAGCAATTTTTACAGTTTCTACACAATGCAAGTAGCATGATGTGTAACAATTTGGAGCTTGGGCATTAGTCCCCCCCCCCCAAGTCAAGAAACAAAAACATCAGTGATGGACAAAGAGTAACATCATCAAGTCAAAACTGCAACAAGCAGCGCCAGGCTCTCAGGTTTCACACACATAAGGCTCAAAATAGGCAATGCTTAGTGAAACCTAGTATTTGTGGAGTAAGAATAACTTCAAGCATTTGGTTGATAAGCCCAGTTCCAGTGTCCTCCATATGCACTCTGACTTTAGGTACGTGTGGGCTCAGGGCGTGGGCTTTTTGATCTCTTTATGCTAATCTGCAGACTGGGGAAAAAAACACTATACATAGTGTTGTGACGTAAAATCAGCAAAGGCAGTGGAAAAGCGCATCTTGAGAAATGAAAATTAAATATAAAAGTAGTCCATACAGTTGTCAATATGACATTTTCCTTTTAACAATAAACACACACGTCGTGGTTGTTTGTCTTATGCCTGGCCCACACTACAAGATTTTTCAAATCTTGACAGATGTTGAATATGTGAGAAACACACAATGACATGTAATGATATATTTAACAGTTGTGTTTCTATAGTGTCGGGAGAGCAACGATTTGGCTAGAACAGCACACCACACAGACTAACAGATTCCATTAACAAACAACTAGAGTCCCGAATCTCAAAACCAGAAGTCTTCTAGTAAAGTTTTTGTGCCTGACCTGACCTTATTTTCCTGTGCTTCAGGATCAGTCTCCTCTGCCCGCCTGGATCTGCCTGCCTTCCCTCAGCCACTCAAGCTCACTCATCTGCCTCGCTGCAGCATCTCCAGCCATTACCCCTAACTACCAACCCCCTGCCACAGCCAGCAGCCTGAAATATCAGCCTTACACTTTACTGTGCATGGAAATGCCTTTGTCCAGGTTCACAAAGTGCTGTCACATTTATCAGACAGCACTCATATCCTCCTGTACTCACACACTACAGTGATGTCACAGGTGACATGATCTGCCATTGATTAAAGTCTTTGAGGGTTCAGTGCTGAGGGCTTAGCAGAGACATTGAAACTGGTCCATTGAACTTATTTGCAGCAAAACACACCCTAGGAAGAAGCACTACCATCTTATGTGACTGGTAAACAATAGCTGTGCTCCAGTCATTGATTGTCTGTATTAAATATAAGCAGCATGATGTCAACTTATCTTTACAAACCCATCAGGGAGGTATGGTTACTGAAGTAATTGACATTGCTGTCTGATATTTAAAGGACATGATCACAGAACCAACAGAGAATGTTAAGCGAGTTAATCAACTGTCATGTGTTACAGTGCATTTTGAAAATGTTAGTTTATGAAGGTAAGAACTGTACTAATGCCATGAAAGCCAACACAAATCTTATGGTGACTACAAACCGGCACACACATACACACCTTTTTCTTTAGTGGCCAGACAGCGTTATCCACTGGGTGAAAGACATCTTTGAAGGCACTGTGTGTGCGTGTGTGCGTGCGTGCGTGCGTGTGTGCGTGACCAAAAGAAAAAGAGGAGCAGAATGTGTTTTTGTGTGTGAGAGGGAGAGAGGGTGAAATCATTAATACCTGGCATTGAAAAAGGGGAGCTCAACCAGTGTGAGGAGAGAAAGGGCGACACACACAAATGGTGTTGTGCAGATCAACAGCACCCCCTGTGTCTAAATTCTAGAATTGCATCTTCTCTGTGAAAATTTATTCATTTATCTATCTATCTATCTATCTATCTATCTATCTATCTATCTATCTATCTATTATTTTTATCTACTGTATCTTCTATCAATTTCTATTATATTAAGTACCTTTCTAGTTGATATTCTGTCTGCCTGATAATGATGCCATAATTATCTGTCTTTAATAGCACTCAGAAACCCCAAAGGACAGGCACAGAGAGTAAAGGGAAAGAATAAAAGGAGAGACGAGTTTCATCACCACACAGATGAAGACATCAGTCTTTCCTCTGAGGGGAGACTGATATTACATTTGAACCCCAACAGGGGCAGCAGCCATAGAGACAGGCAGAGGGATAATACAGAGTCTACGAGGGGAGCAGGGAGTGTTTTTCACTTTACGTTGTTATAGATGCTACAGTATATGCAGCGAACTGAAGTAGATAAATCATAGCCACATTGCTTTTGAACCATTTGTTTGATTGTATTAGGGTTAATATTAGTCTGATATTTTGACATGCCAGCTACTGATACCAAGAGCTACATTCCTCACCCAAGACTCTGCCTGTAATTCACTAACAGGACTATATATTGCATGGCTGTTCCATAACGGGTCTTTAAACCACACTTTTTCTAGCCCCTCACCTGGCACCAGTTTGTCATGCCCTGCAATCACCTGTCAAAACTCACCTGTTTACACTGATGAAAAAAACTTTGGCAAACTTTTTTCTCACATGGGAAAAGTTCTTTTTTTTTGTCTACCTTTTTTCCATCTATTCTTTAGTCGTACACACAGAAGAGAAAACAAGTTAGATCAGACTACCAGACATTTTTCTTTCTCACTTGCTTTTCAGGTCTTTAGTAGCAGACACATATTCCGCTACGTTACAGTTAGACACAATGTGGAAAATAGTGCAAGTTAATTGTTATGAACAGAGCAAATAATCATAATGCATGGCTGTGTCTGCAGTATGCTTGCGCACACACACACACACACACACACACACAGGCGCAGAGAAATTGAACCATTAGATATTCACATGATTGGCTTCACTCCTCTGATGAATTCAAATTGAATAGCACATTGACCCTTCTTCTGTGTGTGTGAGCTTGGATGTTTGTGTGTGAGACATTAAAAAATGAAAAACTAATAGCACATTATGTCCGTCTCCATTCGGTAAAAGTCTCTCAGTCTCTCTCACACACTTGAACACATCTTGTTTTCTTGCTCCTCCAGGTTAAAGCCAGACAGTTGGAACATGCTAAAAGGGAAATTGATAGGGATCTTGAACAGCTAAAGGATCAACTGGACCAACAGCGAGAACACAGGATAGAGCAAGAAAAGCGGGTAGGAACACACACACACACACACACACACACACAGTGTATTCATGGTGTTCTTGTATTTGGACTAAATTAATTACCAAAGTCCTAATCCAAACCTCCCTCCATGCTCTAAATTTATCCTGATCCCCAAACATATGGCTTTGGTTGGGTTGGGCTTTGTTAAATGCAGAGGTCAGTCCATAGTTTAATCCATCAGTGGAGTGAGACTAATCGTGTGAATATTTAATGCTTCCATTTCCATGTATAACTGCCTCTGAGTAACTCTTCACTCTTTCTGTGTGTGTGTGTGTGTGTGTGTGTGTGTGTGTGTGTGTGTGTGTGTGTGTGTGTGTGTGTGTGTGTGTGTGTGCGCGTGTGTGTGTGTGTGTGTGTGTGATGGTTAAACCACCCGTCTCACAGAGTCAGTGATTTCTTAATGAGAGTGTTGAGTTGAGGCAGAAACTGTTGTGACCTTTACGAGTGAGAAAGTCGGAGGAGGACGAGATAGAGGAGAGACCAATTAATGGCGTAAGTTTTTATGTAGTTAAATGAATCCCTCGGGATGACAGCGCAGTAAACCACACTCTGTAGGCTGAAAGAAGTTTCAGAACTTCTCACCCTAATGCGCCTGGATGAGATCTTTTTATATTGTTGGCCAATAAAAGAAGAAAATGTGTTTTCTTAGCTAAATACATTCTTTAGATGTAAACAGATAAAAACACTATTAAAGAGCAATTTATACCAACCCAAGCACTGTTGGGTTGGGTTGGAGGTGCAACAAACAAGATGTAAACAAAAATATTTATTAATTTAATGATTAAATAAGGTAGTGTCTCCAAACTTACCTCAATTATAAATTGTTCCCTGCTAGTTGTAATAAAGCACTTACTTTGTAATAAAGTAAAACGAACCTAGGGGTTATTAACAGATGTGTACCCACTCTATTGCTCTCTGGGACATGTTTTCATGCTAATCGGATGAGTTTTTAGCTTGAACGACGCTAGCGCGGACCGCCGATTAGCTTACAACGCAGTAAGCAACAACAATAGTAGCATAATCAGGTTCCCTAAATGTTAACTGAAGTTAACACTGACAGTTTATTGAAAAGATAGATTATAAAGACACTCGCGTTCATGTTTACTTGCCGCTGCCATCTTGGAAACCAGTCATGACTTACAGCTGGCGATGCAAACTAAAATCAAAAGCAATTTGCTCAATATATCTGAAATAATTGCACTCTGCTTGTCTAGTGTACTTACTCAGTGGATAACTGTCCATCTGGTCCCTCCGGTCTGGGTCGCCAAAAAAGTTTCAAGTTCAGCCCTGTTTATCAGAGAGGGGAAATCTTCAGACTGTACAAAACACTGCATCTCTTGGGCATCGCAACGCAACAGGTCCCACTCCTTGCAACACAGACACTCCTGTTCATTGGCCATAGCTTCACAATGTCCGCAGGTACACCACCAGTTTCCCGAAGTACGAGGCTGTGTTGCGGCATTGACTACCGGTAGCTCTCTCTCTCTCGTAGCCCTTTCACGGAGCTCCCGCAGCTCTTCGTTCAATAAACTGTCTGTACACTTACAAAGTTCTCAATGCTTAGGATAATGTTTTGGGACCCTCATTATGCTACCGTTGAAGTTTGGTGATATTTTTAGCCTTTTTAGTGGTATAAATAGCGATTTGTTTTTATGTTCCCTGTGCCCCGAATACTAGCGTTGTAAGCCAATCTGTGGTCCGCGCTAGTGTCTTTCAAGCTAAAAACTCATTTGATTAGCATGAAAACATGTCCCAGAGAGCGACAGAGTGGGTACACATCTGTTAATAACCCCTAGGTTCGTTTTGCACCGGAATTGTCCTTTAAGTACTCGTCTCTGCCGTCTCAACACCCGAACCAGAAGTATGAATTACCATAACTTTCATGCATTTCTTTCACATCTACTGCAGTCAGATTCACTGTGTTCACTTGGAAGGCATCACTTCACATGGGTAGGCACTTTTAATGACATTTCGAACATGTTAAGAGGCTAAAAGCACATTTAACGCTTGCCCTGTTTCAGTCTCCTGGGTGCAAACTGTAGCAGGAGGATAACACGGTGAAGGCAGCACCGCTTGTTTTCGTTTTTCTCGCTACTGACAGCACTCCAAATTTACAAAGAACTAAGCTACGTGTTGAAATTGACCGGAATTCTCCTTTAAGTGTCAAAAAGCTACATTGTGCTATTTGCAGCCGAATGAAGAGGAGAAAATATCTATCATGTAGAAGTTTTTGTTAATTCATTTTTTTCTAATGAAAATGTTGAGAATCACTTCAATGCAAGTAGTGTAGATGATTAAGTGCTTAGTTGGAACAAATCAATAAGCCACACACAAGCGCTCTAATAGAACAAACAGTGTTAGACTTTTATACTAATGCAGTATCATTAACACATTTCAAGTTTTTCCTGAGGCAGCATTACAAGCTTGAAATGGGTTGGTTTTCTTTGCATGTTGAACACAAGTGTATCACTTTGTTCCATTTATATGCACCCTATTGATTTGCACCCACTAAGCAATTAATCCATTTTCAGCCCTAGCACTGAAGCAGCTTCCAACCTTTGAGTTTCCACACTGTTCTTAGGTCAATAGTCTCATTTATTACCTAACAGTAACATATGATATATAACTGGTTCATGAAGCTTCTTTACCAATAAATATCATATCACCACAACGTTAAAGTAGCATGTACGCTCCTCTCGTAGGCAATCGTATTTCTTGCTAAAATTAGGCATACATTTAACTTTATTCTGCTGTTGCACTTATTTTGAGTCACTATGAATCACATAATTCTTACTACATACAAGGGAAATGCATCTTAACAGCTTGAGCTTTACACTTCCACTAAATTTCAGTTCATTACCACTAAACACTGATATATATATATATATATATATATATATATATATATATATATATATATATATATATATATATATATATATATATAAAGTCCACAGCCATGCTAGTGGGTCTGTGCTTAGAAACAGCAGTGAGTTGAGCCAAATGCTAAAGTTAGCATGCCAACAAGCTTAAAATGACAATGTTAACTTATAGTTAGCTGGTGTGGTGTTTGTCATGCTAACCATCTTGCTAAGCGCGTTAATATGCTAATATTTTCTAATTAGCACCAATCACAATGTACAGCTGAGGCTGATTAAGATTTCAAAGGGCACTAAATAAACGAGAAAGGGATCACCAAAGTTATTACAATTCGTCCTAAGGCACACATAAATGTGTGTACTAAATTGCATGGCAATCCATCCAATAGCTGTGAGTTGAGACCTTTCAATCTAAACCACAAATGTAACCCTTGCAGTGTTGCTAGAGGAAACATCATGGTCATGGGATTACTGAAGTCAGTAGGTTTCATCCTCGGGGGACTGCAAGTCTGTAAAAACTTCCATTGCAATGAGATTGAGATATTTCAGTCTGGATCAAAGGGGTGGCTCGACCGATCAACATTGCTATTGTGTTTAATGTGTAAACCATGTTCAACAACTTTGTTTAGCATGTTGTGCTGCGTTCCAGACACATTTTTTTGTCCGTAAATTACAACTTCAAGTCACGACTCACGACTTGGTAGCGTTCCAGGCAAACTCACAATAAACCCTTCTAGCTAGCGTAAGCGTTAGCGTTAGCTAGCAGCTACCTACCATTGACGTTAGCACTAGCTGATACTAGCGATTTCTAGTCGGCAACATATTTTGGGCTTCATTTAATAAACATAACCTGTAGTAGTAGTACACAATCGTATGTGTATTGTTTTGATTACAATGTGCGGAATTACTTTACGTTGCCTATTTTATGTATATTTATTTTTAGTTATCACCGTTAATCACCGGCTTGTCGTAACACACATACTGTAAACACACATACAGCTTTTTAAGCCTTTCTCTTAAAAGTAACTAACTGCTTTTTTAGCTAGACTTTATTGTTTTTTTGTTTTTTTTTCTATTGTAAGTTACTTCTTGGGTTTGTTCCCAGAGTGAGGGGAAAGGCAGCAATAACATCAATGTATTATTTCCTTATTGTTTCCAGGAATTTATTTTAGAGCAATAATTGACCATGAATTTTTAAATGCCCCTCAAATTGCCACTATAAGTCTAAAGCTGTGCTACATTATTGGTGACATTAATGGTGCCTTAATAAACAACATGATACCTACTGGCTGTTCCCAGAGTTCGATAAAGGACATGTGATTTAATTTTTCCACTGAAAGGAAAGCAGAATAAATTAGCATGAGAAGCAAAGAAAGCATTGTTTTGTCAGCTTTATTTAAGAGTGAAGTAAAAGGATAAAAAATTAATCACAGGGACTCTGTTTCTCATGTCTCATTACTCAGAATATCAAGTGTGCCATCCTCAAGTACAATTTTCTCTTAGAAGCTATCATGATGAGCAATAATGTATAAAAGCTGTGTATGAATCACTCTGGCTTTAATTGTTAAAAGCCTCAACATTTATTTGACTTGACAATTATATTGATCTACTTTCTGGGACTAGAGGCAAGTTAATGATTTAACTTGGTGGAAAGTTGCAGTGTCGCTGCAGGAGGCACTTAACTGAGTCAATATCAATGAGTTTCCATTGCAGGTCTCTCTCTGTAGCTAAATGTTGCAACAAAATTGCTGTGGACTTCCCGTACTGCAACTACTACAGCTCTTTGTTTCATTCACATCTCAAAGCTTCATTCACCAGATGTGTTTTCCTTCTTTTTTTTTACCTAATTTCTTGAAAAGGAAAATATGAAATTTTGGATTGAAAAGAAATTGATAACATTTCAGTCAATATTAAACCTTTTGGAACACGTTTTGATCTCTGCTTTACCCAACAAGTAATGTAAGTGATTCTGTTTACTTTCCTCTGACTGAAAAATATCACAAGAATCCAACGCTGATCTTTAGAAACTGATTAAGAGTGTCAAATTAAATATTGCAAACTTTTTTTATGATTACCGTAAAAATTGTGGTGATTCAGAGTTAAAAGTCTAGTATCGTACAAGGAGAGAAATAAGAAATGTGTGCGTGCATGCGTGTGCGTGTGTGCACGTGCGTGTGTGCGTGCACGTGTGTTCCTTAGAGAGCATGGGGAGCAGAGGGCAGTTGCAGCTGTTTCTAATAGGTTTCTACAGTTTGTCTCTGAGGAACAGGAACACACACACACACACACAGTCATTACCTTTGCTCCACCTCACAACAAGGAGAATGGCAGAGCAAAACAAAGATAAAAGAAAGATAGACATGTGGAGGGAGAGAGAGGGAGAAGAGATAACGACAGAAACAAATCTCTGGAGGGGAGGCTTGACTCTGCGGGCTTCCAGCTGAAACGCTCCACCGGGGGTTGGCAGCTGATGGGAAACCCACTTTTACAATTTGTAACAGAATAGCTATGAGGGACAGGTGGATTGGGTGATGCAGGGACACAGGGATATATATGTTACTTTTGGATTGGATAAAATAGATGAAACTCTCAGAACCTCACAAAAACAAATTAGAGTGCATCAGTGTAACCGTATTCCGTTCATATTATGCACCAAATGCACTGACAGGTAATGTATGCACACATGCATTGCTGTTATTTGTTAAAAGTACAGATGGCAGTCACACACTGTACTGTATGTGTAGAAGGTGTAAACTACAGACCCCACAACCCAAACACTAACATACAGGATGCATACAATGATGATACATGATGGCTCGTTTTTAGATAACTGTTGGCTCTTGCTATCCAACATGACACATTGAATTGAAGAGAAAAGGCAGCTACTAGCAGTTATAACCCTAAATGTGACTTCACAATCTGTTCTTGCAGGTAGCGAGAAATCAATCTCGGAACCCATCCTATCGGCCTGACGAGTCACGTCAATGTAGCCTCTGGGGGCAACGGCCACTATTTCTGAATGCATGGGTATCCATGTAATGATATACATAGAAAGTATAAACCAGCAAATGGACGTGAATTATTATATTGTTTAAAGGATTTGGAGAGTCATCGTTGCAAACAAGAGTGTCCCTGATATCGCTCTGTCTGCTTCATGCCTGGGGATAACCAGGCTCATAATATATGAATGATTTGTTTTTTAATTTGCAAAATTTCCAATAGCTTTCTGGGTAAATATTAGGAAACAATAACACAAATCCAAGCCTGCTGATTATCTAATTCATTTATTAAACACATGGAAATGTAGGTCATTAGAAAATTAATACAAATTAATCAGCTCAGTGTTTTTCTCCTGGAGTCTGAAAAAGTAAATTTCCTGGTTCATTGCAATGTGCTTGAGGGAAATAATACTGATTCAGTTCACAGCTTTATGGTGAATTCAAAGCAGATTTGCTCAATGTAAGGATACGCACAATTTGTTCAACTGCCAACAAATCAATATGTATTTTTTCCTTTTTTATTTCTTTTACAAAGGTGTATGCTGTGAGCAACAAGACATTTTTTATTAGTAAGTTTGTCAATATACTCTTGACAAAATAAATGCTACTTACATATTCGTGAATTCGAATAGATCACCAACCAAGGTGTTGTCATTTACTCGTGAGTCTACTAATGTTCCCTGATTCACGCAGAGATTTTCTGTTTCTCCGAATGACTTAACACTCTTAAGCTGACCAATTGTTTGGTTTTTATTTTATTTAATTACTAAGTTCAGTCATGTGTCTCATTTTGTATACTCATATTCTTTTCAAGTGTTAAAAGTAAAGGTAAAACGAGAACATAAAAAAACTAACTCAGTAGCTTGCTGGTGTCTTTGTCTCAATTGTCTGTTCAATTTGTCGCACGTAATAGTAAAAGTGAAATTTAATAGAAATTTAAATAACGAAGTAAAGAACAGATACGTGAAAATTCTACTAAAGTACAGTAACGAAGTATTTGTACTTCGTTACATTCCCCATAAAGTGTTTTTTATGTAAATGACCATAGGTCCATTTAGTAGCTGTTCCGGAGTTTTCAACCCTATCAAACGTTGTTCTTCAGCAGATGGGGTTGCCATGTTGGACCTTGTGGTAAGGTTGTTTTCCAACAATTAAACTTGAACATCTATAATTCCATGAGAACTTGGCATCCCTATCAGCTGAGGTGACATAATCAATTGCTGCAGAACAGCTACTGCATTGACATTGGGGTTAGAGTGTTTTGTAATCTACTACAAGGTCAAGAATGAACTTTCAACCTTAGCTTTTATGTAGCTATATGAATAGAAATATTACACTGCAAAAAACATTGGTATGCTCAGTAATATGTAAAAATCGAAGTGTAGAAGAAAGTTGTCGACGTAGGAAAGCAGTGGCTGGGTGTTACTGAAGCATCTTTCCAAGAAGGGCCCATTTTAGTGTATTCAAATGCACCATTCAGCAGCAAATCATGTAAAAATGGGTTACTGCTCAGGCAAAGTATGCCACACCTTAAACGTTGGGGAAAGTGTGAAACAGCACACCTTATTGAGTCATTACACTTTGTTTGCAAACCAGGAAATATTCTCATCCCGTTTTGAAATCATGTGTGACAGTGCACAAAAGAACCTACACTGTTCAGCCAATTTTCAAAAGGGATTCTGGTTGTACAAAGTGATATTTTGGACTATACGTGTTATGGTTTTGGTATGTTGTTCTGTGTTTTTGTCTTATTTTGGTAGTCTGTTTTTTCTGTTTTGTATTTTTGCCCTGTTTCCTGTTTTACTTCCTTTGTTTTCCCGCCTTTTTTGATTGTTCTAATGGTTTTCACCTGTTTCCCAGCCTTGTGTCACCTGTCTTGTGTTTCCTCGTTAGCCTGTGTATTAAGTCTTTGTGTTTCCCCTTGTCCTTTGTCAGATCACTGTGTTTTTGTCTCCTGTCTGTATTCCTTTGCTTAATAAATCTTCAAGCAACTTTCCTCATCCTGCTCTCTGCATTTTGGGTCCGCCATTCGCCAACCCTCCATAACAATACGGCTAGTATGATGTTTATTGGGATGAGATCCCCAGAAGTGCTCATGGCATCATTTGTTACCGTGGCAAGCAGGTGGAACTCGCTACTACAGATTACAAATGGAGCTCAGCGTAAATTCTTTCAGGAAGACTTCAAATAACTTCAATCACCGCTTGCTCTCCCTAAAACAAATCAGCTGTTTAGAGGCCTTCACTTTTCAGTTAAACCAATCAGAATCAGCCATGAATTTCACGAGCCAATCACAGCATTACATCCCTGCTTTAAATCTGTTTCTCTCCTTGCTGCTGTCAGCTGTTATTTCAGGCAAATCAGTGCAATCCTCCTCCTCCGCCTTCCACCTCCAGTCATCATCACCTGCAGCACCCTGGGTCTGCCTCCGGCAGAACACTCCGTCGACTCCTTCGGTCTGGTCTTCGGGCTCCTTCACCACCACCACCAGTGTCTAGACTCAGGGGGATATGTCCTGTTTCCCTACCCCTTTAAAAAAAAATGATTTCACAATGACGGAGTCTAATCTCCAAAGACTCTGTACGTTCATTATGCATATTGTATAATAAACCTTTGCATATCTGCAACGAAGTCTCTCCTGATTGAAATTGTGTTACTGGACTCCACACCATTATATTGTTGTATTGTAATCAGTGGTGATGATCTGTTTACTGTCATGTCTGCCAGCTACAACTCTACTCTGTAATGACTATCCTAAATGTGTTATTTGCTGCAGCCTTTCTCACCATCTTTACACGTTCTCCCAAGCATGTTGCAGCTCTTGCAGAAGCAACACAAAAAAATCCCAGTGCATTGATCTATTGTATTGAGAACATGAGAACAGGTGACGATTCCATCAGTGAAGCATAGTGTACAATGGTGTAAGGTAGTTATGATGGGTCATCTGCACGCTATCATGACCTTATGGGCCCTCGTCACATGATCAAATAGAGACTTGACATTGGACAACTTGAACATACATATTGCCCAGCAATCATCATTGCATATCTGTGGGCTGTATGAAAGAAATATCAAAGAAAATAAGAAATGATTCATTTAGTTGAATTTTATTTAATTGAAGTTTGTCTAGAACCTAAATATAATTGTGTTATAGATTGCTACTGACTATTTACCGCAAAAACAATACAACTATGACGGAGATGGTTTTCTCTTTTCGAGGGCATTTATAACAAATGGCACCTTTTTTAATTTGACATAAATTTAACATTTAACATTTAAAACAGGCGTACCGAGGTGGCAATCTGAATCACTGGCACAGGCCCGTTCTCCGCCCAACATATTGTTGGAGGGCCTGCTCTCTCTACATGCCCTGTCTATATTTACCCCCCTTGTACTGTTTGTCCTGTCCAAGAAACAACTCTGCCTTCCGGGAACTCAACTTCACATGCTTGTCCTGTTCAAGGTCAATGTTGAAAATATACTGCATGATAGAAACTTGACAGATGGAACCACACAGCTCATGACAGAGCAGATGACTCACTTACACCGTTTTCACACACTACACTGGTTGACGGGTCATTATTCCTCCCTTTTCGATCGGTCGATTCCTTCCCCTGAGCGTGAATCTGATGTCATCATGGCCAGTTTGGGAATCAGGAGAAAGTTGAGATCTGAGTTGGGTGCTCTGTACGCATACTCAGTGGTGGAATGTAACTAGTACATTTACTCAAGTACTGTACTTAAGTACACATTTGAGGTACTTGTAATTTACTTGAGTCTCTTCTTTTCATGCCACTTTCTACTTCTACTCCGCTACATTTCAGAGGGAAATATTGTACTTTTTACTCCACTACATTCATCTGATAGCTTTAGTTACTAATTACTTTACAAGTTAAAAATTTTACACACAACACACATGTAGTTTATAAAATGCAATGTTTTATTATGAATTTAACTACACAACAATATATAGGCCTACAAGTACAGCTGGAATGATTAGCCGATTAAACACACAACTGTTTGGATCGTTTCCAGTTTCTAAAATGTGAAGATTTTTCCACATTGAGTACTTTTACTTTTAATACTTTCAGTACATTTTCCTGATGACACTTACGTATTTTTACTTAAGTAACATTGCAGGACTTTTACTTGTAACAGAGTATTTCTACAGTGTGGTATTAGTAATTTTACTTAAGTAAAGGATCTGAATACTTCTTCCACCACTGCCTATACTCTGGGCCTTAGGGTGCAAAGACAGTCATGTTATCATCCAGCCACAAGAAACTCTTAGAATGGACTTTAGCCGGCACTTACACAGTCTGCTGAAAATCATCACAAATACTATATTGAAGGGAGAGAGAAACCAACTTAAAGAGGATAGAAACTTGAGCCCTTAACACTGACCTAATGCACTGGACTGGCTCTCCACTAAAAAACTGCTGATTAAGCAACTGCAGTACTGCCAAAAAAAGAGGTCTCTGAAAGGTTTGCCCACATGAAGAACTGCTCTAACTATTGTCTCCTCATCTGAGTTTCAGCACTGGTGAGTTAAAGTGTCATTTTATCATCCTGCCTCCCTGATGGATGAAGTGCATTGTTCCTGTTTTCTAGATTTAAAAGTCCTCCTCATGATCCTGGTGTTTGTGGTTTAACATGGAATTAATCTGAAAGTTTATTTAATACATGTTTTTGGTGTTGTATGCAATGGTGCTGAACTGTTTTGTTCCCTTGCGGACCTACTGGGTCATTTGTTTCAGTTGTGACAAGTGTATTGGAACACTGCTTAAAGGTATGATTCATCACCAACTTGTTCTCTAGATGTACTGTACTAGTTTGTTCTCAGACAACACTGAGAAATTTAAAGCATCATTATACTGCAATTGGATTTCCCAGTAGTAGCATAAAATATCTGTAATACCATGAAAGTACAGCATGTTTACATGATCAGCAGAGTGTGCAGCACAAGCAAGAAAATACAGTAATTGTGTCCACAAAATGGGTGATCTTATTAGAAACAAGAGAAATGTTATGGTGCTAAATTAGATTCAACAACTTTTGTACATGTTAGTGCATACTTAATTTTACTACTGTTTTACACGCTCGCACACACACACACACACACACACACACACACACACACACACACACACACACACACAGGTAGACACACACAGTGGCCCAGTGGATCATGGTTGACAGGGTGGGTCCATTATTGATGTCACTCCATGTGCCTCTGAGAAAGTACAGCCAACCCACGTTAATGGCATGTTGTATAACAAAAAGTCCTCCAACAAGCTAAATGACCAAATATGCCATTATTCACTGCCTTCTAAATCTCATAGGAGCATTTTAGAATGAAAAGATTAACACTTTCAGAATGATGGAAAAGGGTTTTATTAAAAAGATAGTTTAGAAAGACAGTAGCTCCCAAGACGGCGGCCGCCTGTATACGAGAACGTGACCGTCTTTATAATCTATCTTTTTAATAAACTGTCTGTACACTTACAATGTTCTCAATGCTTTGGTTAACATTTAGGGACCCTCATTATGCTACCTTGGAAGTGTGGTGATATTTTGAGCCTTTTTAGTGGTATAATAAGCAATGTGTTTTTACTTTCCCTGTGCCCCCGAATACTAGCGTTGTAAGCTAATCAGCGGTCCGCGCTAGCTTCTTTCAAGCTACAAACACATTCGATTAGCATGAAAACATGTCCCAGAGAACGATCGAGTGGGTACACATCTGTTATTAATCCCTAGGTTTTGCGCCGGAATTGTCCTTTAAGTACATTTACCTGATTAGGTTTTGAACACAGAACTTTTACTTGAAAAGGAATATTTTACATTGTTGTATTGTTATTGTATTTACTTAAATAAAGGGTCTGAACACTTCTTCCACCACTGACCATAATTAGCTGATTTCTGTTATGTTGTTTTTAATAGAACAATTTAATATCATATTATAAAGAAGGCAGTGTCATGTAGAAATGCCATGTACATTACATGAACTGTGGCAATAACACAAGGTTACCTGACCTTCTCATGTCTCATGGACTGCATGGCCAGAGGAGGAAAACTGATCCAACAGCAACACTAATTCATTAATCTAAATGTTAGTGTTAACTGACAAGAAGCTGCCCTTGTGAAAGACACCCCGCACGTACACACCGTTTTTTTTTCTTCGTTTTTTCATTGCATTAAAACATCTGTTCTTTTAGTGCCAATTTTGCCCCACTGCCAATTCTCACATAGATTGATTTTATTAGGTTGTAATTTTTTACTGCAGCCTATATAACGCTCGGGAGAACTGTGTAATAAAACTCCTCTTGCCAAACACAGTCAAAAGGCTTTTAAAAACAGATGAAATATTTCTAAGATTGCTTCTTTTGTGTGTGTTTAGGATGTAGATGTCATCATGAGCGCAGTGATCGCAGATCTAACTCATACTTTACTACACAAGTGGAGCATAAGGACGACCAACGTAGGTATCGATAATATAATGCTACATAACTCCTCATATAGCTATCAAGAGAGCTGTTAAGAGCCCTGTCTATCTGTGTTCATGTTCATTGGTAAAGTAGTTGTTGGGGGACAAGCCCAAACAACATCTAGCTACAGCAAAAAAAACATCCTGATGGGGATGAATTAATAACAAGCAATTAGTAGGCGTTAATGATTTTTACCATAATTCAATCCAGTCTTTACTGCCACAAGTGTTCACATAAAATATTATGCCTCCTTAATTAATCTTATACCCAAGCTTGATTTATGGTACACAAGGGAAAAAAACAAGTGCTGCATGTATGAATGTAGGTTTGAAAGGATTCTACATTTTGAAAAAAAAAATGTATTCACTTTCTTCCCAAGAGTTAGATGAGAAGGTTGATGTCACTTGCATGTCTGTACATTAAATACAAAGCTACAGACAGCAGGCGATTAGCTTAGCTTAGCATAAAGACTGAAAGCAGTTAGCTACTTACAGTGTCAGAGCTATTTCTTAGCAAGGTGCGGTGACTTCCTGGACTGTCAGTGGACGTCTGTCATAAGTAGATAACGCTTCGTAAAAACTACGACTTGTCGTTTTTCAAATTCACACAAAACAATAAAGCAGAGGTTGTGATTCCAGAGGCATGTAAAAGTTTGAGTGAAGTCAACAACAAAAAATGAATTTCAGCTTTGTACCCATGTCACTTTTTGCTTTTATTTGAATTTGACTGCTTAAACAAGGTCTTCCAGTGTCTTTTGGAGAGATTTGTACGGTGTGTCATCTACAGACAGACGTTTGACAGCTGCATGAGAGCTGTTCAGAGATCTGCAAACACATCAATGGAACTCACTGATTCAATGACAAGCATCTTGGCCAGGCAGCTGAATCACAGAGGTCAAAAGCAGTTTTTTTTTCCTAGCAGATATAATTAAAACATTGACTACATGTGGACTTGAGAATATAAAAATGCATCCAGTGATCAATTTAGTGAGCTACAACTAAGTACTAATGGAATATGTTCCACAAATTAATGTGGTAACTTCCCTCTAGTAGCATGGCCAAAAACTACAGTGTGGGTGGGCTCAAAGGACTACAGGAGAGCCTAGTCAATCCAAGACCAGTAGGTTAGGTTAGAGTTTAATCAATGAAAAAAAAAAAAAGAAAAATAGGGTGTACAGTAGAATATGGCCTGGCACACCCTGATAACACAAATGGTGGGAAAAAAATCACTAAGCCTGGTGCAACTAAAGACAGCCCGGCAGAAATATATATATATATATATATATATATATATATATATATATATATATATATATATATATATATATATATATATATACATTGATGATGATATGAATATTATAGGAATATTTTTGCTGAATAGAAATTAAGATTGTTACAATATGCACATTTATTATATAATTTTGTTTTGCATTCTAAACATTCTGAAAATGTGATGATGCCAGTGTTGCGGTGTGCCCATCACCAGTAACACATGTACAGCTAATCCCCTCTGATGAGAAGCTGAAATCAATCCTGGTACATGAAATATGAATCCCACAGACTGCTGACACACACGCATATACACACACACACACACACACACACACACACACACACACACACACACACACACACACACACACAAACTTCTCTGATTCCTGTTTATTGACCGTGAAAATATATGTCCCCTATAAACCAAAAAGGTCAATATCATAAGTGATAATGAGAGGCTATTGAGCATACATGTCACATACATGTGTGGTGTTTTATGAATGTGCTTCTGAATATATTTGAGTCTACTCTTTCACTTTTTATATTCTCCTACTGTATGGAAAATGCAGCTTCTGTGGCATTTTTGTCTCTTGCTCTCCTTCACATGCTTGCTCTGTCAATTAGATTACTTATCCACCACAGTGAGGTATGCTATGAGATAACTTTACATTGCTAATAAATAATCACTTTCACGTTCATCCTCTCTGTTCCAGAGGACGCCTTAGTACTTATCATAGGGCTTTACCTGCCAAAGATTACTGGAGCAAGAGTGAGGCTCAACACTGTGGCCTTAAAAAACAAGTTCACCTGGGCTCTGGGACCTGGCTGATGAACAACTGGAAAAGAAGTTGCCTGAGTAACCTGGGGCAATTTTTAATCTGGAAGAGGCTACTGCCTTGGATGTCACAGAGCAGCATGCTACCAGTCATTAAGATGGTAGCAATCTTCCAACTAGCTGATAACCAGATGCAGCTGTCATGTTTCTTCTACAGAAAGCTCCTGTCCTTGCTTGCCAGTCGAGGAATGAGAGGAACTTTTACTGTGGTGCAGTGAGCAAGTTTGTTTTTTATTGTTACAAAAACGTATTGCCTCAAAAACCTGACAGTTGTCAATATTACGCTGTTTACACCTATCATGCTGTCACCGAATGCTGCTGCAGCTCATCAGCCCTTCTTGTTTCAGGTTAACTTTTTGAAAAAATAAAGTGTTCTGCTGCTGTTGCTCCCCCAACTTTTTTTACTATTCGTCATTCTTTAGATCAGTTGTCGGCTCAGGAATCGCCTTAGGTGAAAGCTGAGCTCCCAGTCAGTGCTGTCGGCAGCTTAAGACTATGCTGACTCTTTTCAAACAGCTTACTCACTATGCAGACACATGGTATAAGTGTGTGCTACTTATATATTATTTTAATATTATTATTATTATTATTATTATTATTATTTATTTCGGTCTGAATTCAATATTGGAGACTATTAAGGCAAGAAACTATAAAGCGTTACATCAAAAAACAAAAAACAAAGAGAGACTATTACTTAAATACCACAATTAACAATACAACATAATCATAGAACATAAAGAAGAATTCTCAGTCCAGTCTCAGCTTTGCTGCTCTGCTTATTGTTGATATGGGCTTAAGACAATTGTCTTGGACTCAGCTATTGAGAACTGGTCAAGTTGTCCCTTGCTGCTGACTCAGGATCAGTTGCACAGAATGTTGCCTAAATTCTATGCATTGATTAGTTTGATGTTAGAAGATAGATCGTTCTTGTTAACAGATCCATCCAAACTCCTTAATCACAATATTGGCATTGGAAAGACACTATTGACTATTATGGTTTTGAACAGGACTCAATTTGCTCTGGACTTGGTCTTGACTTGGTCTCGACTGCCTTTGGACTTGGTCTTGACTTGGACTCGACAAGACCTGGCCTTGGACTTGACTTGGACTCGAATAAGTTGGTCTTGACTACAGTCCTGGTATGCAGACAACATATACGATACAAACATGATGAAACGGGAGTGAAATGCAACATGAATTACTCTAAAACATTCTTTCAATATGCACCTAAGTTACATTTAACCACCCTGTCTATTAAATGTATAATTTTATCCAGCTGAGCTAATTTCTTTGGTTGTTAATGACACATTAATGATGCTTTAATCTTATTGATTTTGACAGAATTGTGAAAATGCTGTTTATACTCATGGGTTAAATTGGTCTTAGCCATCTATTTGTATTGACGCTGTTGTTCTGCAGGGTTTTCTATTGGCTCTCTTTAAACTGGATCTTTAGTAGAGACACTACCTTTCTTCTTTGTTATTTCCTCCATCCTCTCTTCACTTCCTTCTCCTGCTACTCCCTCTTGTCCTAACGGCAAGCACTACAAGTTGGGGTCATTAGACACTCAAAGCAAATCCTTCGATTCTGTTCTTCTCTTCTGTTCTATTAGAATGCCATTGACAACAATGAATGTAGCGGGACATTAGAAAAAAATACACATTCAACAGATACAGTTTCTTTACATTTTCCTCCCTATTAGTGACATTTGGAAATGCTTCACTTTTACTTTTACAAGTACACTTGAAAAATATGTCAAGGTTGGACTGCTGCTGTTGTAATTCCCACTAACAAGCGGCTGGTGTTGTGGTTTTGTGCCTGGCTGATGAATCGTGTTCCTTCCTGCTGAGTATCCTTTATTCAGAGAGACAAAGCAAAGCATCTCTGTAACAACATATTATGCCACCCACACACGTATACATCCATTTAACACATTACTCAGATGCTGGGAAGTAAATCCCCACATGTATTGTAAATCGCATCACAACAGCAATACTATGCCACCGTGAGTGGTCAAAGCAATTTAGCAAATTACTACTTGTGGGTAATATACTGAACACTGATAGGCTCCCTTTGCACTCGCAGCATTTAACACAACAGTCCTATTTTAAGGGACGCTGTATTGTAAAGACACAGTCTTATTTTAAAGCCCATTCCCCACTTCAAGAAAATGAAAGCACCAGACATCATTATCTTAGACACCTGAATGCAGGTTGGGCTCTCCTACAAAGAGATCTAGACATAATTTAACTAATTTCCCATATATAGCCACATATGACTCAGACATGATGACAATCTTATGTAAACTTTTGTAGAGCTTTCCGTGCTGTTTTTAGCCACCAAACCTGTGTCTCAAACTGTCACAATAGGTAAACACAGAAACAACTATGCAAGTCTCTATGAAGTCTGGTGCCCTTTCTATGGTGTTTTTTTAATCCATACCCTCTGCGACTCTACAGAGGAATACATTGATCCTACTGCTAATTCGTCTTGTACAGTTTGTTTTTTTAAATAGAAGCAGTTAACAATGCTTGATGCTTTGGTTCACTTTTCAATGTTCAATGTTATGCTCGTCAGTAGGGGCATGACATTTATGTTTTGAATATAATGAAGGGGCCCAGAGTGTGTCACACCGTTCAAAATAAAATGAATGACTTGGACACCATGAAAACGCTGACATGCTATATAACTGAACTGAACTGAACTACACAAACAACTATCAGAGTCAAGTTGGATTTAACTGAAATTAATTTAACAACACTGTGTTTAAAGCCACTTAACGCTGTAATACCTTCCCACAATCTGTTTAGTTTTTTCAAACCCAGGTGGGATGGCAGATTATGGCTGGTGAATAAATTTAAATATCACCATGTTTTCAGTAATATTTCCCCATAATATGCCCAACCACACCTTGACGTGGGATGCTCTGTTAAGGAAACCTTCCTGGAGGTCATAAACTCTGTTTCTGCTTGCACATAGATGCAGTTTTATCTGCAAACAATATCTGTTGTCCTTGCCCCATATGGCCTAATATGTATGTATGGCCTCCAATATTTCTTCTGGCATTAGTGCCTGAAACATCTCTGATCCTGTACACAAATCTAGGGGTATAGATGTCCATGTTTTCCCAGCTCTGCATGTTATTGACTCAAGTAATAATTCAGGCTTGTCTGAAAAGATGCTGGCGCTATATAACGAGCATTGCAGGCAGCTTATTTGGGCGGCTGTGGTTCAGGAGGTAGAATGGGTCGTACTTTAAGTTGACGGTTTGATCGCCGGTTATATATGCAATGGCCTGCCCATCAGGGGCAATTTGGGGTTCAAAGTCTTGCTCAAGGACAGGATGAGTCGGCGATCAAACTGTCAACTTAAAGTACGACCCATTCTACCTCCTGAACCACAGCCACCCAAATATATATATATATATATATATATATATATATATATATATATATATATATATATAAATGCACTCCATTTACCATTTATTATGAACTAATTTCCTCCTGTCTGCATTCTTGTCTTACAAACCACAAACTAATTTCAGATTTATGCTCAGATATCTCCCTTTATTGCCCAGAAATCTAAGCTCATTGTACACTTCTAGACACCAGCAGCACTGCACTTTAGATATTATCCATTGTTATATGCTTTTGGCTGTGGGAGAACTTCTAGAACAGACTCAGCTTGATGGCCAGCTGCCTGTCAAGCCTCTCCACATAGTCTTCCATCCTACAGTTCTTCGGGCAGACAGGCCAGAGAATGACCATCCTCGCCACAGTCCTCTCAGCACTCCCCGATGTCCTTAAAGGTTTTCAACCCACCCACTCTCAATCCACCCAATCTTCAATGACATATGTACTCGCCGTTAAGATTTCAAATCGCTTTTGATTGTTGTGTATGTGTATGTATATGTGTATGTGTATGTCATTTAAGATGACCATATTTACAGCAAATTGAAGATTGGAAAAAGTGAGCCTAGAAGAGATAATGTTCATGTTCTTCTTCAAATTAAAAGTAATACACTCAGGGGTTTTGACACTTAAAACTTCAGTTGGTCTGGTATGACCAGTAGCTTATTGTGGCTAATGTTGGCTAATACTAGCATACTTAGCTGTGTATGTAACCTACATTACGGAGTCAGTTTGCTGACTTTAGGACCGTTCTCTACTTCTTCTACTGTTATGCTGTTTTTCAGCAAAGGCCACATAGTCTTGTTTTTATAAAAATAAACTAGATACTACATGGACAAACTTCTGACATATGTTTTATGGCATTCATCATGTTACATGTTTATCTTTGATCATCAATACGGTTTACTATAAAAGACTTGCACTTTTCAATAACAATAACTTGTTGTGTTTCCATTATCATCTAATATCTTATCTAAATGTCATCTGTTTATTACATACCACATATTTGTGTATTACATACCTTTACATACATTCTGCATATTATACATATATGTACAGAACTGTGTGTAATAATTGCAATTCCAACAAACCCCCCTGCCCTATCACTTACCATGTACAATTTTAGTTGTTTTGATGTGTTTTTTTTATTTGTCATCTGATAGATAGCTTTTCTATTTTATTCAGTCACTGTGGCAGCTATAGTATCAGTGAGGCAGCAGCAGTCAGTTATAGAGCTCTACCACCATCTTGTGCTTTGCAGTGGACCTGCAGCAGGCCGTGACACCAGGTGATTCAGCACTAAATGGATCAGTGAGCCTACAAGGCTATGTTTCACAAAACTATCTGGTCTCCACAGAGACTGACAGTGAGCTGATTGCATCTACCACATTACAGCTGAATAACATTGTTCTATTGGGAAATTAGCTCCACACACACACACATCAGCAGAATGTTGGCTTGGATAGTGTGCAGAGGAATGCAGCTAGACAAATATCTGTGCAGTTAAAGCTGATGAGTATTCAGAGGAAGACACCAACCAACTGCAAGCAAAAAGAGCACGGAGTTAAGAGTTTGTAAGGATATCATTGATTAGCAGGCTGCAACAAAGACGGCAGACTGATGACGGCTCTAGTTAATGGAACCCACAACTCAAATGGCTATACTGGCAAGCATAAAAAATAGTTTTCTTTTTGTTGTTGTCTCTGCAGTCAATCAATGTTCACTACTTACACTTGACTGCAGTCAACATTCCTTTGTTCTTGTTTTTACAGACACAAATTCATCATCGGTGAAAGCACTTATCTTTACCACAGAGTAAAGTGTGAAGCATCATTAAGGGGTCTACACATGAGAGCCGTAGCAGCTGCCATCACTCTCTGCAGGTGGAAATAAAAACAGATTATCTCACAATTGGGGAGTGGAGATTTATAGTTTTCGCTCGTCCTTCCTGCTCATTGGGATTCAGCAACATTAAGCCTTATTTGATGTGATGTACTTTAATTTCTGAAGAGGGAAAGTGTGTTTTGCCCTCTGGTTAGGGTGCTGGATCAGCCAGCAAGTGGGATTAAGTATCTGCTCAAGGACACTTCAGTAGAAAGCCAGAATTACAGTGCCTTGCGAAAGTATTCGGCCCCCTTGAACTTTTCGACCTTTTGCCACATTTCAGGCTTCAAACAAAGATATAAAACTGTAATTTTTTGTGAAGAATCAACAAGTGGGACACAATCATAAAGTGGAACGAAATTTATTGGATATTTCAAACTGTTTTAACAGATAAAAAACTGAAAAATTGGGCGTGCAAAATTATTCAGCCCCCTTAAGTTAATACTTTGTAGCGCCACCTTTTGCTGCGATTTCAGCTGTAAGTCGCTTGGGGTATGTCTCTATCAGTTTTGCACATCGAGAGACTGAAATTTTTGCCCATTCCTCCTTGCAAAACAGCTGGAGCTCAGTGAGGTTGGATGGAGAGCGTTTGTGAACAGCAGTTTTCAGTTCTTTCCACAGATTCTCGATTGGATTCAGGTCTGGACTTTGACTTGGCCATTCTAACACATGGATATGTTTATTTGTGAACCATTCCATTGTAGATTTTGCTTTATGTTTTGGATCATTGTCTTGTTGGAAGACAAATCTCCGTCCCAGTCTCAGGTCTTTTGCAGACTCCATCAGGTTTTCTTCCAGAATGGTCCTGTATTTGGCTCCATCCATCTTCCCATCAATTTTAACCATCTTCCCTGTCCCTGCTGAAGAAAAGCAGGCCCAAACCATGATGCTGCCACCACCATGTTTGACAGTGGGGATGGTGTGTTCAGGGTGATGAGCTGTGTTGCTTTTACACCAAACATAACGTTTTGCATTGTTGCCAAAAAGTTTGATTTTAGTTTCATCTGACCAGAGCACCTTCTTCCACATGTTTGGTGTGTCTCCCAGGTGGCTTGTGGCAAACTTTAAACTTCTTGCCACTCTTCCATAAAGGCCAGATTTGTGCAGTATACGACTGATTGTTGTCCTATGGACAGAGTCTCCCACCTCAGCTGTAGATCTCTGCAGTTCATCCAGAGTGATCATGGGCCTCTTGGCTGCATCTCTGATCAGTCTTTTCCTTGTATGAGCTGAAAGTTTAGAGGGACGGCCGGGTCTTCGTAGATTTGCAGTGGTCTGATACTCCTTCCATTTCAATATTATCGCTTGCACAGTGCTCCTTGGGATGTTTAAAGCTTGGGAAATCTTTTTGTATCCAAATCAGGCTTTAAACTTCTCCACAACAGTATCTGGGACCTGCCTGGTGTGTTCCTTGTTCTTCATGATGCTCTCTGCTCTTTAAACGGACCTCTGAGACTATCACAGAGCAGGTGCATTTATACGGAGACTTGATTACACACAGGTGGATTCTATTTTTCATCATTAGTCATTTAGGTCAACATTGGATCATTCAGAGATCCTCACTGAACTTCTGGAGAGAGTTTGCTGCACTGTAAGTAAAGGGGCTGAATAATTTTGCACGCCCAATTTTTCAGTTTTTTATCTGTTAAAAAAGTTTGAAATATCCAATAAATTTCATTCCACTTTATGATTGTGTCCCACTTGTTGTTGATTCTTCACAAACAATTACAGTTTTATATCTTTATGTTTGAAGCCTGAAATGTGGCAAAAGGTCAAAAAGTTCAAGGGGGCCGAATACTTTCGCAAGGCACTGTATCTCACTACACAGGAAACTCTGCAGCCTGAAGAACACACAATATAGCTATAGATCAACCGGTCATGTCATGTTCTGCCCTCTTTCACCCTTCGATCTTTTCCATTAGAGAAAGACGCACAACTCTGTGAATATCAACAATCAACAATATACATTTCTCTATGGTTTCCTCTGGTCTCTTTTTGCCAATGGGAGCTAGCTAACACTGCTAACAGTGTCTCTGACATTGAGTAGAAATCTAAGCTACCCAGACTAAATAGTAAGCATGTACAGTCTTGTTAAACTAAATAAAAGGAGAGGTTAAATTAAAGTGTATGTGTTGTGTTTATTTCCAGGCTCTTGATTAGTTGGTTGATTCATAATTACTTTGAAATCATTGTTTACTGTAACGGTTATAATTGTAAACTTGTAATGTAATTTTAATATTTATTGCTAAGATAAGCCCAGTCTCATGAAATGGTCATGTTATTGAATCTATTGATTTGTGTACTGAACATGTTAATGTTGTAATTTTCGTGTGGTGAGCACGAATTTTAAAGTAATGTATTTCAATGGGAAGTATATTTCGTGATCACAGAACGATTACGGTAGCGAGTATAAGGAGAAAATCCACGCAGGGAGGTTGGTCAGGGTGGTGGATCCCGCGTGTTGTAGTTCCTTTCCGCGTTATTATTTTCCTAACCACAACCGTCCCGTTGTTGTGGCCGGCGTGTGGCGTTTCATTTCCCCGTTGTTGCGTCGCCCAGAGCAGCCCAGTGTCATGGCAGTTTGTGAAATGGTCATGTTCGAAAATCGTGACCTGTACATGAAATAAACAAGAAAATCGTGACCTGTACACGAATCAATAAATCAAAATAACGTGACCATTTCACCTGAGACCGGGTTGGAATATAATGTTATCCATGTAGTCAGTGATCACATGATTTGTGTCTACATCATACCTGTGATTTGACTCTTAATTGATAACCACACAAAACACATTATTTACTCTTCTCTTTTTTAAGTGGGTCTATCTTAGCTTTGGTGTGCAACAAGCCTTTTTCATTTTAGAACATTTTAAGCTAGTTAGTCTCTCACAATGCGATTTCACTGTCTCTTTAAAGAGAATAAGTCTGATGTGACATAAATTAACCAGCGGTAACTTTAACTAATACATCAAAGAAAAAAGGCTTCGTAGATCAAACACCATCACAAAAGATGGGCTTTTACATCAGACATACTGATACATTTATTATAAGATAACTAAGCAAATTACTGGAAGTAAAATTCTATATAGTTTTTTTCTCCAGAATACCCTGTAAGTGGTTTACTACTTAGACTGAAACAGAGAATCTTCTTTTCTTTTTCTCTCAATGCCTCGCCTCCTCTAAGTAATTCCCTGTCAGGAAATCAGTGATTGTGACTGAAGTAGAGGGGACAAGATAGAAGCACAGTAGTGATGAAGACTTTTAAGGAGGATTTGGTTCGTTGGTGGTGCTGTGCTGAGTCATTGTACTGCTTTCTCATAGTGACAACAACAGTCATAGCTACCACCACATCCCAAAGTGTTTAAGTCTTAAAAACCATACATCATAGACAGAAGGGTGACCTGCATGGGTAGAGAGACTGAACTGTAACTACAGTGTCACAAGTCTGAACTCTACAACAGCTGATGTTGTGTATTGATTAATAATATTTGGGTGAAATATATAATGTTGACAAAAGAAACTGAACATTAATGTCAAACTGTGGTGTTCATGTCTTAAAAGGTTACCTGCACACACACAGCAGCTTCACTGGAGCAGTTAAGTATACACAATGCTATTGCATTAATCAAATCATAGTTTGTCAAATTTCAAATTACTTTCATTAGGCTATTTGTCAATCCACACGATCCACACTGTAATTTGCAGTTAAATTGTATCTTTCGCAAATCCCTCTTCATACACACAGCACACGCATGCAGTTAAGGGGGTAGCGCAGGTTCAACCGTGGTACGGCGCTGTTAAGGAAAAACTCAGGAGCAGCACAACTCATTTCACATACATGAAGAAGATTACAAGTGCTATAGTTTGTGCTGGGATTGTCTGTCTGTTTTGTAGTATTTGTCTGTTAGTCTACGTTAGTCTAAGTATGTCTAAGTCTGGTCTAAGTATTTGTATACTGTTGTATTCTGTATACTCTATTTTGTGTCTATGACACATTGAGTTTTTGGTTTGTATATTATTTGTTGTTGTTTATTGTTATTGGGGCTCCTCCAAAAAGCTTTTAGTAGCTTATTTGGGGTTCCCCATTTGACGCGGCTTATATGATCATTGTACCTTCTGAAATTGTGTTTAATGATACATTGATGACGTGTGAAATAAATAAATAAGTGATAAATAAGTGATACACAGGAGTATTTAATGAATTTCCAAACACAGTACAGTGTTGTGCCATCCCAACTTCTGAAGTTCCTGTCTTCCTAAAGGAATATTTAAACTCATGCTGGAGGCATTAAGTTTAGCTGAACCTTCAAAGTAAACAAAGATATTGTTGGCGCCCAACTATCTAAGCACAGTGTTTACTTTCTCTATGGCCTTGGCAGGGTGAGCAGCACTGTCTTATCATACAGCTTCTACGTCTCCCATCATCTATGGAGGCACAAAGTTGAAGTATTCCTCTGCCTGGAAACGCAGGCTGACCTGAATGACACCTGGGTACCATTGTCTCAACTTACATAGCATGGGTTCATAAGCTGGAAATTCCAAAACAGGCACCACTGGAGCAGTTTGGGGGTTCAAGGCATGCTCAAGGAGGCAAACTGGCCCCTCTTCAGCTGCCAGTCCACACTCCATAGCCTACTTAGTCTGCACGGGGACCTGAATGCAATTTAAAGTTATTGTTATTCATATGACTGAAAGCAGAAGAGGTGTGTTTCAATATGAAAGAATGTGTTGGTTTCTTTAATGAAAGTTATAGTTTATAGATACAATTTCAGTGTGGTGCACAGCTGTGAGATAAATGCTTTCCAGTGCAACAGCCATATAATAAATTACTAGGCCTAACTACTACTTTCATGAGGCATATTATTTTTGTTAAGATTGTCATGCTACTGTCACTTTAACTTTATGTTGTGGTGTGGTTTTGTTCACCCTCTGTAATCTGTTTTTGAGTGGGGTATGATGAACCTCTTTATAAAGTTTATGGTATGATATGAACCGTATAAACTGCAGGGGTTTGGATGGTAACAAATTCCAAAATAAAGATCACGTGTTGGCTTGAGTTGTTTACTGCAGAGAAACACCGCCATCCCGCGGAGCATGGCAGTATGGCAAAAATAGCAGCACTTCAGGACTAAACCATTCATTTGACAACGAGGCGATGTAATCACTGATTGCCATAAAACTGGTGAAATTTACACTATAGCCTTAATATGGTTAAATACATAAAATCCTATTTTTACCAAACATAAATGATGACACGTGTCCCGTTACAGCTGTTTTGTAATGTTTGTGAGGATTGATTAGTTCCCCGTGCATTGAAAAGGAGTGGTGCGGTCCAATAGTATTGAAGGCAAAGCTGAAAAAAAGGTTTGTTTTCAACGAGAGGAAGAAGCGTTGCTGTTTTTCGCCGCTGCTGCACCGATTTTTAAAAACGGTTGCAACATTTATTTTATACCTAGTTGGTATTCGGCCAGCAGCTTTCTCAGCTCGCCATGGCTCTGTGCGGGGGTGTCGGAGCCATGGCTTTGCCTAGCGAGCTTATCGTCCACATATTTTCCTTTCTGTCCGACCGAGACAAGCTCCGGGCCTCGGCCGTGTGTTCACGATGGAGGGAGTGTCTCTTCTACCCAGCGCTGTGGACCGAGCTCAAATTGCGGATAGGTGGTGGTTGTAACGGCGGCGGCTCCAGCTCTAGCTCTAGCTCCAGCTCCAGCTCCGAGGAGACCCCGAGGTTGGAGTTCCTCATGCGTAAATTCGGTTCCTTCGTACGGGAGCTGCAACTGGAACTCGCACCGGTGGAAGGCTGCCTTAGTCCTCTAAACAACAACCCGTCGTCCACCAGGATGGACCAGCCCGATAGCGACCCGCAGCTCTCCCAGCGATGGAGAGACGCCATGGCCACCTACTTGGACCAGGTGTTATGTGTGTTCTCCAGCATCCGCAACAACAGGTAACTTTGGATTTGCTCCAAAATCCCATTATCAGTTTTGTTTTTATTCAATTTCAGTAATTTGCATGATACCCTCTCCTTTTTTTGTAACTTCATATTATTTGGTGCGTCGCAGTAAGCTAGCAGCTAGCTAGCTCAGTTAACGTTAGGTATAAACAAACCCTGACGGAGTTACGTAACGTTAATAGGGTCATGTCTTTGCGGTGGAGTTAATAGCCAACGGGCTCTTAATATCTCTAAAGACGTTGTTAATATAGCTGCGGTAACATACAGTATTTTATTGCAGTCTTACATTTGCAGTCATCAAATAATGATGTTATGTATGCTTAAGTGATAATGTCAAGTCAAACGCTCGTCTGCGTTTCTTTTGTTGCCAGTTCTATTTTCTTTGTTGCATTAGGGTCTTCATACCAGCATATACAATACAGCACTGGTGGTGGCTAGAGAACGCTTTGTTGACTGTGACTTGCTGATATCAGCACTGTCATACACACAGACACATATACAGTGTGTGTCACATTTAGCTCAGCTATGTCGTCGCATACTGTTGAATGTAATCACATACAGTATGTGCTCCATACATAAAATCTAGCCACTTGGCTAATTTCTTCTGTAGAAATTACTATTCTGTAAATCGTTACTTTGAATGTTAAGATTCCTGATTTCAGTGCAGAACTTCTCTCTATTATACCTTCTCCCACATTCTCTATTATTCTCTACAGTGCTTTGTAGTGTTGAAATTGCACCCATCCAATGCTGTGCAGTTCATGTCTTAGTTCTGCTCAGGGGGCTGAAACAATTTCTGTTGTCTCACTTGTTCTCACTGAGCAGTTTAAAATAAAAAACGGACTGACGACCTAGCCTGTGTCCCAGATCCGTGCTGCATACTAATTCTAACACGGTTTTAGTGTATTTATTCTGGAAATGTGACAACATTCACTACATCCAGATGTCAGTTTGTGCATTCAACCTGCTTGATTCTTAAATGTGGTGTTAAACAATAAAGAATGTGGATTTTCTTGTATATAAAGGCCATGGAAGATTAGTATTAAGTATTATGGAACGGCGATTTAGATCTAGTCGGTTAACCAAAAAGGAATTACTGCAGATCCTGTGCAGTTCCAGCCTGCCATAAACAAACCAGCCATACAAATGTTGATTATTTTTTAGCAGTATGTCATAGTAAAATGTACCATACTCAGCAAATTGTGTTATTTTAATCGCCATTTTTCTCAATTCAAACCAGTTGACGACTAACAAAGACAAATGCCAGCTGTCATATCTATCTTTAGCTCCCATGTTATCAGGTGAGGAAAATGAGTTTTTCATTCAGCTAACAGTGGTCCACCTCCACTGTCTGGTACTAGTACATGTGTGGTACACAAGATAATGAGAATGGATAACTTATTGTTCTTTTTTACAAGCGATTTCACACACTAAGTAGATGCACATGAGACTGCTGTTGGTTTCATTGCAGAAGCAGTAAAGCTTAGCTCTCAGCTGATTTACAGGAAGTGGGCTTCAGGAAACCTAATGCACACAGTACCTTGTATGTAGGCCTATGTCATGTGTGGCTGCACAGCATACATGTGGTTGATAATCCTTTCCCACAACTAACATCTGTGATCTTCCAAACATCATTATCAAAACAGATGCAAACCTTCTCTTTAGAAGAATGTAATTGGATGCATTGTGACATCTAAGCTTGCCTTGTCTGCTTTTCAAAGCATCACCTTTTTGGTTTATAGTCTGCTGCTTGATTGTTGGCAATCTATTTTGGGTACCAGGATATAAAGGGTTCTAGATGAGCACTGCAGCAAAGTGCATAGTTGCAATAATTATGTCCTGATAGGAGACAACCCAGAATTGTACAGAACCAGGGCTGGATTAGATGGAGGTAAGAGATAACACCCATGCTGACGTTGTTTGGATTAGAAATGCTTAAACCTAACCCCTGGTCTGGCTACTGATGCTTGTTTGAAATTTCCAAGCACTCCTTATGCGCTCCATGTGAAAGAACCAGATATCCAACTTACATCAGTAATGACTTACAATGTTGACAGAGTAAACGGGTGACAAAAAAAACATCCTTTTGAGATTATTGTAATCAGAATCAGAAAGGGCTTTATGGCCAAGTACGTTGCACATACAAGGAATTTGTCATGGTGTTGTTGGTGCATGTCACACATTCAAATATAAGAAGGATAAAAAAGGTAGGTTTGGTTCTCTGAATATGGTTAAGAATACTGACAAAAATGTAATGGGGTATACTTTTTGTTATTGTGATACAGATGTCTCAGTAATGCTAGCACAGCACACTGATGTTTTCCCATTGTTCAATTTTGAAGAAAATAACTGAAGCCCACTCTTGTTGAAGGCAGAACTTTCACATATTAGTTTTTATTTTATTTCAACGGTCTGGATGGGAATTGACCACAAGAGAAAAACAACTGTCAAAAATATTGCTAAAATGACTTAACATAAATCAATCTGGTATTGTTGAATACTTTTTATTTTCTGTATTTCTAACATTTTCTCTCTCTCTGTCTCTCTCTCTGTCTCTCTCTAGAAACCTGCGGAAGCTGAGTTTGTATGGAGACACCTGTGTTCTCCAGCAGGAGGGACTATTGGACAGCTCCCACCTGCACCAAATTCACCAGGGGGACAAAAAGATCAATGAGTAAGCTTGATTATGGCAACATAAAAGCAATTTTCTGTTGAATGTCAAAAATGGTTAGCTTCAGTATCTGTTTCTCTCCGTAGAGCGATTACTGGCATTGTAATCTCTAAACCGATATCTTCATGTGAATGCAGACTATGTAGGCAACGGGACCAAAGATTTTGGTATCGGAAGCGCTCTGGATTCCGTTTGTAGTCCGAGTAGCATTGACCGATTTGCTACTGAGCGGGCTTTGGTTGCATGCAAGTAACAGTCCATGTGGAGAGCAAAAGAGGTGGAACGCATTGGCCGGAATGCAATCTCGGAACCCATCGGCTATCGTCTGATGACTTTTTTTATTATCATTTTTCTTCTTAATTTATCAGCATTCATATAGGTTTATAGAGACTAGCCCAAATGTTATCTGGACCTTAGTCCAGTGGATGTACATTGCTAGGATAAAGCCTGACATGTCCCTCTGTGTGAATGAACAAAACCAGCATAGTGGCAGATCGTCATTGTGGCGCTATTGCAGGATCTCTGTGTGAAAGGTGCTAATGACAGGCATGGATGTTTGTGTGGGTATGGGAGAGTATTATTTACAAAATGGCACTGTTGGCACTTTTGTTTGGATTTGGAAACAGTGTGTTGTTTAGTGTTTTCAGAAGGATAATACATTTTGTAAATGTGTAGTTTGTCATAATCCAGTCAGCAGGCACACCGCATCTCCAGCATCAACACATCACGACACACATTAAACACACTCACTGTGTGTGTCCAGTATTCTGTTAATACACTGTTAATGTATGAATGAATAATGTAGCCGAGGCTGCTAAGGTGCAGCAGACTCTGTGGATCACAGTCTTTGAACAGGGAGGGATGCTTTAGAGACTGATAATTGCAAATTATGTTGTACAGTTTTTTTTTAAATTATTTTTTAATAATCCAGTATGCCAACGTGCTTATTAGCAGATATTGGCTCTACTAGAACATTTTTAGAATCTGTGGTCAAATCTGAAGATGTTCATGCCACTGCTCTATAATCTGAGAAACCTAATCTCAGCATTAACGTGTGGACATTAGGCCTAATAATAGTAATGTTACTACATTGATGGTGCACTACATATATATAGTATGTGTCAGGATACTCAATTTGTGGATTTCAAAGTACACAGCCCATTAATCCAGAGCAGCATACAGATCATTGTCAATGTTGATGGCTTTTCCCTTTTTGAAATCACAATGTTTCTCATTCATAGCAACCAGTGTGGGTTTGTTTTGCAACTCAGTGGTAGTGAGGTGGGTGGCATCATATTAATTGCGATGTTCATACCTTCCATCTTGTGCGTTTTAGGACAGGCCTGGAGGATTCGGCACAATCTAGACGGTGTGGGACTGTTTTCATGAACTGCACCAAATGATGCCACATTAAATGTGTTGAAATTTAATTGGATTACCAAAGTATAGTCTGTGTGCTGTTGAGTCAGTGTTCAAGGCCATGACAGAGTGTAATATGGTAGCATGTTCTGTTTGGTTTCATAGGTCTTACAATGTTATGTAAAAGCATAACAATGTCAAATGTTCTCAGTGCAATGTTTTTCAGTTACATATCTTTCTCTTTGCACAAATGTATATTGAGGCTGTTTTTCCTTCTTCACTTCAGGTTTGTTTTTTTAGGATGAAATTTGTCTTAAATTTCATTTGAACTGGCATACACTTCTTCCATGGTGTCTTTAACTTTAATTTAACTTGAAGAAGGCTGTGTTCATGCTGGTAAAGTGCATTGAAGCTAATTATCTTCCACCCTCTCTTCTCCTCCCCTGTGCTCTGCAGAGTCCAGCAGTTGTTCATGGAGTTGTTGTCTAACAGCAGGCAGCTGCGGTGGTTGTCCTGTAGTTTCATGCTGGGTCTGGTGACTCCCTGCTCCTTGGCCTGCCTGTCAAATCCTTCAGCCGAGACCCTGCAGCACCTCAGTTTACTGGACCACCAGCTGGGTATGTATTGGTGTCTTTCTGGAAATGTTTGTCTGTAACTGTGTAAATGCAGCAGCACTTTCAATTAAAAACAAAAGGGAAATTGGGTTGTATTGGTGTAAATCCTTAACAGTTGAACCCATAGATACGACAAAAGTAGTAGTTGTAGTACATGTTAGTGGTATGTGTGTACAACTTGTAATCTCTCCTGAATTTCCCTCAGGTCCCCTCATCTCGCCATCAGAGTTGGATCGTCTGTCTAACCTTCATTCTCTGGCTCTGGATTTCTCTGACTTGACATCTGAGCTTTGTGGTCTGCTGGCATCTCCACATCGAACTCCACTGCATCGCATCTCCCTGCTGCTCAATGGCGCCGCCCTGGAGTTCAAACCATTAGAAGGGACCGCTACCGAGGACGATTGGAAGGCACTGGTAATGCAACATGTATCTTTGTTTCTCAGTCTTGTTGGCCCTCTGCTAGAGTTATTACTGGACAACCTCATGCTTTATTTAATGAAAAGATAAGAGTGTTTGAAATTAATTATGTCAGTGAAACAGCGGTTACATAGCCACTTTTTGTCAAGTCTGTCCTGATCCTCCCCAGATTCGTGTTAGTGCCAACCTGCGAGTGTACATCATGGCCCTGGAGGTCAACAGCTCAGAGCTCCTCGGGGTCCTAAAGCCTAGCCTTCCTCTGGAGCGCCTCCACCTTGACAGTTACAGCACACTGGTGACTGACGCCACATTGGAGCTCATTTCCCAGCAGTATAACAAGACGCTGACTCACTTCCTGCTCCTGAGGGATGACCCTGACTTCCCTGACCTCAGCATCAATCGGAACGAAGACCCGTTGGTCCTCTTGGCATGGAGATGTACTCAGCTGGCTGTACTGGTGATACATGGTGAGTTAAGCTTGTTGTTTCGGGGATGTACAGTACGTGACTTCAGGTTCATTCTGATCAGTGCTGGGCCAACCTTATGATGACAAACACAAGTGGTTGTAGTGATTAGCATGGTAGTGGTAGTATATAAATTGGGTCAGGCTTGATTGGAGTAATCTGAATGGCTTTTTACTTGACAATGGGTTGGAAGCCAAGAAAAACAGTACTGACTTTAAAACCTACATGTTGCTACTACGATATATCAATTCCAGTGCTGCTGTTGAAACCTAGTTTTTACATTCATGTGTGGTTAGCGAAAGTGCTCTGCTTTGCTTTCAGGAAATCGAAACTTTACAGAATTGAAGTGCTTATTTTCAGAGGCGTCATTAATTGTACTTGTGGTAACTCAAGACAATGACTCTTACAGTAGTTCTTTTCTAAGCAAGATTTAACCATGGCTGGCCCTAGATAGCCACTATCATGTTAAGCTTAACATTTAACCTAAATAAATCAATTTGTTGGCCACAAGAAACTGTAAACGCAGAAAGTTGTGCTTCTGGCCACGTGATGGATTTAAGTCCAATATTCGCTCTCCTGATAGCTCTGTTTTGCTCTATACCAACTCCTGAGAACAAATGTGTAGCTTGTTAGCAGTTCACAATTAGTCACTAACTTTGTCTGGTGCAGGTAGCATAGAGTGGGTTTATTCTCACTGAAAACCGCTTCCTGCTATGTTTGGAAACAAAGCTGATTAGAGTGAGTGAACCAAGCAGTGAGGTTGCTAGCAGCAAAAAATGAGTTGAGGATAAATGCAGAGTTGGTGGTTATAATCTGTGGATTTGTCACTATGTGAGACATCTTCAACATAACACATCGTTACATCCATTTTGAATGTAAGATTTAAATAAAGAAGCTTCAAGGCTTGCTTAATGTCTGTGGTATAGCAGTGTCCTGGTAGGAAGCAGAATCTCTAACATGTTTGACATGTTTTCAAATACTGCACAGCAATTGGTTGAGATTTTGCAATTCATATTGTCAGTATATAACTATATGAGATGAGGAAATGATAAGTGACAGAAGAGAATCCCATTCCTAATGAGTGTCAATTTGCAACCATTATATCATCATATATTATGTCATGGGTTGTACCTAATGGTATGTTGAGTGTAAAGCTGTACAGAATAGGCCTGTCACGTTAACAAATTTTGCTGGACGATAAATTGTCCCAGAAATGATTGCGATAAACGATTTAATATTGTCGTTCTGAGACCATTTTCATCTAATATAGTGATAATGGCATAATAATGCAGGTACAACTTCTCAAAGATCAATAAACTTTTATTTCTAAAGAATATTTAACACTGGACCTGGAAGACATTTTAAATATCCACAATAAATGAACAAAACAACCAAAAACAATAAATAAAATCCTCATTTTTATTTATCATGCAATTAATTGATTTATTCCATATTGCGACAGGCCTAGTATAGAATATTCATTATTTATCCTTCTTATTGGCCAGATTAGTCCACCTCCCTGAACACGTCTCTCTCTGTAGGTTACACTGTTTGGGCCCATAATTTGGTGGCCATCTCTCGGCTGCGTGGCTCCAACCTTCGCGTCCTGACCGTCTCTGAGGAGAGCATCGACTTTGATCCGGACCAGGCAGTGTGCATGGAGGGCGACCCGGTCCATAACCTGGTCAAGGAGGTTTCTCTGGGCCTCGCCCGTGTCTGGCACCCTTGCCTGGATTCCAGCCTGGTTTTGTCCGAACCCACCCATCACTTCCACCATGAGCTGCACGCCTTCAGCATGGGCATGTAGGCAGGGATGGCAAGTCCAACACATCACAGCCTAAACTGTGTCAAGACCAGTCCAGACCAACAAAGTCCAAGTCACCTCAGACCTCTAAACCCGGCCAAAGCAGACCTAAGTGAGAAATCTAAACTGGATCTTAAAACAATCTATGAATATCATTTATGTGAGCTGATTGTTTTTATTTTTACTTTTATTTTTGGTTTCTTTCACCGGGGTTTTAGCACACAATCAAGTCCCACCATTTTCCAAATGATTCCCCCTGTTTTGCCTCCTGATTATCTAGTTAGCCAGTGTCTTGGAAAAACAGATAAAATCTTTGATGTTTTAAATAGTTTTTTCCAATTAAGAATGTCCCTTTTAAAACTGGATATTCTAATATAAACTGGATATTCATTCAGTTAGAAGTCATGCCACTCTGTGGTCCCTGACCACAGACGAGACTTGAGTCATGAACCATTTTTTATTTGTCTGCCAAAATGGGTCACTCGTACTCTGCTGCTTCAAATGCCCTCTTGTCTGGCATGGCCCAGTCTGGTCTGGTCTTGATCGAAAAGTCTTCAGCGCTTGATGTCCCCCCCCTTCACCATAATAACCTCCAGAGCCTCTGTATGATGTAACTTTGATTTCTTTGAGTGTTAATCTCTCCCTGCTCTGTGTATAATCTTGTTTTCCTGTGTGGTGGTTCCCTTGCCTGTATAGGCTTTGTGTGTATTTAAATACAGATATATTATTATTATTATTATTATCCTGCTAACAGCGAGAACAGGACAGGCAGGCGGGTTGAGTGATGGACCGGTGGGATTTAGGAGGGGGGGAATGCTTTTTTTTTTTTTTTTTTTTGCTTTTTTAACCTCTGCTCTGTCTGCTCAACTCTAGCAAAGGTTGGGGTTTGTAAACTAACCTATCAATCGCTTCCTGGGTAACACAACCATAGCTGCTTCTTCTGTTGCTCTGAAAGAGCAGCTTGTGCACTTGTCCACTAGTTTGAGAGCCTTGGCCAGCAGGGTGGGAATCTCCACTGCAATGTGGCTGACTGTGGCAAGTGCTAATCAGTTGTAATGCTGTGTTCAGCAACAACCATGTCAGTGCTATGGCTCGGATCAATGGATATATTAAGGATTTTGAGCACCTTACTGATGGTGTAATGGAGAATATTGTTACATGCTTGCAGCCAACACATTTCCCGGCCAGCTCACTTGTTGACTTTTTGGGAAACCTTGCTAGCTGATTAACTGGGGAGCCTCGTCTTCCGACTGACATTCAGAGGCGAACTATAAAATGCAGCCTGTCACAATACAACACCCCCTCCCCCGCTCTGTTCTATTTTGATCTGTAATGAGCTGGTAGTAAATGTTTGCATATTTTTTTTTTCTATATTCAGGATATAGGATATAGCTGCTCTTTGCTCTCAATTAGAGGTCAAGACTTTCTGACTGGTATCACTGGTTCCAGAGCCCTTTTTGTATTAAAATGTATTTGAGTCAAAGAAAAGAAGTCATCGAGTCAAAGAAAAGAAAAGGAGTATGCGTCATAATATGAAGGGCTCTGAGATTAAAAAAACCTAGAAATAGTTCTGCATTATTCTGAAGAGGAAATGGGTTTTCATTCTATATATATATATATATATATATATATATATATATATATATATATATATATATATATATATATATATATATATATATATATATATATATATATATATATATATATATATATATATATATATATATATATATATATATATATATATATATATATATGATTAATCTTTGTGACTACTTCCAAATTCTTGGTGTGGCCATGCAAACAAATCTTCTGTAGGCACATCTTTTCTAAGGTAGCGAATAACAAACCCAGGTTTTTGCTGCCATGCCAGCAATGCAGATTGTAGGCAGGAAGTAGTTTTCTCTCAATGGCGGATTTTGTGTTTTCGAGTAAAACATTTCTCGATAAAGAACCGGGAAAAGAAAATGATGCACTGAATGTAACTAAACTCTCATTCTGTTGCCCAGTCGGGTTATTGTTTTATATTGAAGGCCTGCTGTATAGCTATATTTGCCTCATAAATTTGGCAGATGCATATCTTGCCACAACAGTCATGGCTACTGAATAAATGCATTTGGACGTGGGTTCCACTGACAGCCAAGACTGGGTACATTTTTTTTTTTTTTTTTTTTTTTTTTTTTTTGGGGAGAAGTGGCACCTACAGCACAACAAGGCTTTGGGTCATAACCTTTGGCGTATTTCTGTGATGAAAAATATTCTCTGTCAGTCTCAGGTAGGCTTTTAACATCACTATGACCAGGACAGCGGTGGTGATAATGTCGAGTACAGTTTGTAAAACAATCAGTTAGTGTGAGATATTGTCGTCGTTTTTTTGTTTTTCCTCTTGAGTCACAGTTGCCTTGGAAACAGCCCCTTGTTTTCTGGATACAGTTGTTGTTGTTATTAATGATGTTTATCTTGCCATCTGATAAACCCTCGCTCCACCTTGGTTGGGGGATTAGTAAACCTAATCATATACATTTGTTTTCAAAGATTAAGGTTGATAGACTAAAGAATGGCAAAACAAGTCTGCTCATTGCACATGTTTTATATCTCCAGTAGATGTTGTGTAGGACCGAGAGCGGCTGTGGAGTGAAGGAAATCCATGCTGTCGATGGACCTGCTGGGCCAGAATTTATAAATGAAATAAATGTTATTCAGGCTCTGTGGAAGTACAAGCATGTCAAGGCTCAGAGCCCTTGCCAGGCATTGTCGACCAAATATCTTGTGCTCCACACAAACCTAATTGTGAGTATGACCAGTGAAGAACTGGGCGAAGAATGGTTACATCTGATGCTCCGGTGTTGTTGTGACTACTGAACGGTTATTAATGACAACTGTGGTAGACTGGTGTCTTATTAAGGCATTTCTTGAGCCGAGTTGACTGTTGGGTTGGGCTTTAGAGCACCTATAACATGCATAAGTAAATGCTGCCAACTAGCCATTGTTAGGAAAGTTACCCTCCCAAATGGCTTCAGCTCACTTGTTTTGCACACCATGGCGCTTTAGAGGTCGGTGCAATGGCACTGCAGACTGTGAAGGTCCGTATCAAGGTCTGTAGTTTACAAGATTGACCTGCGATTTTCCCATGGACTTATATGGACCGTGAGTTATACAGTGTGCCAGCACTTTTCTAGGTTCAGTGTGAATTGGTCCCAGTGGTTACCAAATGTTTGCTCATCTGTTAATGGACCTTGATGGTTTTAGCCATGATAATCTCTCTAGTCCTTGGTCCATATCTCAGGCTGTCTGTGGCTGTATATAGAGCTGCACACTCAAACACTCCAGAGGGGATAGCCATACCAACGTAACACATTCAGACCAAAATATGTTGGCTTTTATCTCATTTTCTTCCTCCCCTCCTCCTAATTGTACCTCTTGTCTCATTTTTTAGAGCTCAACTTTGCTCTTTTATGCGAGAGATTTAAGCTGTTTGTATTGTATATAGGCATCACCTGATAAGGAGGGAAAAATCACGGCAATCTACAGTAGAATGTAATTTCAAACTAGAGGGTCACCTGAGTGGCGCGAATAGATTTTTACTAACAACCTATTTTAAAAAGCTGATTTTACAAACTCCACCCTCACCCACCACAGGTGTTTCCTCCTCTGGTTCCTGTCTTCTCAAGTCCCCACACATTATTGGCTCCACACTAGATTTCAGATCGCACCGTTTGGGCCGGCCAAATTGTTTTTGCCCAGAATAAAAGGGGATTTGCTGTGGGCTTTTTCTCAGACTATGGTCAGCTTAAGCAGGATAACATTTTCATTTAACTATAATATTCCCATTTGGATAATGTATATAAAAAAAGAAGTGCTGTTCTAATCATAAATTTCACTCCCATACACTTATGAAAAAGTCTTCCTGTATGGAGGCTCTAGGACAAATTCTTTATCAAAAGTTAATGTTTTGACAATTTGCAATTATAGACATATTTCACAATCCCAAAAGTGCAGAGAAAGATGAGAGATTATAAAGACAATATGCATGAGAGCAGAAAGGCACTGCAAAACAATGTTTTTTGTTTTTGATCCTGTTAGGTTTTGTTTCTTCACCAATAGACACCAAAATGTTAGTGAAGACTGTGTGGAACGAGTTCTGTGTTGTCCTTGCAAGGAGAGAAGAGGTGAGACAAAGTTCTGCCAGTAAGCCAATGCTGATAGGCAAATAACTTTACCCTCACATAGAGTTTGGCAAAATAAACGACAAACATGGTCACTGTATGGCATAGCATTTTAAAAACTACGATCAGTGGGAAAATGACACATCCCTGATCTCTTTGTATCATCGTTAATAGCTGAATATTGAGCCATCTTGTGCCTGAAAGCTTCTGGAGTCTTACTGCTTTTCAAACCTCTGCTCTCCCCAAGTTATTAGCTTTGTGTTGTTTGTAGTTGTTGCTGTGATTGTTAGTTCACTCCTTAGGGAAGCCGCATTAGAAGCTATAGTAGCTAGGGTTTCCGAACATGTTTCAGCACTCATGCTTTTTATTTTCTCTTGGAGCGTGCCTGTATTTTCTGAGCACGTTTACATGTAAGCTTTCAAAAGTGTACCCAATAGTAGTGTGTAAATAAGATGGTTTGACTGTGTGTGTGAACAAGTTGTCAGTAGCGCAGCCGTCATGTTCTCTGCATGCAAGTGTGTGTGTGTGTGTATTGAAGGAGGGGTGGGGGGGAGGGACTTGCTCATGTTCAGCAGTGTAGTCTTATCACTTCTACTGCAGCAGGAAACCGCAACAGAAAATCCTTTTGTTCTCAGGGTACAATCAGTTTTCAAAAAGAGGAGGAGGAGGAGGAGGGAAAGTTACAATAGCTCAGGCCTCTAGCTCACTTGTATGAATAGTAGGAGTCACTGGATCTGTTCTCCTCCCTTGTTGTGTTTTAAGCTGCCAAAGACCACAGTGGAACAAACTTAACCCAGACACAAGTCTATCTGAAGTGCCCATGGACACACACACTGGCAGGAGGCTGGTCCAGTATTCTTTCCTACTCTACACCTCCTTCTAATACTTTTCTCCTCCGACATTTGTTTGCTGTTGATATACTATGGACCATACTGTGCTGGACCAGGTCAAATGTCAATAGTCTCGTCCTGTGGTTGGCGTGAAAAGAGACCAAAGCAGACCTGCGAACTAACATTTGGCCAATGTTAGTGGCTGCACCCTATGTTACGAAAATGTAGGATTTCACACTAGCTGTGTATAATGTGTGTGTTATGGAAGGCGCAGTTGGACATTTATAACCCACATATGTTACTATTAATAAAGGTAAGCAGCGTTGTAGCACAGCTTGTACAATGTGGCCAAATTCCTATCTGTGAATGGCACTCAGGGTCTACGCACTGCATGTTGCTGAGGCATCATAGAGCAAAGCAAGGCCTTTCTAGTCCAGCGCAGTATGCTTCTATAGTGTGACAGAGGCTGAAGCAGAGAGGTCTGGCCACCATATTGCTCCCCCTCTCGCTCTCTTTTTCCCCCCCCATCACCTGTTTCACTGTGAGGAGTGGGTGAATGTAAAACTTAACGCGAGGAGGACGAGGAGTTTGGTTCAATCTCAGAACACGTCAGGGACTAAACATTCCCTCGGATGCTTCCTGAAGCTACTTTCTGACAGATTGTAGCCTCCCAGCTGGGACACATGCCAGCGTGCCTGATCTGATATGTTGCACGGCAAGCCTGTGGCCAAGGTCAAATTTGATGGGAAGTGTTTAGTCCCAGGCTTTTGGAGCTGTAAAGTGATTTGCTGCTAGAGATCTGCTAGGAACAGGACATTCCACATGGGGGTCAGTCAGGCCATCTGACTTGCAAACAGTTTACTACAAGGCTAAAGTGTCCGCATTTTTTTTATTTTTTTTTTTACTTTGAATGAGTTGGTCTTTTTTTTTTTTTTTTTTTTTTTTTTTTGAAGGAACACCAGCTGGTCTGAGCAGAGTGGAGGTGTGATACCATTTAGAAGTGGTAAATTAAAGTGTGTCGCTCTTTGAAAGGACTGTGTTTCTAACATGTGTTTCTGCAATGCCAAGTTTTGCTTTCACTTGATGCTTCAGCATCCTGAGGGCATTTTGCAGCATTTTGTGTCCGGTACACAAAAGGTCACAGGTGTGAAAGCAATTTACACTGACTGTGTGCTAAACATAAGGACTAGCTTCTCTTTTTACTAAATAAATTGGTTTCACCCATTGAATCAATCTGCCAGATTAAAGAACATCACAATACAGTAAGAGGAAGTTTGTCTGCGTATTTAGTACATACATGAATGCACACAGAAGTGACAGTACATAATCCCTATGGATACACAGGGGCACCTTGAGTCTGGGCTGGATTTATTTATACACCATATGCAGAGAGAGGTTTATGTATGACTATACTACACTGTGTGCACACAGAAAGACGGATCTGTGCTCACAGAGCCTTACTTTTAACAAGTTCTGCCATTAAACTGAATGGTTTGAAGGCGAGATGAGACGTCAGTTATTCAGGAGACCATTACCAGCAGTTACTGTATATTGATATGGTCGCAGCCAGTTTAATCTGCCCTTTTGACACGTTTGTTTTCTTTTTGTTTGTTTTTCTGTGCTCTTTATATGCATTCATAGAGAAATCCTGGAAGAAATCAGGACCCCTGTGGCCTGATGGTAATTGAATCCACATAGCTGCCCTCTAATGTACTCCATCTGAGACCGTTGGACTTGACAGCTTATAAAAACGGTTGTGATCGCAGCGCTGTAGATATACAGGGATCTGGGTACATCTGTCCTACCAGGCCCCATATACATTACAAAGAGTTGGGTTCTAATACTCAATAGCCAATAGTAATACCATTGACATGGACAGATGTGTGAGCAACCAGCGTGTGTTATTTTAGTACCAAAGCAGCCGACCGTGTCAGATCTGCATCTGTCTAAACCGGCTCACAGCCACAGGCAGACGCACATCAGACATTACGGTTTCATTTCCACTTTGATCATTGGTCATGCTCTATGCCAACTTGAGAGTTTGTAATGTTGACTTTCTGGATGTTTGCAGTCTCATGAAAGTATACTTAAAATAGCTGTAGTAAGATGCCTACAACATGTTTTTGAAGGGATTACCATTAAGAGACAGGGTTTCCTCATCACAATGTGAGATTTCAAATGCTTCCTGTTTGTTTTATGTTTTTTACCTAAATGCTAAGACCATGGACTACTACCAGACATTGAATAGGCTCACATAGGGCTGGACTCCTACAGGAATGTGATGAATCTCATTAACACCTTGACAAATGTTTCTGTAATTTAGGAAAAAACACTGGATGTGCATTGCACTGATATAAAATCAGTCCTGTGTAACAGATATAGATAGATGTGTATAAGGCTAGATATATTGTCAGTAAAGGGGAGGTTCACACAGACCAAGGCCATTAGCCACACTGAGAGCCTTAGAGAAAGTTGGGATTGCCCAGTTTTCCATTTCAGCCATAGCTGACAGTAAAACTAATGCTCCAGCCAGCTTATGATGATGATGATGGTCTTAGCATAACGGTGATCTTAACGGGAATTATTTTTACACTTTCACCACATTGTATTTCTAGAGAAGAAACAAAAAAAAAATAGCACTGAAAGCATAACCTGGCCAAACTCTGTCAGTAGCTGTGGTGCATACCCTGGACGTTGGTGTAGCGCCTGGCTATATCAAGGAACTGATAGATATTCATGCTCAGTGTCAGCCAACTATCTTCATTAAGATCTCAGCTACCGTGGCTCTGATGTTTCTGGCTGCTAAACAAAGTCTTTCTTGTCAAGTCTGGAGAGCCAAACCTCCTAATTAGCCAGGCAGGCAGGCCTGCTGCCCAGTCCAGCCGCACAACTATGCAAGAGGAATGCATATAATCCACACTCTTCTCTATTTTTTTTTTTTTTTCCTTCAGTTTTTAACATTAGGTTTTCTTTTTCTCACTGCCACGCAGTAGTAATGAAGACGTAAACTAATAAGAACTTGCAATGACAATACTTGGCCTTATGATGATTTCTGAAATATTATCATTTAGTTTTAAGATCTTTTGATTCTGGTCAGCCAGCCCAGCGACAGCAGCGGTGACGGCGGGCTCACTCTTGGTCTCTGTGAGACTGGCTAGACGGCCCCAGTTTTATCGTGGTACGAATGTTGTGCATTTGTTTAAAATCAGGACAGTTTGCAATAACAGCAGTCTTACTAGTGGCCACAAAGGGGCACGAGCAGTGCTGACAGCGCCCGGCTACGTCTTAAGAAAACCATAGAGGAAGAAATATAAACTATATAAATAGATATATAAACTCACACAGTGCATATTTGTATTAGGTATCAACAATGCATTACCATGGTATAATCTTATGCAACACATGTCCGGGTTCAATTTATGAACATGAAGTATATTATAAAATCACACAGACTTTGTAAATCAGAAGCTATGTTGTGTGTTTTGTTTTTTTTGCGAAAATGGGTTTACCATCCTTAATGTTGAATATCCTGAGCGTTATGTTCCTGTGTGATTGTGTTTGTTAAAGTGAGCACATAGCAGTGGGTTTTACCTTCTTTCTGTAACCAGATGTAACCCAAAACACAGCTGGACAGCTGGATTTCCAATGACGTGTAGAATATTTTAATTACATTTCTTTGTTTCTTAAACACTTTATTATCTGATCTGTACACAGTTTTACAATCGTGGGAGTAAAAGCATGGATTAAGATCTGTTCTAACCAGCAAAGAAAAGTTCCACTCCAAAAACATACCTGCATTTGTCCATGTATAAGAACCTTTTTAGTTGAGAACTTGGCTTAATCTACGTCTGTGAAACTGCTCTTTAAATTAAAGACTAAAATAATATAAACCTCTGATTTGAAACCTGTCCAGCTGATTTTCATTTTAGTGTGCAGGGAAAGCGTCCTCTCCAGCTGTGAGGACAGATTTTATCATAGAGAACAGTGTTGATCCATGGTTCTGTTGTGGAGAAAAGGGAGGGCACGTTACAAACCTCCATGTTAAACCTCCGGCATACACTTGAGGGGTCAACCTGCCGAATGTCGATTTGAATTAATGTTGAATGAATGCTTCTCTTCTTTTAGTCAGTGAATAAAAACATTAAAAAGTTGTTTGCTTTCCATTGTCTTGTTTACCTTGTTTTCAGCTTCAGCAGCATGCTGGGTATACACCGATACGATTCTTTAACCTCCTGGGGTTTAAAAAATGTCACACACACTCTCTACCGGTCAAAAGTTTGGGGTCACTTAGAAATTTCCACTCTATTCCAGACAGTTTTTTTTTTTTTTAATCAGGGCAGCAGTTTTCAGATTACATTATGTGCTTACATCATTGCAAAAGGGTTCTCCAATGTTTTCTCAGTTAGCCTTTTAAAATGATATCATATATTGGATGAATGGTTGCTGAGAATGGCCAATGTAGATATTGCATTAAAGATCAGCCACTTCTTTCTACAACAGTCAAGAACCCTTTTGAAATTATGTAAACACATAATGTAATCTGGAAACTGCTGCCCTGATTAAAAGAAAACAATGCAACTGATCTCGTGTGTGTGTGTGTGTGTGTGTGTGTGTGTGTGTGTGTGTGTGTGTGTGTGTGTGTGTGTGTGTGTGTGTGTGTGTGTGTGTGTGTGTGTGTGTGTGTGTGTGTGTGTGTGTGTGTGTGTGTGTGTGTGTGTGTGTGTGTGTGTGTGTGTGTGTGTGTGTGTGTGTGTGTGTGTGTGTGTGTGTGTGTGTGTGTGTGTGTGTGTGTGTGTGTGTGTGTGTGTGTGTGTGTGTGTGTGTGTGTGTGTGTGTGTGTGTGTGTGTGTGTTTTAAGATTTAGAAAATTAAGATTAATAGGAAATATTGAGAGACACTGCAACCTATTACAGTACTCACCCACCCCATGGAGTTACCTTATCTAGCCGTTCGGTGCTCAAGTGGAGGATTTACATTTGAGCAATGATCACAGGTTTTATTCAGGAAAAAGAAACCTAAAGGCCATAGATAAGAATAACTATGGTGTAGCCGAAAGCCACCCCTAAAAACGGTGGAACAAGTGTGCAACGTTATTCACTTTCTGTTTTGTTTTTTTTTAACGTACGTTACATTAATTTACATATTTTTAAGTCGTTTTGATATTAATATTTCCCCATATAGTTTTGCATCGTTGTTCCTGTGTGATTGTGTTTGTTAAAGTGAGCACAAAGCAGTGGTTTTTACCTTCTTTCTGTAACCAGATGTAACCCAAAAGACAGCTGGATTTCCAATGACATGTAGAATATTTCAATTACATTTCATTTGTTTCTTAAACACTTTATTATCTGATCTGTACACAGTTTTACAAACATAGGCGTAAAGGCATGGATTAAGACTTGTTCTAACCAGCAAAGAAAAGTTCCACTATCGTTTTGCAGACACAACAGAGAGAATGCTCACTGCTCTTTTTAGTTTATACCAGCTTTGTTCAGAGCTCAGACAAAGAGCTTGTTTACATCTGGGTAATGAGATTATCATGTTGGTCTTATGCAAGTAAGCTGAAACAATACATTTGTTTTGTGTCCCAAAGTTACCATGTAGGCGACAATATGTAGCGTCACACTATAATTTAATAAATGTGACTTTTAACTTTGTCTAATAGGCACCTACCACACATTTTGCAATCACCTATTAGTCAGGTGTTTGTTATGTATTCTACTCATACTGGGTTGAAAAAGCTCATCCTGCATGCAATTTGTTGGGATGTTTTATATATATATATATATATATATATATATATATATATATATATATATATGCACTATAGGTGTCATATCACCATATACAGGTAAACAGTCATACATTATGAGTTGACTGACTGCTATAGTACAAGTTGTGGTACTATAATTCCTGGGGATCTTGTGACTCACAGACTACTCCTAAAAACTCCTGGAAAGGATCATAATTAAAGGTCTCCAATATTACTATTTTGCAGAAAAGCATTCAGTGCTTTAATAACATCAAATGATAGCTGATTTGCTTCCCTTTAGTCGTTTGGCAGGAAACATTCTGAAACAAACAGGTTTGTTTTATTGTATGTGGGTGTGAATATGCAAGTAGCAACATGCTGGTACAGTAGGCATGCACTTATACATAGTTACACACGTCTTGTTCACTGTTATAAGAAAAAAACCGTGATCGTTTTCAGGCAACTGTAACGTGCACAGACGTAAACATTAAGGGAAATTTTATTTTTACTGAGTAAATTGTGACATTAAAAAGTTGTAGCTGTTGCGTTTAAGATGAAAACCGAGCAGCAGATGGCGATAATGAACCAAAACCTCGCATGTCAGCTACGGGTAAAGAAGAAGGAAGAAGAAGAAAGAGCGCATGGGAAGGTAAAAAAAGAAGAAGAAACGACACGTGATTCGTGCTAGCTATCTGGAAGCAAGATGGCGGTGGTGGTGCGTAGCTTGCAAGACCAGCTTGAAAAAGCAAAGGAAAGCCTGAAAAATGTGGACGACAATATTCGTAAATTAACGGGACGTGATCCTAATGAATCAAGGTAAACGAGGAAAAAAAAGGCTCGAGTGGTTATTTTGCATGTGGCGTATTTCTAGTGATACGCAACCAACTTGCTAGCATTCAAATGACTACCGATATGTGCTAGCATGAGTCGGTTAGCTAACGTTAGTTAGCAAACATTACCACCTCCTTAGATTGTTTTGTGCTAGCCGAATTTACTCTAGATCGCCTTACATATGTCCAAACTGATTAATTAGCCGTACAAAAGTACTAAATAATACCCTAACTGCTCTTAGCTTAGGAGTGGAATATCGAAGCCAGTAGGCCAACTATTGCCATGCCTTGCATGCGTCGTCCGGGTATCATCACAGATTTTCCTGTTTAGTAACGTTAGTGCTAACATGGCTCTGCTTCTAGCAAAGTAACCATACCGTTAACAAGAAAATGATAATCTTTTCTTTCAGAGCTGATGTGACTCAGAACTAATGATATTGTTCTTTTGTGTTGACCTTGTTTCTTGCTGTTTACACAGACCGGGTCAGATCCGTCGGCTCGGCGGCCCCACGGCAGGCCCAGGTGGAGGTAGAGGCAGAGGAATCAACCTGCTCAGGTAAATTCAGCGGCACGTATGTTCATTCAGATAGTTGTAGAATCAGGGGGTGCTCTCAAATGGCCTGCAAACCATGCACATTTGAATTAGAAAAAAAGCTCTACATTCCTAACAGTATAAATGCACACCTCCTTTAAGCGACGTTTGTGAACTAGTTCAGTTCCCGTTGAAAACATACCTGTTAGGAACGGTCCTCCTGTATTGCTGCTTGCAGCTTTCCCGATTGTAACTAAGTACATTTACTCAAGGACTGCACTGTACAACTTTGAGGTACTTGTACTTTACCTGAGTATTTCTGTTTTATGCTACTTCTGCTCCACCACACCTCGGAGGCAAATATTAGCTTCACTCTACTATATATATATATATATATATATATATATATATATATATATATATATATATTTTTTTTTTATTGTTAAAAAAAAGCCGATACCGATTTTTTTCTAACCACTTTACAATCTCACACAAATATTTATTTTATATCCTTTCTTTAATAGAACATTTTGCACAGAACATAGAAAAATGTTTGAACAGATAATGGATCACTATAAAATAGAACTATATAAATTACTCCTGATGTGGGAAATTCACACACATCTGAAGTGCAATGTCAGAACCATTTCCTTCTTTTCACATCCAATATCCAAATGAAAATTTGGTTTTTGGTGTCGTCCCTCCACGCCCTACTTTTTCCTTGCAGGTGTTGCATATTGCAAACTTATCTTCTGCACACACGCTGAAGAATTTCCAAACCGCTGACATGTTGCAGGTTAATTCACGAGGTTCCCTACATGTGAGAATAGCGCGGACACGCGCTTCACACCGCGAGCGGGTACGTGCGACACACGGCAGAACAGTTGAGAGAAAGGAAAAAGACTGTGATGTCGCGTCCGTGTGTGCGTGCCCCCTTGAGAACTGTAACTCGTATAACTTTTGTTAATTGTAGCATTGACCGGCATGAAATCGGCCTATGTCAGACTGACCTGCCGGTCATGGCCGAGCACGTGAAAACCGGCCAATTCTGGTCACCGGCCGGTCTATCGGTGCATCTCTAGTTTACTGAATTACAGGAAACGTGGTGAATCTGTTTTTATTCGGTAAATCTGGTCGTAATCAGAGGTGCGTTGTTGTTTTCCTTGTTTTTGTGAACCGAGTTCTGCTGATACAGACACCAGCTGAGCTTGACTGTTAGCCGCCAAGCGGTTTATATCAGCCAGGTGAAGACGTGCTGGATTCAGTCTGCAAAGCCCTGCCTGTGCTGTTATTTAATGCTTCTTTTTTAAACTCTTTGTAGTACACAATTACATATATATATTATCCCAAACCACTGTCTCCGTGTCCTTTCCCAGGCGTAGTCTCTCAGACATGGGAAGCGGCGGCCCCCCTGCCAAGCAGAGGGACATCGAAGGAGCCCTGCTGAGGTGAGATATTTTATTTTATTTTTATATGCATTTGCATCTACCTGTCATACTAACAGCAACTCTGCACACAATTTAATGATGGTAAAACATCTCATGTAGACTGAAACAAACCTATTAGAGCTGATGCAATTACTCTAAACTCGAGTAATTTAAGTTATTAAACAAAACTGTTAACACTCTGCTATGATGCTTTAGTCATCCTAAATGTAGAATCATGATTAAGCTTTTAGAATGAGCGAGTAGATTAGTAAAACAAATAGATTGCTGCTCAGTTATGAACAGAATGTAACCAGTTGTAATAACCGTTTAATGCTGATATTGGGAAATGTACCACTTGCTGGTATAGCTGAAGGGGGTCCAAGCTGTTTCATTTGAACGTAGCTCATATGACTGTTTACTCTCTGTTCTGTGGTTGTGTATTGTTGCAGTTATTTTTGTACCCCTTTCTTGTCTTCAGATCACGCCCTGGGTATAAGTCATTGAATTATTTTGATTCTTTGTAATCTGACAGATGTGAGGCTTCAATTAGCATAGCTGACAGCTATGAGTACAGCAGTTGCTATATTTGCATTGATTAAGTGTCTGTCTATCATGGGCGTCTGATCTTCTCTGTGTGTGTCTGCAGGCTTGCGGGGGACCAGAGGGCCAGGAGAGACGCGCGTCACGACAGCGACGCCGAGGATGATGACGATGTCAAAAAGGTAAGACTAAAGAGTTTATCGCTTCTGTGTTGGTAGTGCCGTTCATATGTGCAGCACGTGTGGGGAAAGTGTAGCATCTGATGTGTTTTGGGTAAACCAAAATGCATTAAAAGCCTCAGGCAGACTGAAAGGCAGCTCAGACAATATTCTGATACAGATTGTCATTATTAAATGTCACATTTAAATGTCAAATATTAGGAGAAGCTGAGACATTCAATGTTTTTGAAAGACAAACGGACCTAACAAATTGTTTTTTCTTCTTCCCTCAGCCGGCGTTGCAGTCGTCTGTAGTAGCTACCTCCAAGGAGAGAACACGCAGAGACCTCATTCAAGATCAAACCATGGATGAGAGGGGCAAACAGAGGTAGGCCGACATGAGCAACCAAAAAAAAATCTAAACCTAATAGACAATATAAATCATTGTACAACTGAAAATGTGCTGTTGTCTGTAAGGGTGGGCTTGTGTTCTTGTTCAGGAATCGGCGTATGTTCGGCCTGCTGATGGGGACCCTGCAGAAATTCAAGCAAGAGTCCAACGTCTCCACAGAGAAGGTGAGGAAAAATCTATCCAGTTGTATTTCAATCAGGAGAGACTTAATTTAACCCTTCTGGAGTCTTCCCTTCAACCTTGAACATTTTTTTTTTTTTTTACATTTTGAACATTTTGAACATTTTTTCACAATTTGTTTTTGCTTTTTCCAACGTTTTACATTTTTCTACTACACATTTTCAGCCCTTATTTCTACGTCCCATATTTTCTGATATAAAACAAATTTAAAACGGGTCACTGTGACCCGAGGTCAACGCAAGGGTTAAGAGTGAAATGAGTTTAATGAACATGGTGCAAAATGGGTTATGTTTAGATTCTTTGGCGATTAGGCTCCGTCACAATGTTCATTTAAAAGGGGTATAGAGGCAGTGGATAAATAGGTGCTGGGAATGATGACAACTGACAGCAGCAGAGAGTAGAACCGATTTTAAAGTTTGAATGCAACAACGCCCATGGAGATTGTGGTAAATCTGGTTTGTTTAACGGAGTTAACATTCAGCTGATGACAATGCAGCGGATTAGGTTGGGAGATAGAAATGTGAAGCATAGAAGTCTTCCTGAAAGAATTTACGCTGCACTGCATTAGTGAGCTGACTGCCATTGAGCAGGTCAGACAGAGAGAATAAATGGTCTTCCTGAGAGGTACATTAAGAATTGTAAGTCATCCAATAAGGCAAATACAACAAAATGCATATTTGTATCACTTAGATACTGAATTAGATGGTAGTTTTTAGCTAATCTGTCACTGAAACCAGACTGAGAAGAAAATGTGGTTAATCTGTGTGCTCTGATTTGAGAATGAGAAGTAATGGATGTAAGCAGGGCCGTCATGTTTCATTGTATTGTTTCTGTGTTTGGTAAAGCACTTTTTAATTTAATATTTGTATATTGAGGACATTTGATTTCCATTCAGTTCACAGTGGCATTTACAAAAACCCAACTGCTGACATACAGTATTTGTACAGTACATTGGCTGCTTTTGCACTACAACTGTGTTCATTTTCCTCTTTAACTCTTCCTATCCTTAATCCTGTCTCTGTCCATCTCTTGCTTTTGCCCACACAGCAAAAGCGACGTACGGAGATTGAGCAGAAGCTTGAGGTTCAGGCTGAGGCTGAGAAAAAGAAGGCGGAGAGTGATAAGAGGGAGCTGTTTGAAGAGAGGAGAGCCAAACAGACTGAGCTGAGACTACTGGAACAAAAAGTGGAATTAGCTCAGCTGGTAAGAAAATATTTAGGAGTCCATGTCAGTGGGGGGTCCGGGGCCTTGTTGATGAGGCTGACTGCAGAGGGGAAGAAGATGTTTGCATTTGGAGGTGGTTGAGAAAAATGAATGCATAAATATAGTGTAATGTTTTGTTGTGACGTTTTAGAAACAAATGACAGTTTGTAATTGTATTTAACCTTCTCTTTCCTCCATTGACAGCAAGAGGAGTGGACCAGCCACAATAATCGTCTGGTGAAATACATTCGTACCAAGACCAAGCCTCATATCTTCTACGTGCCTGGAAAAATGTGCTCCGCCACACAGAAACTCCTCGACGACTCCACCAAGAAACTAAATGGTCAGCCGGGTTCTTTTTTGAAAGCATTTTGCCCAGGCTTTAAAGGAACATGCTGACGTAATGGGACTTTAGCTTATTCACAGTATCCCCCAGAGTTAGATGAGTCCGTACATACCCTTCTCATTGCCGGGCGTGTCGTAACCTAGCTTAGCCCAGATCCTGGAGGTAACCGGCTCCATTTAGCCTACTGCTCCCAATAAGTGACAAAATATCGCCAACATGTTGCTGTTTACATGATGTGATTTGTATAGTCACAGTGTGTACAAATAACAAGGTCACATGAGACACAGCCATCTTCTAACGTATATAAACTGGGAACTATATTCTCAGAAAGGCGAAGCACTGCTACTTGGGCGGAGTGATTTGCTCACAGCACTTGAGAAGCCCCGTGGTGAGGAGCAGAGAGTAACAACGGTGCTTTTCAGGTGTTGTGCTAATCACTCCGCCCAAGTAGCAGCGCTTCGCCTTCTGAGAATATAGTTCCCAGTTTGTATACGTTATGAGATAAGGGTTTCTTGTACCCATATCCAGAGAAAACCGGTTTGTGTGTGTTTATCGTTTTGTAACCTCTGTGGATCTTTGGTTTTGTTTTCTGCACAGCTGTGTTTGACGAGAGGCGTGAGGCTTTTGCCGAACACCTCAGCAAGATGGAGTCCCGCCCCCGGCGACAGCCAAACCGCGACCAGGATGGCAACACGGCAGCAACAGGGATGGACCACTCGGCGGAGGGTAAGCCAGCAGGTCAGGTAGTCAAGGTGACAGGTAACAGGGGGGATGCAGAGATGGAGGAAGAGGAAGAGGATGATGAGGAAGAGGAGAGGGAAAAGGAGGGAGATAAAAAGGTGATAGAGAAGGTCAAGGGGGAGAAAGGAGAGAAGGAAGTGGAGGAAGAGGTGGAGGGGATGGAGCTGGGGGTAGAGGGCAGTGAGGAGAAAAAGGGAAGAGAGGAGGGGTTTAAAGACGGAGAGGAGAAGGAGGCAAGTCCAGGGTCAGAGGGGATGGAGGTAGAAAGCAGGCCGGGGCAGGTGGGCAGGAGTGAGGCAGAGGAGGGAGAGACAGGCAGTAAACAGGGAGAGACAGGCAGTAAACAGGGACCTACAGACCTCCAAAATGAAAAGACCCAGGACACTCGGTCCTCTGAACCAACCATAACCAGCCAAGAAGCACCAGACACCAGTCCCCAGCCCCACCCCCAGCTCAGCCACACTGCAGTGGAACCAGCAGTAAAGTCCCCCGAGACCCAGGGATCCTCTCCAACCCCAGAACCACACACAGCCCCCACGGTGCCTGGGCAGGATATCATTATCATCCCTGGCCTCGAGGTCCAGACCTCAGCTGCTGAGAACCAGGCCGTGGAAGGGAAACCAGGGGACGAAGCACCCCAAAATCTGCCTGATTCCGAGGGGGCCCCCAGCACCACCCCTGCACCCTCTAAGGAGGAACAGGACGGCGGGAGAGGGAGAAAGAAGGCAAAGGAGCCAAAGAAAGGGCGCAGTCATAGTAACAGCTCATCTTCTTCTTCCTCCGGCTCCTCCTCCAGCGGAAGCTCCTCCTCTTCCTCCGGATCCAGCCACTCCTCTTCGTCGTCATCCTCCTCTTCGTCCTCATCATCCAGCAGCCGAAGTCGCAGCCGAGAAAGCAGTAAGCGCAAGAGGAGGCCGTCAGATAGGGCCAGGGACATGAAGAAAGGAGAAGATAGAAGCCACCGCAAGAGAGGAGGGAGTAGCGGAGGAGGGAGGGACTCGAAGGGATCCAAGAAGAGGAGCAGCAAGGAAGGGAGAAGCAGGTCATCCCGGAGCGATAGGGAGCATAAAGATAGAGACAGGAAGGACAAGAGACGCTAATCTGGTTCTCATTCAGCCTTTGTCTGGTAAAGCTGGCAAATACAGGGACATCAACTATTTACTTAACGACACACGAAATGACAGTTTTTAAACTAGCATTTTCCCTTAATGCCACAAATTCTTCTTGAGCTTTTATCAAGATTTTATTTCACAGTGTAGGGATTTATAAGTCGATGTAAAAAAAGAATTGAAACAGTGATGACTGCTTGTAATTTTCCTCCGTTTTCCTTTTACTTGGCAAAGAAAATGTAAACTGGACGTTTAGTTAGGGGTGCATCTGTCTACTCTGTAATTGGACGCATAACTAACAAGCTTGAGACGGGCGAGACTATTCGAGGCTTCATTTTAGTCGTCATTTTATCTTCCGTCTGGCATTTGGGTTTTAAAAAAGATCTTTGTGGCACTATGATGAGAAGAATGTTTTGTTTTCAATTTTTTCATTCTAATAATGCCATAGGCTGGGGGTATTTGTGGTTATGGTAGCAGTAACCATTAACTTACAGTAGCTGTTTTCATGTTGATGTGACAACACTGTTAATCCTCATGTATTTTCACTATTTGAGGAATGTCATTGCCCTTGTATCTTCATCACGTGGGTACATGTTTGATTTGCTCAAATGCTGGGATTTTTTGTACCGACCTGCTTCAAATTAAAAGTGAGGTATTAGAGGAAATGTGTGTGTGTGGTATTTCTTCAGTCATTAGTACTGCAACTGTTTTCGGTATCAACTAATATGATTATTTTTCCAATAATTGTTTGGTCTGTTGAATGCCAAAATACAGAAAAATTCCCATCACAATTTCCCAGAGTCCTGGTGACCTCTTCAGACCCCTTCTGTCTGACAAACATCCCAAAATCCAAAGATAATTTATTAGCAGCAAATCCTTGCGTTTAAAAAGCTTAAACTAGAGAATCGTAGGATTTCTTGAAAATGGACTCAAACAATTATCAAGATGACAAAGTTCAGTCGATCAATTCATTTCAGATCATAAAGTCTGCGTTTCAATACCAAATTTATCAAAACTGGTGGTATAGGGTCTTATGATGTCTCACCATTTTTGGTGGGTTGTTACCCTTAACAAGTGGGAAGAGCTGGTTTAAAAAGTTTCATCCTCTGAATATTACATCTCATGGCAGTACTTGTGTACTGTAATTGTTGGACCTATAGTCTCGCCCTCTGTCTAGCTAAAAAGCCACAGTTGGCAACTTTATTTGTAGGGTTGTACCATTTTATTAACTATGCTTAAACAAGTGGTTATCCTTTAAATCAGTTTAATAGAAAAAATATTGCATTCGATGCATCCATAAACCAACAAAATTCACAAAGAATCCAAAACAGTCCAATTGACTTGGTTAATTGAAATACAGGTTGTGAGTTGATGATCCAGTCCCTTTGGTGCTGTCCTCAACTTTCATCGCAATGTTCAGAATCACCACAGCTCTCTACATGGTTGTTTGCTCTGTTGTGTCTTTGGACAGGTTTAGTTCTCTCCACTGATTTTAGAAGTCTTCATCTTGTTACTTCATTGTACAGTCTGAAGGCTGCATCAGTAGGAGGGCTTACAACATACTCCTCCTTAATGCCTCGATATTGGTCAACAGTTCAACCTTGCGTTCACTCGGGCTGGTCTGCCAGGTCATTCTGCTCAAAGTATCTGCAGAAAAGGAAATAAGCACAATTGGATGCATAAATACTAATAAAAACAAATTTAAATGTTTGTATAAACATTCTCTTTGCGTTAGATTTAATACGACCAAACCATCCAGACTAGCCTGGCTCCGCCCTCCTACGTACTTCTGCACAATTTTCATTTTTCTTTTCTGTACAAATGAAATGTACGAGAGTCTGGTAGGACCAGGCTACATCCAAATAGCCCTGATATATAAAATGTTACGTGACCTGATCAATGTAAACTGCTCGGTGATACCTGGCAACAAGACAGATGAGCAGATTGAGGGCTGGCAGTTTCTCATCCTCCTGACTCTCCTGAGGAATCACAAAAGCAAAACAATTAGCAAACAGACCTTGCTGTGAGATGTATACATTTAAAGTACAGTAACACCTAGAAAATAATGCAATACTCTATGAAACACCCTGAGTTTAGTTAGTCATTCATTGTTTCTGGTATTGGCACATTTCCAGTTAGCATGAGCTGTGAGAGCTACCATGACAGTATGCACTATCGAGTACCACCAAAGTGCCAACGCTTCCGCAGTGAGGTTTCAGCACTAAAGACAGACAAAATAAAGCAAACGCAGAAACTTGTAGATTCCCACTTAAATACATAGGAAAGAAAGGATGAGCTGAGAGCACAGCAAACACATTGGTAGTATTAGAGAGGATGGCAACACAGGCTAGAGGACAGTGGTACCAAACTGACTCCTACCAGTGTGCTGCGGAGCTGAGCACATCTCCTGGCCAGCTGTCTGATGGAGGCGTGGGCTTCAGGTATCAGAGGCTTCTCCAGGCAGGCCAACAAAGCATACAACCAGCGACCCTTTAACAAACAGGTGATATAGACACAACAGAAATCAAACAAGTTCCCAATTTTTCAGTAAAAAACTTCAACTTTCACATTTCAAATGTGGAAAGTAAGAAAAAGAAAAGTGAATGACCAAGTAAACAAATTTTAGAATGATGTCTTCTCCACATATTGGGTGGTCAGAAGACAATAGTGCTTATTGCTATTTTATCTTGGTTGGAAGAAATATACATATACAGTGTGGCTGTATCCTTTTTGCTGGACAGGCCCACATTCTGTTAGTATCCAATGCCACAGTAAAGGGCAAAATAAGGTTTTCATTTTTGTCATGCTTTGTGTGCAAACTCGTTTGAAAACACTTCAGAAGAAGTACAGTCATTCTTGTATTATATAACAATGAGCGTAGTTTTTGCCCTACAACGCTGCAATGTGATTGGAGCATCAGGCCTCGGGAGGAGTTGGCAATGTGGAGTGACTTAATAAACTAAACTTACCAACTGTGGAACAAAATCGTGTTCCTCAAACCAACTGATGAGAATTTCCAACAGCATCAGCACTGTGGACTGTAGACACAGAGAGAGAAAACACACCCATAATAATCAAACTGTTGAACTGGTTCAGAGTGTGAGCTAGACGTGTACATGAGCAGGTTCCTTACCTGGTTCAGTCTGCTGACTATGCTGAGGAAAGGAGGGAAGCCCACCTGAGCACAGACACATGCTTTGATTATATTACACGCTATTTATAAAACATTTCTCAACAAGTGGCAGTAGAAACGTAGTACTGTGATACTCCCAAGTTTAGATTTTACAAATTGTAAAATACAGTTTAGTGCTTTACAGTTGAACATTTTAAGGATTTTTGAAGAATAATCTTTGAACATTTCTGGAATTTTGCTGATAACCTGACCATTATAAACCCTTGTCAGCTAAATAACAATAGTTCAATAAATTAGTCTCCTTTTCTTCAAACAAGCACATTCAGAAAACCTTGCTATAATCCAGTGCTGGCTCTGGTTCAGCATCTGTGTGGCCGGACGAGGTGCCCAGATAGACCGTCTCTCCGAAACAAAATCTCTTCCAACCCTCCTCATCGGTTAGCTTTGGCTGTAGGACACATAAAAACAAGAATTTACAGCAAACGCAAAATCTCCTACTCAGTGTGCTCTGTCTTATAAGTATATCTACAGTATATGAACTTTCTAGTGATCAGCATTCTTAAACTCAGAAACAGCTGCACCTCAAATGTGACGGAAAACAACTGAATTTACACTTTTTTTTTTAATCATTGAATGAACTGTAAGACCATCTCCTCACCATCAGTACATTGTCATCCAGAGTGTGGCTGCTCCAGTGCGTCCTGTTCTTTGCGATGCTCTGAAAGCAAAATACAGAACCCACCGTTTGATTGTGAAAATCAGTCCTTCCAGAAAAATTTGGAGTTTTTTTGTGATTGTTGCGGGCAAAAATCCTTGATTATGCGGCACGTTTTCTTAAAAAATGCGAAGGAATATGCGGAATATTTATGCAATTGTATGCGATGAAATTGCGGGAACTTGCAAAAACTGCGGTTCCATCATGGCTTCATCGCGGGGTTTGCAGCTTTTCGATGATGTTCACGTCACGTAATTACGTCACTTCATAACATTCCCATTGCAACAGGGGAGAATGGCTGCTCTTGTGTGAAGTAAACGCAACATTTTTCAACTTTCTGCTAAGATATGTGTGACTTTTTGCAACGAAAATGCGGGAATTATGAAATCATGCAAGCCCTGCATATTTTGCGCGGAAATCAGCAATTTATGCGGCGAAAGTGCGGCGTATTTGAAAAAAATGCGGCCCCCGCATAAATATGCGGACTTTGGCTGATTATGCATTGAATTATGCGATCGCATAATCGCATTTTTCTGGAGGGACTGGAAAATGGATTATGTAGTAAACATACTACTGAGTTTGCATGTCTTTACAGAATACAAATCGGCCTTTTTAATTCAATAACCCTACCTTTTTTAGATTAAGATTATTTGAGGGGGGCGGGGGGGCATTTTAGGCCTTTATTTGACAGGACAGCTGAAGACATGAAAGGGGAGAGAGAGGGGGGAATGACATGCAGCAAAGGGCCGCAGGTCGGAGTAGAACCCGGGCCCGCTGCGTCAAGGAGTAAACCTCTATACGGGTCTATATATACGCTCTACCAACTGAGTCATCTGGGCGCCCAATCAAACAATAACCCTACCTTAAACACGTTTAAAAACAGGCAAGTAACATTTCTTTCATTATCCTGTGACATGGATTACACCAGTCCAGCAGAGAACTACTGCTTTACTTTGTTTAATAATTCTTAGACAGTTCAACAAGGGAATTTAAAACATTGATTTAAGTATTGGTCATTTGTAATGTGCTTGTGATAAAAAAAATGTTTAAATGTTATGGACTTAAGTAAACAAGAAAGACCTGGAAGTGCGTTTTACCTGTCGGACACCTGAGAAGGTACTGACTTGGTGCTGCTGCCAACTGAGGCTGGGGGAGAACCCCACTGGAGCAGCATGGCAACCTGCCACCTGAAACACAGAAGACACTCATTTGATACTTTGTGAGACAAAACTACTGCTAAAATAACGATTGGATTTCGATTTGTAAAAACAAAATACTTCACCTGTTGATTCATTCTTACCAAATAAAAGTACCCAAATAAACAGTTAACATTACATCAAAGGGATCATGAAGGTGGATACTGCACTGCATGTTTCGGCATTCACTTTTTTTATTTTTTATTTGAAATGACATGCCTCATAGTGTAGATTTACTCACAGAGGCATTAATCGTTTGTTTCTTCTTCAGTTTCTTAGGGTCAATCTGAGCAACCACCACCTCGGGACATTGTGACGCCTCCAGCCTGATAAAAAGCATAATATACATCATTCAAGCACACGACTTACTTACTGGCGCAACTATGCACCCTAAAACAATATTTAGTAAAATTATACTTTCTTACTTTGATACATGAACCTGGCTGATAACTATGGATGTATTAAGAGAACCCATCACCCATATCAGCCCAGTCTCATGGCAGTTCGTGAAATGGTCACGTTATTGAATCTATTGATTCGTGAACAGGACACGAATATCTCGTTTTTTTTCGTCTAGTGATTACGAATTTTAATTTAATGTATTTAAATGGGAAGCCTATTTCGTGGTCACAGCACGACAACGGTAGGGAGTAGTAGTATGAAAAGCAGAAAATCCGCGTAGGGAGCTTGGTCGGGGTGGTGGATGGGTCAAACAACAACAACAACAACAACAACAACAACAACAACACCACCACCACCACCACCACAGGACTTTCACCCGGAGACCTTGTCGTCGGCGTGTCCGGCGTGTGACGGTTCCTTTTTCCTTTCCCAGTTCTTTTTTTTTGCTAACCTCAACCGTCCCGTTGTTGTGGCGTTTCATGTCCCCGTTGTTGCGTGCCAGAGAGACCGCGGATCGTGTCCGTGCGCCCGGGGACCGCGTCCCCGTGTGGCGGTCCGTCCTGTTGTTGTCGCCGGCGTGTGGCGTTTAATTTCCCCGTGGCATATAGTGAAATAGTAACGGTCGAAAATCGTGACCTGTACACGAAATAAACGAGTAAATCGTGATATGTACACGTATCAATAAATAAAAATAACGTGACTATTTACCAACTGGCGTGAGACCGGGTTGACCATATTTACACCATTTCCGGGGTGGCAGCTAGTACACGACAGTCAACCAATAGAATCACACAAATTCTCCACTGTCCAAACGGCAAAAAAAGGGAGTTGTTTGACTTGAACTTACTGGACTTGTCGGAGGTATTCCCGGGGGTTTCTTGGCGGTCCATTCACGTCCAGCACCTCTGCACTGGCTCCAAACTCAACGGGCAGCAGCCTCGGCATTAACTCCTCCACGTCAGACTTCATTGTGAAGTAATTGTGAGCTAATTTCTAAAACATGAGATTTAATGTTGCCAAGTACGGATGAAGAACCGACTCACAACGACAATAAATTCCTCTGGCGACCAAAACAACACTTCTTTCACGAGTGGTAGCCAATTAGTTCGCCATCTTGATTAGAAACGCGGGGTGATGACGTCGTCTTTCTGCGCGGCGTTGGTTGTCATGGTGAAGAACCGAACGCTACTCGTGTTGCCATCTTTTTTAGATAAAGGCTGAAGTCCGCCAAACGTCAAAGATGTAGCCTGCCAAAACAATTATCTGTTGCCATGTTTGTTTATTCCCGTGAAATGTAAATTATACAAGCTCGTCTCTAATATTGATCTACAATCAAATAAATGAACTCAAAACCTTTGACCAGTGACCATGATAATGTAGCCTATTGCAAGCAGCTCTTGGATGTTAATGATTATCCTCACCGTAGCCTTATATCTTATCTCAGCTCTCTCATTTACCATTGAGTCTTCATGACAGCAACAGCTTAGAGGCAATGTCCACTTGCCAGCACAGCTGGCTGGAGCTCTTTTTGGAATAGGGCTAACTTATGGACATTTTCTCTTGATACACTCCTGTTAAAACAACAAGAATGGCTGTGTCACGGGTTTACACAATCCTGTGGAGTACAGGCATGGTTTTTGTAATTTTACCTCACTTAAATATGGGATTGTTGTCTGACTACAAGATCTGTGGAGATTCTGAGTGTGAAAGTAAGTTTTAAACTACAAATATATCATTCTAATGTATGATATATGGACCTACATTTAGATTGTAGCTTATCATTTAGTATTCCTATGTTTTCAAAGCTTTATTTTTGATGATCAGTTTTTTTCCCTGTTTTCATTCATACTATATATTGTGTGTGTGTGTGTGTGTGTGTGTGTGTGTGTGTGTGTGTGTGTGTGTGTGTGTGTGTGTGTGTGTGTGTGTGTGTGTGTGTGTGTGTGTGTGTGTGTGCGTGCGTGCGTGCGTGCGTGCGTGCGTGCGTGCGTGTGTGTGTGTGTAGGCCTGATGAGCAGAGTGCAGGCTATCAGAGACCACCGTGGTAAGGACTGCCGTTTTCTGAGCTTCAGACAGGGAGACACCATCTTTGTTTACCACAAACTGTCAGGAAAGAGGGAAGACCTGTGGGCAGGCAGTGTGAGTCTGATATCTCCATCTCTCCCCCCCCCCCCCCCCCCCTCTCTCTCTCTCTCTCTCTCTCTCTCTCTCTTTAAAGCAGAACGTAATTAAAAAACTACTCAATTCAAACAGTCCCTCACATCAGGTTCTTGGTTGAAGAGATTAGTCAAGATTATAATACAGATGGTTTAGGTTCTCAGCACTGATTGGCTAAGTCATGTTAACACTGTACCTAATAAACACAAACGTCTGTGAGGGCACTCCAGTTCATTTAAATATAATGATATAGTTGTTGCATTAACACAGAATGACAGAATGATTGACATATGAATGTGCTGACCCAACATCACTACTACCTGTGTGTCTTTTATTTTGGTAATCACTTTATTTATTCACTGTATATGAACTACTCTGCTTTTCAGAGACAACATTTATTTATTTATTAAGATGAACATTATTTTGTTAAAATAATGGCCCACGCTATATCATTACTTGTGATTTGTGAACCTTGGGGATTCGATTAATGCTCCAGACTCGGCTACTTTGAGTGGCTTTTGGCTTAAGCAAAGACTAAATCAATATCAAATGTACCTTTTATTTTTAGTACTGTGGAATAATTGAAACAAATGTACACCTAAATACACAATGCTCCTTCCTTCCATTCTTTCACAATGCTGCAGTGGCTTTACAGAACTGTGACGGCTCTTCTGCTTCCTTTTGATTTCAGATTGACAAACAGTTTGGCTATTTCCCAAAGGATGCAGTGCAAGAGGAGCAGGTTTATGCTGCTGTGGAGAAAGTAGTGGAAACACAGGTAAAAAAGACTTTGATTTCAGTAGCTCTTCAGATTAGCAGCTTTGAACAAAACATGCTCTTTTATAATAATTATAGCAGTTGATTGTAAAGAAATATAATAATCAGTTAGTAAACTGATATCTGGTATAATATTTACTCCTAAATTAGTAGTAGTAGTTGCTGAATCTGTACAAAAGCAATGCCTTATTCCTGAAGTGCCCTCCTTTCTTCTCTTCATTCAGAAATCTGATTTCTTCTGTATGGATGGTTTTGGTTATCCAATTGACTCCAGTCATCTGGACAGTGATGATAATAAGGATGATGATGATGATCCGAAAATCCAAAACCAGGAGTCAGAAATCACCCAAACTACTCCACACACCGTTGCCACAAATGCTGAAAGTCCTTCAACATCTGAAGATCCCTCTACAGAATCTCCAGTTCCAGCGCAGGACGCTGACGGCACATCGACAGAAGAGGCGGAAAACAAAAATGCTAGGGATGCTGCTGTCGGGATTCACGAGGAAGCACGGGAGACTCCTTCGGCTCTGAATGAACAAGGTGGGTCTGCCCCCTCTTCCTGGCTCGGTTCTTCCGTGACAGGATGGTTAGGTCTGGCTAAAGAGGAAGAAGCTGGCAATTTGGCTGAGGGAGAGAAAAAAGATGAGAGAAAAGCGATGCAGGCCGAAGCTTCTGTCGCTTCTTCAGTGACAGGATGGCTGGGGGTTGGAGGAGAAGGAAAACCTGAGGAAGAGGAAGAGGAACACAGAGGAACTGCTGATTCTTTCACTTCAACCATGACTGGGTGGCTTGGCTTTGGAGGAGAGAAAAAAAAAGATCATCCTGCAAAAGAAGAGCAAACTGAAGAACGAGTAGATGATGAAGAACCAGCAGAGACATTCAGGAGTAGAAGGATGTCTCTGGACCTAGAAGGCAGCCAATTACAGGAAGAGGAGAAGAAAGAGATGGGGACATTGGGTTGGCTAGGTAACGGGCTGTCAAGCACGCTGGGGTTTGGCCTGACCAATCAGGAGTCAGGGCATGAGACAACACCTGAAATAGAGGCCAAGGAGACAATCCAGGAGGAGAAAGAACAGCCAGTGTCTGGTTCTTGGTTGGATATAGGGATCAGGGACATTTTAGGCTTCAGGAAAGACAAGAATGAAGTTGATGAGAGTAGAGGAAGTGATTTTAAGGAGACAGAAGAGGACAAAACCTCAGAACAACCAACAGGCTCAGAGAATGTGAATACTAGTCAATTACAACCCGTACTGATAGAAGAGGTAATTAAAGAAACTAGCAATGAGTCAAAGGTGGGAGAAACTCCAAAGGATCAAAATGCCCCATCAGAGGTCAGAGTCAATGCTGACAGTAATAATAACGATATAGGTACTTCAGACAGCAGCAAGGATAGTGTCCTACCTAAAGATGCAGCATCGAAGGTAGATGAAAAAGATATTGCTCCTCAGACCATGGAGAGTATGGAGGGTAAAGATCATCAGATGCCCAAATCAATAGCTATTGAGGGTGAGGATAATAACAGAGAGCCAGGAGAAGAAGAAAGTAAAACTGCAAGCGGCACTGATCAAGATTTGTTGACCCAATCTGACATCAATTCAGGGCCTGACTTGAGTTTTGTGGATTTAAATCTAAACTCCATTGGACAATCTGTAGGCGAGGATGAGAAGGACAACACAGAGGATGTGGTTGGGGAAGGGCCCGAGATCCCAGATCAGATCGACAACACAGAAGAATCCACCGATACGTCTGCTACTGGTGCTGGTAGGGATGGCCATAAAGGTGAAGGGAATAATGCAGAAACAGATGTACTTCACCGAGAAGTTTCCACGACTCAGACTGATGACTCAGCAGAAAAAAGTTGGGTCAGCGGCGGAGCGGGCGAAAGCAGTGTAAAAAGTCAGCCTTCTTCTTTCTTATCACCAGGCACAGCCGAGGAGAGAAATGAACCTACCTCAGATGAGGATAACACTATACCGGCTCACAGTATAGAAACTGACTTTGATCATTCTGATTCACTAGCTATGAATGACAATAACACCGAAATAGAGACACATCAGGGTGAGTTAAGAGAGGAGGGCATCTCTCAGGAGTTTGGTTCAGCTCATTCTACTAATAGAAGTACTGGAACTATGTATGGCAATGCCTCAGAGGAGGACAGAAGAACATTTTCCACTAGTGAGAGCACAAGACAGATGGAAAACAATGCAGACCAGGACTCGGTGTCTCCAGATATGCAACAGGAGGACACACAAAGTGATGGTGATGCACACGAGCTGAAGAAGACTATAGAAGAAACTGAGACAGACGGTGAAAACAACCTCCAGCCAGTTCAAAGTGAGACAACAGAGTTTCAGAAATATATATTGAATGAAAGTGGTCTCAAGTCAGCTATAGGCTCTGAAACAGAGACTGAGACTGAGGAAGTGGAGGAGTCAAAGGAAGAGGAAAAGCTGGGGGGGATAGAAGAGTTAAAGGAAGAGGAGAAACAGCAGGACGTGAAGGAGATAAAGGAAGAGGGGAAACAGGAAGTGAAGGAGATAAAGGAAGAGGGGAAACAGGAAGTAAAGGAGATAAAGGAAGAGGGGAAACAGGAAGTAAAGGAGATAAAGGAAGAGGGGAAACAGGAAGTAAATGAGACAAAGGAAGAGGGGAAACAGGAAGTAAAGAAGACAAAGGAAGAGGGGAAACAACAAGAAGTGGAGGAGACAAAGGAAGAGGAAAAGCTGGGGGGGATAGAAGAGTTAAAGGAAGAGGAGAAACAGCAGGACGTGAAGGAGATAAAGGAAGAGGAGAAACAGGAAGTAAAGGAGATAAAGGAAGAGGGGAAACAGGAAGTAAAGGAGATAAAGGAAGAGGGGAAACAGGAAGTAAAGGAGCTAAAGAAAGAGGAGAAACAGCAGGACGTGAAGGAGATAAAGGAAGAGGAGAAACAGGAAGTAAAGGAGATAAAGGAAGAGGGGAAACAGGAGGTGGACAAGTTAAAAGAAAAGAAGAAACAGGAAAAGGTGGAGCTAAAAGAAGAGGACAACCAGGAGGAGGAAGAGTTAAAGGAAGAGGGAAAGCAGGGGGAGGACGAAGAGTTAAATAAAGAGGAGAAGAAGGTGGAGATAAAGGAGGGGAAGAAGCAGGAAGAGTTAAAAGAAGAGGAGAAGAAGGTGGAGATAAAGGAGGGGAAGAAGCAGGAAGAGTTAAAAGAAGAGGAGAAGAAGGTGGAGATAAAGGAGGGGAAGAAGCAGGAAGAGTTAAAAGAAGAGGATAAGCAGCAGGAGATAGGAGAGTTCAAAGAAGAGGAGAAAAGGGAAGATGTAAAGGAGGTTGAGAGAGTAAAGGAACAAGAGAAGAAAGAGGGTGAAGAAAAACAAGTACAGTCTCATGTGGAGGTATTAATGGAAAACAGCATACACTCTTTATCTCACACTCAGAAAGCCACTGAAAGCCCAGAGTCAGAGAGCAACGGGGAAGAGACACGCGGTGAGAACAGCTCTGTGTTCTCCGAAATGTCCACAAAGACTCACGAGAGACAGACCGAAAACCCACAGATGAACGAAGAGAAGAGAGAGGGAGAAAACAAGAAACAGGAGGAGGTTAAGGAAAGGCAGGAGACGGGGAATTTGGAGGGCGAGAGGAGGAACAAAGGGAAAGAAGGGAGCCTTAAATGTTCAAATGAGCTTTGTCCTCAAGCTAGCGGAGACAAGTTTGTGGGGGTCAGAGATGGAAATGATTCTGCAAATAAGTTGAGTTCAATAGATGAAGGGACAAAGGAGATGGGAAAGCAAAACCCAGTGGCAGACAATGATCGAATATTAGCAGATAGGACAGGAGTGAGTCAGATGGTACCAGTTGACGACACGGAGAGAGATGAGGATGTAGCACAAGTGGAGGAAGAAAAAAAAGATTATGTTGCTACGGCCGACGAGGGGAGAGAAGAGCAGGTTGAGCAGAAAAACAATGATCTGCTACATTCAGGGAAAACTGGCCAAAACCGCCTTCCTGATCAACTTTCACTTAGCCAGACAGCTGAGAACAAAGAAGATGATCAATTATATCCCAGTAAGGCAGACAACACTGAGCTTTCCGACGACAATGTGCTCCGTCAGGGAGATAACACTAAGTCTGAAGATGCTGAAACCAGCAGCGAAGGGATTTCCACTGAGAAGGAAATTGAGCAAATACACTCTGATTATATGATAGACACAGTGGAGGACACTGACAGGGAAGAGAGGGAGATCAACGTGAAGCATGATGATGTAAGGGTGAATGAGGGCAGAGGTCTGAGTACAGGTGGTACTGTATTGAGGACAGAGGAAGGAATGGAGATTTCAGTTTCGTCCAGTGACCCTGTTGAAAGCCAGGCTGCGATATCTGAACAAACTGCTCCTCAACATGCATCCGGTTCTTCACATTTGTCTGACGGTCACAATAAAGGAGCAGCAGAGACTGGAAGTGGAGGAGCATTTGGCCTTTTCAAAAACGCCTTTAGTCTTTTTAGCCAAACGCCTGTCGCCGAAACTATGGCATCCCCAGAATCTGCCCCAAGTTTGGATCCTAACACAGGTGAGACATCCGAGGCACAAGCCTCTCTCCCTCCCGAACAAGAACGGGATTCAACCACTGATTCAAGTCAGGTTTACATGCAAGATTTGCACACAGACTCTCCCATCACCTTGTCACAACAGCAGCTGCAGCCTCTCTTTACAGAGAACCAGACGTCATCTCCTTCCCCGACGCCGACCCGTTCTCATCCCACAGAAAGCCCCATCCAAACAAAAACCCTCACCAAACATCACAAGAACCTTCTCATCTACATGAGCGTGGATGAGACGACCATTATGATGGAGCTCTTTGGACGACACAAGCTGCAGTTTTTGGATTACGTTTTAGGAAGCTCAGAAACCATGACCGATGACCCCAATAATGACGAATCGATATTGTTGGATATAGAAAGACTTCTGCGTTATCACAGGGAGACGCTGGTCGCTCCTAGCATGAGGCTCACGGATGCACCACAGGACAAAGAAAAGACCACAACGCTCATCGCACTTCAGAAGCTAGAAATGCTGTTGGCGAGAGTGAGAGAGACTTTCAACACAGGTGAATCAGACAACAGTAACACAAACCATAAAAGTATTTTAATGTCTACATGGCCTCAGATATAGTGGCTGATATTAGTGATGCTTTAAGTTATGTTGATATTGTAATTTTAGTATGGGTTTGACTTGCAGTGATGCCAATCAGAGTGCATGTGTTTCCCTGTTAAATGCAGCCGAGGCCAGCTGTGTTGGTGAATCCTGTTCGACTCACAGTAAAGATAAGGAAATGGCCACCGAGGAAGATCCTTCTGTAAGCCTGGATAACCACACTCCAAGAGATGAACGGATGGGGCTGGATGGAGAGAAAGACGGACGACTGAGTGGAGGTGCAGGAAAAGAGAAGGTGACCGAGGATAAGACAAAAGAAGAGAAGGGAAAAAGAAGTGGAGGAGAGAGAGTGTCCCCTGTGTCCCGTCCTCACATTAAGCCAGGATCACCACAGTCCCTGGAAGGTATGGATGACTCAAGTATCCCTTAATCAAGAAGGATTAAACGATGATTCAAAGATATTAAGCAGTAAGATATGAGAAGGAGGGCTACTCGGCCTGCTGCATCCTCATTCCTGCGATACACACAACCTGGAACATTATGACATGATCGAAACATTACTTGGCAGTTTTTGTTTTACACTAGTATATTATACATTAAAGATAAAAAAAAAAAACTTTAAGGTTGATTTCTAATAATATATCATTGTGACAAAGGTGGAAATTGTACATTTTTAATTCCATTATGTTTGTGACTCTAATTCCAGGGGTAATAAATCAAATTCTGGACTTTGTTCATCAGATCGCTGACGATTCAACCACTCATGTTTGTGCAGTGAGAGAGCTCCTTATACGGCTTAATGAACAGGTAAGAAGTAGAATAAAATAGAATAGTATACACTTTATTGTCCCCGAGGGGAAATTTGTCTTAGGCATAGTGCTGCAAGCTGTTGCTTCACAACACAAACATGTAACAGAAAATCAACATAAAAACATAAACATGTATCTGCAGATTGAAATCCATGAAAGCCGAATGTAGGCACAATGATCACGTAATGGCTGAAGCAATTAGTGCAATTTGTTTGTGATTCGACATCCAACTACACAGCTACAACACATTTAGATCATCATATTTCAGGTTTGTTCATTTAATAACATAAGGAATTCAATCCCAACAGAAAATAACTGGAGCACTTTTCTTAAACAATCTAAAACAACCACCTTTTCTCAGGTGAAGAGGGTCAAATGTAAAATGTAAAAGGTTTTTTTTAACAGTGTTTTTATTATTTTTTCATTGCCTTGCAGTATTGTTTAGGAGACATAGTGACTAAGATTAAAGCAGTGTGCATTTTGTTTGAAATGTTGACTGACCCAGTTTTAACATGTTTTGTCAGGTAATTTAAAGGTTCATAATCTCATGTATAGTTTTGATCATTCTGATAGGGCATCTTTGGGCCCCTCTGGCACACCTTCAGAGGTCCACACAGCTGTATTTTAAAACTGTCAACAAACTACAAACTGTGAGGTCTGGTTCTTTAAGACACTAAACTTGTTGATCTGACATTTAGCTTTGCCTCGACGTCTCAGCTGTCAAGCTGGCTTGGCTCCGTCATCATCACTCACATTCCTTAGTGCTGCTGGGTCTATTACAAACGTTCAGCCAGCTGGCAAACCACCCACCTGACCTGAAGGCAAACTTTTTAAAATGTTTTGAGAGGGGTAGTGATTCTCTAGTTTCAAATGGACGAACATGAGGCCATGTCGGTGAGTAGCCTACCTTTTGAAACATTTGGTGACCGAGTCAAGTCCTAACCTATGTCCTACTAAGACCAGCTTTATTACCCTGCAGCCGTAACGTAACACAGGTGATACATGGTGGTAGTAAACTGCTTGAGAAAGATGGCTTTTGTGTAAAAACATGATGTGTTAAGAAATAATAATCCTAGTTATTGGGGATATTATCAAAGACGACATTGAGAATTCTCCATTACTGACACCTGTTATTTTTGGTGTTACTTTAAAAGTGCTCCGATGTGCCAGTGTGGCATTTTACAATTGGTGACGTTGCGAGTGAACCATTTACACCGGCGGGGGTAAAATAATATGTACAGGAGCTTGTGAGTGCCTCAAATCAATGTATTTGTATTAATTAATTTTTCAAATATATTTTAATTTACTTATTAACATCGTTTAATGTAGTGCCACTTTAGTTGAATCTAGACGAGGAGTTTGAAGCGAGAATCCAATATCTCCTCCACCCCCCTACGACGTGCAATGTGACGTAGTCCCCTCTTGAGCGTCAGTGTTGTGTACAGGATGTGAATTCGCCGCTAGCCCGGTTGATGGCTCCGCTTTCTGTTCCTAATGTCAGCTCTTTAAATGAGAAATTTCACTAAAATAATAACCAAATGAGATAATTCGGAAATGGCGGAACATACGGCAAGCGACCAGTCGGCCAGCAAAGTGGTCGACTTTCAGGCGACGGCAGAGGCTTACTACAGTATCGCCGTGGAGAAAGTGAAGGATGTACGTTATGTGGCAGGTTTCATTAGCATTTTCCAACTAACGTTAGCCGACACTGCTGGCATAACGTAACGGATTGTCAACCTATCGAAAACAGCTCAGTATTATTGCTGAATACATGTTTGAATTTGTACAGCTCACGTCTGACTGCATGTGCGTCGCGCCAGGGCTGTTCACCAGCTGTCAAGTCGCTTTTTTAGATGTGTTTGTAATAATTCACAGAGTTAACTTTATCTAGTAATACTAACCTAGCTAATTGATAGTAGAGTTAGTATGTCTGATCAAGTGTCGTTGTGCTTTCCTGCTGTTTCTTATCTTTTAGTTAAAATATCGCAGTTTTTTTTGTTAGTTTCCCTGTAGCAGACAACTAGCTACGCTACTGCTTCTACTAAAGCTGTGTAGTAAACTTTTAAGGCTGAGTAGTCAAGGCTAACTACTTGCAATACCAACTAATACAGTCTGTGGTCAGCTATAAGAACATTAGAATTACTTAAAGATGAAATAAGCCTATGTTTGGCTCCTTTTATAAATGTTAAGAAAGAAGCATAACCCTACCTACTGAAACAACAGCTGTTTTGTGGGTCTCTGACTGCCGTGCTGCATGGAACCATCTCTAATGTTTTTAATTGCATTGACCGCAAGTGATTAGAACTAGTTGGCAGGGCAGTCCTGCAGCACTAAGAAGCTGATCCATATGTCCACAATAAGTATTCCATTGTGTACAATCCACTAAGTTAAAAGAAGTGAATCAAATGTTGTTCCCAGACGTACAATCGCACATCTCTTTTTAAGGAGCTTTTCCTCTTCCTTCAGGTTGTATCAACACTGCCTGATGACATCAGACCCGGGCCAGACCTGTATGGGGTGCCATGGGAACCAGTCATCATCACCAGTGTGGTGGGGCTGGTGACAATGCTGTTGTTCACCTGTAGATGTTATAGCTCTGTGAGTACCCAGCCATGTACATACACATCAACATCGCAAAGATTTGAAATTGTACAATATATGAATTTGTTGTGGTACTGATGGTAGAAACAATGAGACCACACTTGTTCCTTATCAACTGAGTAATCCCTTTGCTACTTCATCATTGTTTTCTTTTTATTTCTTCACAGGTCAAAAGCAGAATGTATCGAGGTAAGTTCTCACTACTTACTCCTTAATATCACATTATTATGACTTCACAGGAATTAAACTAATACATCACTAATCACTGCTTATTTAACCTCTTTCTCTGGCCACTGTATATATTTTATATATGTGTATGCCTATTAGAAAAAACTGAAAAATGATTTCAATGTTTTTATATGCTTTGTATTCCCTGTTTTCAGGTAAAGAGCGGCGGATGGCTGAGCAGGTTGCGCAGCTGCTGGATGAGAAGTGTAAAGTCCTTGAGACTCTCAGCAAATGTCAACAAGAGGTTGGTACTGGTGCTAATGCTGACTGACTACTGACTAGAGGCAGAGCCTGTCTGACACACAACACTGGGTGTTTGACTGAGGTCAAATTCATATAATATGTTTTAATGTATATGGCATGAAAAGATGTTGGAATTAGAAGATGCAGAGTCTTACGCATGTTGTATGAGGCGCGATCAGAAAGCAGAAACTCTCTCTTTGCAAAGTCATTGCAGACTTTTATTAATATAAGTTTAAGTGCTGATGAAATGCATTTTGTCATGTCATTCATTTGCAGTATGATGACCTGGAAGGCTCACTGAGGGACAGTGGTGTCTTGGCCCAAACTCAAAAGACAGAACATCTTGAGGTAAGGCAAAGAAAATAAATAATGAAAGTGAGATTAATAATAATAAAAATATTTCACGTGTAGAGCGCTTTTCAGGATACTCAAAGACACTTTACATAAGTTGAAATTAGCGTAGAAAACCGCTCACTAAAAATATATAACACCCAACATTAGTCGCACATTAAAAGATGTTTTGAAAAAGTGAGTTTTGATTTGAACCTGGACAGATTGGTGCAGTCTCGGATTCGATTGGGGATAGAGTTCCAGAGGGAGGGGGCAGCTATGAAGAAGGCTCTTCAGAAATGTCAAACTACTTGGAAATCAAAACCAATGCTAAACTACAGACGTATGCATAGTGTTTTTCCCAATTGGCCTGATGATGTCATTTCGGTTAAACCTGCAATAGTCTGGTTCACCGGATCATAGTGCTGGGATAAAGCCTGAGATAGGATGTCCCTCCCCTTCTGCTATCTCCGCTATCTATTTTGAAAAGTCACCGTCGCTGCATCCGGGGCTTACCCCTATTTTCCACCGGGCACGTCTGCACTGCGTCCGGAGGTGGCGCGGGCCCCGCGAGCAATCGCAGCCATTCAAGTCAATGTTTGATATAACACCAGCTGCGCCACGGCGCATACCCATAAGCGTGCGTAATGTGGCTCTCCTCTCCGCGTCGCTCCGCTAAAGATACGCGCCAGGTCTATTTTCACACGAGCTGCGGGCCGTTCGGACAGCCGGGCAGGAAGTGAAAACAGCGAGAGAGATCCAGTCAGTTTACCAAAAGACATCCTCCAATATTGTTTATGTCTCCTCTACAACACCACGGACGACGAGAGATTCATCTTGGAAGTGGAAAAACATAACAGACATCACAAATCCCTTTTTATAAAGACAATGCCAGAAAAGATTTGGCATGGAGTTTAATTGCAGGAGTGCTTGGAGTGAAAGGTAGATACTAGCTTACTTAACACGTGATTGTTCTGTAAAGTACTTGTAGAGACAATATAATCTGCGAGTAGGGCAGCAAGACGCTCCACTTCTGAGACTCTCCCGGTGTGGTATGGCACGTGTTGGAGGACGGGACAAAACCGGAACGCAGCCGGAACACAGCGCAGACGTGCCCAGTGGAAAATGGGGCTTACTCCAGCGCTGACACAGCACTGTGGAGATGGGTCTGGCAATGCGAGACTAACAAACTTGTTAGCAAACGATTGCTTTTTACACGCATCTGACAGTCACATCTTGCATATTGTCGCCCGATACATCGTTATTATAAAAATATCGCTTGTAGCCGCTATTACGGTAAAAAGGAAAAACAATTGAACTGCGTCACCAAATTTGGAATAAGGATCGATCACATTTGGACGCTGTGATCTGACTCTTCATGTTCACTGCACACTCTCTCACTCCTTTGCTCTCACTTGAACACATCTTGTTTTCTTGCTCCTCCAGGTTAAAGCCAGACAGTTGGAACATGCTAAAAGGGAGCTTGATAGGGATCTTGAACAGCTAAAGGATCAACTGGACCAACAGCGAGAAAACAGGATAGAGCAAGAAAAGCGGGTAGGAACACACACTCACACACACACACACACACACACACACACACACACACACACACACACACACACACACACACACACACACACACACACACACACACACACACACACACACACACACACACACACACACACACAGCACCAACTGCTGTAACCTCTACAATTGTTATTTAAGAATCACATTTGATTAGGAATAGGAATCCATTGCATTATTGTGATACTGATATAGTGGATTCTTTTTTTGGTTATCCTTCCAGATTGCAGTGCTTGAAGAAAGCATGAAAACATTTGAAGAAGAAACCAAAGACCTCCAGTCACAGGAAGAGCAGGTATCATTACCTAACCTCTTGTCTTTGTACCTTCACACTCCTCTCCTCTTTCCTGCATCATGGTTTCATCCTCTGCTCTGTCCCTCTGTGTTTCATATGACATTATTGCTGCCTGTTTGTCTCTAGGCACAAACCACTCTGAAAGTGTACAATATGAACAGTGACAGACTACAGAGGAATCTGGAAACAGCTGGAGAGGAGAACACACTGCTACAGGAGAGCAACGCTCAGGTAGGATGCCGTACACACACACACACACACAGATCAGGCGGTCCAGCGAAATTAGCTGCAAAAAACGCAGCGGCCTGTGGAGACAGATTCAACTTTTGGAAATACGCAACCCAACGTGCGCTGTGGCGGTTAATCATGTAACTGCCGATCAGACTTTTGAGGCGGTTTGAGAGTCCCATACAGTAAACAGTAACCATCACTGCCTCTATCGCTGCCACAAGAACGTTTTAAAACACTATGAGCAGTTTGTGTAACAGCTGACTGTTTCCTGCAACAAGCTCCAGCACAAAGTACAGTCACATACATTTCTCATCTTCATATTGCATGGAGTTCAACTTTGTTGAACTTTGACCATCAAATCGCACCCTCAACCAATAGCAAAGCAGTGTGTGGTTGAACCCTCTTGGCTGTAGTGTAATGTTGATTTTTTAATTTTTTTATTTGCTCTGTCTAACCAGCCGGTATCGCCTCAGCAGGCAATGGTCACTCACCTGCATTCACTTATGTGTGACCGTGCCTTTACTGTACACGGTTGTAAGTGAGGTGGTTTAGCTTTTTCATGGTTAAAATGACAGCTTTAAAGTACTAATTAGTCAGTTTGTTCCATTCAGTCCATCCAATCACATACTGTACTAGATTAATGGTTTTTAACGTTACACAAAACTGTTGAAAGTCTGATCTGTTCATGGCATAATGAGTGTCTTTGTCCTCTCTTTCCGTCTCTTTCTCTGCAGTTGAGGCAGCAGGTGGAGGGATGGGCAGAAAGAGTAAGCGAGTTGGAGGCGGAGATGAGCAGGTGTGAGGTCGCCCACAGGGGGATGCTACAGGACGTGGCCAACAAGGATGAGCGTATAATGGTATGGTTGGTTCTGCTATTGATTATAGTTTAAGATAAAATATCATAATAATCCAGAAGGAAATACTTGTTCCAGCGAGTGCTCAAAAATGACAACAACATACATATGGAATATACATAGATATTGTAGCTAGTCAATTTATAATATACTTTGAATTTTTGAATAATAATAATATCTCCAGAACTACTACAGAAGAAGAGTTCACTGCAAACTGATGTAAAAGATTAAAAGATCAACCTAAGTTAATGGATTCAGTTTCATTACTTTGGGTGGTTAGAAATAAGTTCGATACCAAACACATGTCCGTTTCCAGTCTTTGACAGATCGGCTGCTGAGCATGAAAGCTTGGGATTCAGACCTGCAGGAAGAGGCAGATGGGGAAGGAGAAGGGAAGGAGGCGTCCAATGGTACAGCAAGGAGAGGAGAGGAGAATGGAAGAGGAGACGTTTTGGACACACAAGGCCATCTCCAGAAAGTCCAGAAACTTATCTATGCTGCTAAGGTATTTGACTTAAATGGACACAAGCACACAGTGTTAATGAACACTGACATGTTTCGAAACTCTCTGGAGAGCTAAAAACCAGACTCATTCATATTAAACATCCCTGTACACTTTATTGAATGCCTACTGATATGTTGTTTTGTATCTGCGTGTAGCTGAATGCAGACCTCAAATCAGTAGATGAAGACAAAGACAGATTGTTTGCCAAACTGAATGATGAAGTCAAAGCTAAAGAAGACCTGCAAGGTGAGTCAACTGTCCACTGGTGCGTTCTTACCAAGGTTGGTATTAAGATGTCAGATAAAGAACAAACAAGTCAGAGGTTATATAATAACAGTGGTGTAGTCTACGTGATGCGCAGGTATACCCACTAAGAAAGCTCCAGGACGTCCATATACCCACTTAAAAATGTGTTCTTTTTCTTCGCATAGGATAAATAAAGGTATTTCCACCGTAAATTGGTGCTTTAAAGTGTATCCAAATTCAGAAAATAAAGTTGTTGATGCTCAAAACGTCCCTGGGGGAGAACACCCAGACCCCCCACTATAATCTGCCCCCCTCTCCCCAAAGACAGATTCTGGACTATATATATATATATATATATATATATATATATATATATATATATATATATATATATATATATATACACACACACATACAGTACAGTATACCCATTACAATACATTAGACTACACCTCTGTATAATAATGATATAGTAATGTATGTAGTCTGTGAAACATCTGAGTGTGTCTTTTTGTTTTTTTGCTCTAGTGAGAATTGAGGAGCTGGATAATGAGAAATTATCTCTGCAGTCGGACACTGAGCAGTACTCAGATCAGGTAGCTGCCCTCAACTATGTGTTAGTGTGATATTTTATTATATTGTCATTCCACATGAATTATATTTTGTGTTAATTTCTGTTCTTCACGTTTACAGGTCCAACGATTACAACAGAAACTCCAGATTATGACAGAAATGTACCAGGAGAATGAGCTTAAGTTACACAGGTATAGACACAAGGTTAAGGCCGGCTACACACTGGCTGCGTGGCTTGTCCGTTTTTATTTCGGCTGCCATGTTAACAGGTTAGAGCTTTCACACTGCCTGCGTGCCACGCCGAAAACGCGTGCATGCTAGAAATAGGACCGACACCTATTTTTCACGCAAAGCGTTTCCAGGCAAAATAAAATACGAAAAGATGTTTATATGTCATTTTGACACAAATGCATTTAATAAATGACATTTTGATGTTTGAAAGTCTCTAGGTTGTGACATAAATGCAGATATAAATGTAATTTAAAAAAACTTATGATAAATAATTATTGGTTTTCTAATATTGCACCTGTCAATACAGAACGAAATATTCTGTAGCCTATTTTGCCGTCAATACTGCCAACGTTGTCTTTGCTGTAATGAAATCAGTATATATTTACGTTTAACATGAAGTATACTACTGCTTGAGTGCAGTTTATCAATGGGAAACATACATGTGAACAGACAAGGCTAGCAGCAGAAGCAGCGCCGCGTCAGACACGTTTCTGGTGTGCAAAGACATAGAAAACGCCACGCAACAGAAATGCCACACTCACGCCACGCATCCAGTGTGTAGCCGGCCTAAGTGTATTGAGAAGTTGAAAGCTATAGTTGTTATACAGGATTTTAATGAACGTGTGCGTTTGCAGGCTGCTGACAGTGGAGGAGAAGGAGCGCATGCAGAAAGAAGAGAAGTTAAATAAAGCTGACAAAAACATCACTATGGCCATGGAAGAACTCAGCAACTATAGGTAGCCGCTCCCCTCAAAGTATCACCAAACACATTGACAGTATGCAATATGCAAGGGGACATTTGTGAGCCCCCATGTTAAGTCTCACCTGTACGTCACCTTTTTCTTCAGACAACGAGCAGGAGAGATGGAGGAAGAGCTGGAGAAAACCAAACAGTCTTACCAGACTCAAATATCAGCACATGAGAAGAAGGCTCACAATAACTGGGTTAGTAAAAACACCTCAGCTGGTGTGGTTATGGGGGTTATTACATTACCCATCTGTCACCGCAGCACACATCTACTCTGGTCTTTTAATCCATAATGTGCTGTATTCATTCATTAATTACTTATCTTAACGGTGCATTCAATTGCTGTGGTCTTGACTGTGTCTGTATCTATGTACATGTTATGTTATGTTATGTTATGTTATGTTACTGATCTTGGCTTGATTTTCCAGCTGGCAGCCCGAGCAGCAGAAAGAGAGCTAGCAGACATCCGGAGAGAGAACGGCCTCTTCAGACAAAAGTAAGCATACAGCAACTGAACTGACTGATGGGTTCTCTCAATCAAAACCATTACAAAAGACGGAGTTCAGTGACGTTGTGAAGTAGTGTTGGATCACAGGAGTTGTCTTCACCACCATTGCAGTCAGCTTCTCCTGGTTAGGATTCCTGTAGTGTTCCTCATTCAGGAGGTTTTTACCAGGAGCCGAAATATCCACAGAGGTCTTCTGCTCTCCAAAACAACGGGCCTGATGATTAAAAAGAACCCAGTAAAAACATGGATTAAAGCAGTTTCACGTTAAAAATCAATGGGTAAAATTCAGCGGACAAAGGACGTCCCGGACGTGCTGCGAGCCAAGCGTTTAACGTTTGCTAACTAACTTCAGATCCAGATGTCTGATGATTAAAATCCTTCATCTAGTTCAAACGTGTAGTTAAAAACGATCTAAAAATTGTATCTTAAAACTGGATACAATTCAATTTATGATTTGTCTGATTACAGTTTTTCTATACTGTATTCATTACATACTCAGAAATATTGTGTCATATGTTCACTTGAAAAAAAGATATTTTTGTTTGTTTACAGGCTGACAGACACACAGTTTAAACTGGACGCCCTTGACAACGATCCCTACGCCTTGGACAGCCTGGCTAGACCGCTGCCTTTCAGAGGTTAGCACACACACTTATAAACCAAAGCATGCATTATTAAGCTAACATCATATTTTGTGGCTAATATACCCCAGCCTGGAAGCAGTAGGCCACAGATTCCCTTGACTTTGCACTCACCAAACTACCCTTAACCCTTCAGCTGAAAGGTCACCATACGGCCCATCTCCTCTGGGTCTACCTGCATCTGAAACCAGAGCTTTTCTTTCTCCTCCTACATTAATGGATGGACCACCTGCTAGACTGTCTCCACGAGGTACACACACACAGAAAGCCACAATCCACATATATATATATATATATATATATATATATATATATATATAGATAGATAGATAGATAGATAGATAGATAGATAGATAGAGTTTTTTGTGCACAAAAAACACAAACCACGACAATCCTCATTTTTATTTATATACTTTCAGAACACTCTCCTAATCTCTTCTAGTGTTGTAGTTGCGAGTTCAGTCAAGTTATCTCAAGTACAGCCCTGTCCTGTTCTATTATTCATTAGCCATTTTTTGTATCACTAGGTTTTGCTGATTGAAATGACAAAACATTTATCTTACTTTACATAATAGAACTTTTGCTAATTCAGTCTCACAAAGTCATCACAATAAACCCTCGCGGCATTTTGGAGATGACCAGCTGGCTGTAGCATGAACAGCTATATATGCTTAAACATGTGCAGTAGCATGGTCTGTATGCTGGCATGCTGTTAGCACTCTGGAAAGTTATTGTGAAAAATTGTGCAATGTGATTGTATGTCCTAAATCTCATCAGTTCATCCTGACATGACACTTTCTCTTTGTCCGTCTTGCAATCACACTCATTCTGGTCTTATTTAGTGATATTTTGTCTTTGGCCGCTGGGTTCTTCTCTCTCTCTCTCTCTCTCTCTCTCTCTCTCTCTCTCTCTCTCTCTCTCTCTCTCTCTCTCTCTCTCTCTCTCTCTCTCTCTCTCTCTCTCTCTCTCTCTCTCTCTCTCTCTCTCTCTCTCTCTCTCTCTCTCTCTCTCTCTCTCTCTCTCTCTCTCTCTCTCTCTCTCTCTCTCTCTCTCTCTCTCTCTCATATATCAACATCTTCAATCTCCTTTCCTCCCTTTTTTCCCCTTGTCTTTCCTCCACAGTGTCTCGCGGTCCAGTGGAGCCCCCAGGTGGCCAAGGAGAGATGGAGCGGAGTGGAGGTCCTCATTCAGACAGTGGCTCAATCTCTCCAACATGGGAGAGAGATCGTAGGGGCCCCCCACCAGGACCCCTAGGACTCCCAGGTGTGTGTGTGTGAGAGAGACAAAGAGAAAGACATAGAGTAAATCAGTAACGTCTGGTAGGTCGTCAACCTGTAATATTACGAAGACCTGATGACGCTCACACAACCTGACTTGACCTTCCTCTGATAGCGAGATATCATATTGAGGATAACGATGTAGACATATTTAACAGAAATGAGTGTGTTTCCCCAAAACAAAACAAAACAACGCAGAGGTAAGTGCTCAAAAGTTAACGCTCCTTCATGATACAATTTTAACAACTGTTTAAAAGAGCTATTATGCTGTTTATGATATTTTATATTGTGTGTCTTTATTCTACTGTGGTCCAACGTTGTAAAAACAATGTAACCCACCAGAGGTGGTCTTAATAAAAAAAACGTGCTGTGCTGAGAATATTCGTGCTGACTTGGGATTGCGGAGATGAAAACAGTTCTGTTCCTGCTCTTGTGTAACAAAGTGAGAATCAGCCTTCAGACTACAGCAAGGAACATTTCACATTATATGTCCCACTCTCTCCCACAAAAGCATTGTGGTATTGTGTCTACACACTCTTTAGGAACTCAAAAGGTCTCTTTCACAGCTGAAATGTTGACTTACAGCAGTCAGTGCACATGTGGAGCTTATAACAATAAATCAAACGGAGTGCATACATTGTTAAGGTTATTAGTTGCACCTGTGTTTGGCAAGTCAACAGTCAAATCATATAGTGTGCATGTGCATGCCAAATGCATGTTGACAGTGCATGTGTATTTTGGTTATTGCATTTTGAGTTTTGACACTGGAAACTACAGTTGTCTTTAAGCTCTGATAAAAGTGTTTTATATCAGATCATTTCTAACATGATCCTGAGAGGGAAAGCAACCTCCAAAAATATCAACGTAACACAACAGATTAGAGCTGTGTTTGACTTATTTACAGCTTTGGAAAGAGCTGTTGATATAATATTGATAAATCTGAACATATTTTCCGTGTATTCTTTCTCTCTCACCGTGTCTGTCTCTCAGGCTATATGTTCCCAGAACAAGGAGGTCCGATGTACAGGAGACCTCCTCCCGGAGCTCTGGGCCTCTTGCCTCCACCCGGCCCTCTCCATCCTAGGGGTCTCCCCCCATTGCCCCCTCACCCTGCAGACATGGCGGGTGAGTCACTGCCATCTGTATAGCTGCTTGTCATCCCTTCATTATGTTCTCATCTATACTGTCTTGCTATCTTCAACGCTTTTGGACTGTAAATAGATGAATTTGAACCTTTTTTTTTTTTTAAATTAACTTTTTTTTTTTTTTAAATACTAGACGTGATGGAATGCAATATATATATATATATATATATATATATATATATATATATATATATATATATATATATAAAAATAAGCCATCTACTTTATGGTTGTTAATTTCTTCTATTCATTTCAATGCAGATGGCTCATACAGAGAAAACAGCCATGGGCCTGTTGAACAGGAACACAGAGAGGTAAGAGGTGTGTGTGTGTGTGTGTGTGTGTGTGTGTGTGTGTGTGTGTGTGTGTGTGTGTGTGTGTGTGTGTGTGTGTGTGTGTGTGTGTGTGTGTGTGTGTGTGTGTGTGTGTGTGTGTGTGTGTGTGTGTGTGTGTGTGTGTGTGTGTGTGTGTGTGTGTGTGTGTGTGTGTGTGTGTGTGTGTGTGTGTGTGTGTGTGTGTGTGTGTGTGTGTGATTTTGTTTGAGTAGCATGTGTGTGTTTGGATCTGTGGTCCAGCCTCTGTAACCTTTCTGTATGTGTGTCACCAGTTGGGTCCTGGTGACCGAAGGACTCCCCCTGAAACGGATCCAAGGATGGGGGGCGCACCCCCACCTGGACCCCTGATGGGCCCTATGAACGGTCCCTTTCCCCGTAGATCCCCTTATGGACCACCACCTCCTGACTTCTACCCTCCTAGGGGACCTGGGGGCCCTACCACGATGCCTAGTAAGCAGTCCCAGCTATCATCACAACTTTTGAATACCGTATTATCTCTAAATGTCCTCTAACCGTATGCTCGCTTTCCTTTTCCTCTTTCTCCAGTGTGGGCCCCTCCTCCTCCAGGGATGATGTTCCCTCCTCGTTTCCCTCTGGGTGGACCTCCTCATCCTCACTACGCTCCCCCCATGCGGCCCCCTTTGCCCGACGGCCACCTACACCCTTCCATGGGTCCCTCCCCTCCTCAGCAGTCCTTCCCCTCCCCACCACACAGCCAGTCGCCAGAGGAGCACACGCCCTCGCCTGAAGACGCCATTTGAGCCTGACCAGGCTTTCCACTTGAGCTGTGAGATGACGTGTTTCTGGTTGAAGTTGAACTCAGCGGTAGACAAATGGTTGGGAAGGTTGCGGTTTTCCATCTTCCTAGGATGTATTTAATGAAGAGTGTTAGCGCAGGGGAATCCATCAGCCTTCATTAGCCCACTCTGTTGCTGTTTGTCTGCTTCGGCCCCGTCTTTCTGCTCTTTTAACATCCTCTCTCTTTCTTCTGCTCTGTCACTTGCCTTTTTTTTTTTTCTTCCTTCTGGTACTCTTGCTCTGCCCTATCATCATCCATCTACATCACCTGTGAAGTAGTTCCTATTGTTGTGGAGTCACAGTGACAGCAGTTCTGTTATGTAATTTCACAGGCAGCTTAATCTGTAGATGTGTGTGAGAGAACCAGACACATTTGCTTGATAATGCCACAAAGTTTTTTTTTTAATGGTACTTGGGTTGAAATGTGTGCATGTAGAGAAATGCTGCGTGGTATGTGGCAGAGAATGTGAGAGTGTTTTACGGATGGCATGAGTCAACATTTCATCCCAGTGGCACAGAAAGAAATCTAAATGATCATGGGCTATCAGGGAAGAAATGCATCTTTTAAGGTCTAATACAATATTTTATTACACCAACGCTCTTGCTGTTGTCACCCTCATTTTAAAAACGTAGCCCTTCGGCATCTACGAAGTGGACCTAAATCAGATCCCATCAGATCTTGTTTTGTCTGTGACTGAACTGAGATGATCTTAGACTCTAAATATTCCCTCAGAGGTAAAAAAAAAAAAAAAGTTTCTTAAAATATAATTAAAGCACATAACTGAATTTCACTGACTTCCCTGTGAGATTTTGCCTTCCTCACAAAGCTATTATTTCAAACAGCAGCAAGTAGACTATGCTTTTGATTATGTTACAGTGACTTGCGTGGCCTAAGCTTGAAAGAAGTGGCCTATGGTAGCCGCTTGTATTTTGTCGAAGTAAACTGTGACTCATCGTGGCAGTCACAGAGCGGTGATTAAATGGACTGACTGGAAGAGACCTTCAGAGCCAGAAAGATCACACCCATGTGAATTTTGTAAAAATAAAAGTGATTATTAATAGATAAATAAAGACGATGTCAAATTGACAATGTCTCCATATTTCACTAATGTATTAATGTTCAATTTGTTGTGCAACTCATCAGCGACCACCAGGGGTAACAGAGCATTGGAATGTAATTAGAAGTCAGATTTGGGTCGTTATCAGTGTTTTCTATAATACTGTACATATGACATGCGATGACAATGTTTTAAATATGGTAAATATATAATGAAAAACTGAAAAAATGTTTAATTTACTGTAACCTTGATTGTACAGCACAATTCATATGTAATGATCTCTACCTAAACTACCCGACCAAGCTCTTGTGATGTCATTTTAAACATTTACAGAACTTTTATTTAAAAGGTGAACAAAACATTCTGAAAATAAATTTGCGACTCCAATTTTAAATTACAAGACTTGTGTACACTGTATATCATTTGGTTGAATTTTAGTTGTAACATTCTTGTTAAATCACTGAGCACATATTCAGATGTTGCCTGGCCTAATCAATGGAAATACACGATAGACTTTGGTTTTTTTACTGTCCAATTTCTACATAGATAACATCACCTTCGTGTGTGGTAACAAGGAACTACTTTATACTAGAATATGTAGCATTTTTGTTATGGTATGGCTGATTAGCACACAAGATCACTCTCGTAGAAATTTGCCCTAATCTACAGTCACAACAGACCTTTTTAACAGCAGACATTTTGACATGTCAAAGCAGGAAAAGCCCTAATGTATGTAACTAATAATGCATGTACTGTATGTATGTAACGATAATGATGGCTCCATTTTAGTTAGGTACACCAGTTCCTGGGTCCTGGTATTTTGCATGCTGGCGTGGAAAACTGCTAAATATTTCTAATTAGTAAGGTTATCGCTTATTAAACATACGGAGACTCCCTTGGTCTGGCAAGACTTTTACTGTAATGTACTGTAAACCATCAATGTGCCTTTCTGTCAGTGTCTGCAGAGCTAAAAAATAAGTAAGTAGCTAAAATACAGTTTACAGAGACACCACAAAGTACTTATAAAACAACTTTTAATTGTAAAACCCACCCACAGCACCAACAAGAAAGACACAAATGTACATGACACAGTATTTACATAAACTGTCCAATTATTGATTTGAATATTTAACATCCCCGTCACCTTTATCTTCAAAAAAACTCTTTATAAAAACAATATTATGGAATGGCAGTTTGTTCATCCTCCTTTATAACCAGTGGGGTTGTATATATGAAGATTCAGTGGCGGGGTATGATTGGAAGGCCATGGTTTGGTTCCTTCCCTGTCATTAGTCATCATCACAGTAGGCTTTCAAAGATAAAAAAAATTACCATTTTCATGTTCATGAGCAATAACGCAAACGTGGATATTACTTTAAAGACAGAGAAGAGATGGAGAGAGAAGAGGTAGATGTGTAAGAAGAGAATGTAACAGTAATATATGTTGAATAACAACTTTAAAGGGATACCTTGGTATTTTATCTTTGCTTATGTTGTCTGTATTCCATCTGCCCCTCAGTTATTATAAAAGAATTTTTAATAATGTGGTTACAATAACTCATTGCATTATTGACACTGGTTTGCAATTGCAGTGGTAATTAAAGAGGAGAATTAATTGACTATAGTTGACGATCCACATGGAAATAACCAGCTATGTTAACAAAATGCCCAGGTATCCCATGAAAACTGTATATGATCTACTGAAATATCCCGTTCTCTTTTTGCTATGCTCTTTTCACCACCTCAGCTGGTGGTATGAGGAAGCACACTGGCAGTTTGAAAAAGGTTAGTTAAAGCCTAAAATAGTCCAGTATAAATATAATTTGGATTATATTTATATGGTTAAGGAAAGTGTAAGTATTATACCTTTCTGAATGTACTGACTAAGTCTGTCTTGGTCACGTATGCACACACAATCTTGAAATACCTTTTTGCCTTATCTAGCATTTTAATTACTGTTATCACTAAGTTTGTCTCAACCATAATTACTGCAACTCTTAAAAATGCATCACAAAACCAAAAGAACGTGACAAGAAATGGACTTCAAAAGTAGGCACTGTGGAGTGTAAAACTGTACACGCGATCTCTACGCTGTCATAGGATTACCACCTAACCACTGTATTCAAAACACCTTAAGAAAAAGTAATAATTAGTCTCATACAAGACATTAAAACTGATCCACATAAACGTACAACTATTTAAAAGATGTCATGGCACAATGAAACGGGTTCATATATAAACCAGCGTTTCCTCATATGTCATTGGAAGCTTCGTCAATAATCTCAGCACTTACAGTTCCAAAGAATAATGTGGAGTCTGGAAAACAAAACCTGACAGGTTTGTAACTTACTGCTTTGAATACTCGATTAAAAAAACCCGTCTAAAAGCTCCAGTATCCCCAAATAAAAGTTCAATGCTTGATTTTTTTTCTTTAAAAAGTTGAACTCTGGGTATCACATTTTTTGTTATTATTGTCCAGTAAAGCTGCAGTTGGTAACTTTTATAAAAAAAAAAAACTTGTCATATTTGCTGAAACTGTCACTATAACCTGACAGTAGTAGCTGAGACAGATACTCAGTTCCTCTGCCTCCCCCTAGTACTCCAACATCTGCAAGATTCCACTGTGCCTGAAGGAAAACTCCACTCCACTCCGAGCCGAGGAGTCTCTAACGGAGTGTCAATGACTGCTCGTAAACTGCGGCCCCACTGTAAAGCTAGGCAGCGCTGATCAAATATGAATCAAGATTCCGTTACTGCGTATCCTATTTCGTCTTAAATGTTTTCCAGAAACATATTTTAGTGTACCGTTTAGCTGTAACTTTGTCGTTTTACATCTAACAGACACCAGTTCAGTTAGAGACTCCTCGGCTCTGATTGGTTGTTTTCCTAATGCCATTAGGAGCACCAGGAGGAGGCAGAGGAACATGATTTTATTTTTCAGATTAACTGTCTCATGTCATACTGTCAGGATATTAGACAGTTTGAGCAAAAATGAGTTATAGCAGAAGTTATTTTT
>CM042333.1:12455102-12527602 GCA_023566125.1 Zingel zingel | reverse complement strand
GATGGAAGAAGGAAGCTGTCTCAGGAGCTGATATGGAAGCAAAATTTGGTAGACATATTTCTGCTAGATTATGTGTCGGCCAGTCATAAAAGATTTGCAAATAGGCAGTGTCTCAAGGATGGACAACTCATTGAGTGCGGATGTACAGTCAAACCTTTGACAGCAACTACTTTTTTTTTTTATCAGAATCACACACTGAAATAATGTTTCTTTTAACGGCAACCATGAACACAATTACAATAAGAATGTTGTTGAATGCTCATTTTCTACTGTTTAAGACTTCCTCACCAGAGCTGTCTCCATCCTCGGAAACAGATGAAGTGTCAGAATCCTCCTCCTCTGAGCTGGACGCCTCTTGCTCCTGCTCCTCCACCTCCATCTCCTCTGCTGTGATCTCTTTCTTCTCCCGGTCACGGTGCACCGGCATGGCAGCTAATTAACTCCAAACTGGTAGATAGAGAGACAATGTCAGACTCGTTTAGGCAGTTTTAACGACATCAAATACAGCTTGAACTTTTAGCACATTACTTGATTCCATTTGTTTAGTTGTAGACAAATTAAATGACTTGGCCGTTCAAACTAATTACAAATGACTTGCTGAACACAATAATTTAGTTTCTCTACCAGGACATGATTATAGAATTTCTGAAAAATCCTCTTAGGGTTGTAGGGTGACTGCAGTATCAGCAAACATAGCAAAACCCACCATTCAACTTACCAAATGCAGGTAGTGATGTGGGGCATCACATTTATTTTTTCATTTGTCTGTTTTTTCATGGTGGATCAATTTGGAAAATTCTTTTTGAAATGTAGCAAATACTATTACGTCAATGATTATCACTGAAAACACGAATGGACCCCTATGTAAGGCTTTATTAAATTGCTTGAAATAGTTATTAAATGTTACTTACCCAAAGCAATTTGAATTTACTAGATTATCTATATGTTTGCTCATCATCAACACTACACAAGACAAATAAACAATAACAAACGACCACACATCAAGTTAGCATTACTTAGCATGTTAGCAAGCCAGTATATAGCTAGAGTTATATGGCAAGCAAGATTAGCACGATTTGTTACAAAAATATATTAACAAGAAAGCTTAAAACTAAATCATAACTCACAAGATGGGGATGCGCAAGACGTTTGCGAGAAAAGCAATATACACTTAAAATTATAATTTTTTCCTCGGTTACAATTTCACTCGTGTGTCCCAGCTAAGCTAAAAACAAATCTCAGTACGGCGCCCTTATTTGTGTAGGGAGCTGTAGTTTTCTGTATCGCCAATGTTCACACTACTAAAGGGCTAACAACCAGCCGTAAACTACGTTACCCGTCAACACAGTAACTTGAGGTGGAGAGTTCGAGCAGAACTGTCGAAACGCGTTTAAAACTTTAACGCCAGTAAAATTGGAAACGTTGTGTCAGAAATATATTGCAGTTTTGTAACATTCGTATATGATGTAGTTCAAACTACATAACCAAAGTTTGCTTATTGTTGAACTAAGGTATGTTGACGTTGGATTTATCTGGTATCTATTATCTTGTTTCCCTCCTCCCTCCTCCGCCATTATGTTTTCTAGTGGAGTTGAGAGAGCGGAGCTAGCTAATCAGCTAGTTTAGCCTTCAGGCTGCGGACTGTTTTGGAAGGGAGGTGCGATGGATGGATGCTTTGCCCCGCAACGTTTAAATTTGTTTAAACAGAATGCGCCGACAAAATTTACCCATTGATATACTCCGCGCAATTGCGGATAGCTGCTAATTCGCAACGTTAATAAATGATACAGGAGCACATTTTTTCTTTATAGTTAGAAGATTAACGCTAGCTGAGGCTGTTTAAGTGGCTAACGTTACACAGCTAGCAGCTCCTCCTTGCTGTCTACCATCGCATTCTTGTGTCTTCTGCCCCAGGAATGTTCTCCAAAAAGCCTCATGGGGACGTTAAAAAATCAACACAGAAAGTGTTGGACCCAAAGAAGGACGTGTTGACGAGGCTAAAACATCTCAGAATAGTCATAGGTAAGTTAAAATAATTATTAGGCAGCTAACAGGTTAGCTTAACATTATACGTACCAGTCTGTGGATACAGGGAATGCCACTCCAAACTCGCCTCGAAAATCACGAATTCCAAAGTTGCTTTGCATGTAAACAGATACGCATCCGTTTTATAACAAACTTTAGGACCATTTCAGATTGTTTTAGTATCATCACAATTTAGTACCATCAATTCGGCACCTCACCGTTAGTCCATTGCAAAGCATTTTGATCAGTTGTTTTATTTTTTCCACATCTCTCTCAGAATGACTATGATGGGCAGTAGACTTGATGAGCTTTGTGAATACAGGCTAAAAGTAAAATACTTTTGAAAGAAAATGAGGCTAGCTGGTTTAAAGGTGTGCTTGACACTGTGTAAGTGGCAGTTCCATTGCATTGTCACAGGTATTGAATGGAGTCTGTCTTAAGGGTCGCTTTATAGAGGAGAATCGGTTGTAACGTTAATGTTTTTATTACCTTGTGATAACGTGTGTATGAAGCTGTCTGCATACAATTTAGGTGATGATATACGCTGTTAGTAAGTCAGGCTGTTGTGATTTCCCCAAGGGTGTGCCGGATAAATACCTTGTGTATGAGAAATAATGACGGTTTTTAAACGTGTGAAGGTGTGTTACACACACAACACCATACTAGTTGCAGTGTTTTGAATGTGTTGGAGGATGTTAGGGTAATGGGTATGAATAAGTGATAATTTTGTGATTTGTGCGTGTGTATCTTTTATTGGCATAGACTTGGCTCTCACTCATGTACACACCCACAACGCACAAACACTGACCGGAGAGGGGAAACAGCCTCTACTATTTCCTCTCTATGTCCAGTACAGTAGCCAAACTTCCTGTTTCTATTGTAAGAACGTGTGTGTGTGTGTGTGTGTGTGTGTGTGTGTGTGTGTGTGTGTGTGTGTGTGTGTGTGTGTGTGTGTGTGTGTGTGTGTGTGTGTGTGCGCGCGCGCGCGCGACAGAGAGAAAGGGGTGTGCCCCTCTCCGTGCTCTATGGGGAATACAAGACCTTGATAACAATCACAGAGTGCAGTCACATTGTTTGCGAAGGAATACTCAGACAGCTGAACAATAGCTAACCACACAGTTTTAACAATCAACATGGTGCCAGACCACCACTTTAAGAAAATGCATAAGGGTACTATTATTTGCAGCACTGATAAGAGCTGGAGCAATGCCACTAACTTTAGAGAGCAAGCAAATGTACAGTAGCTCTCGTCATTGTGGACTCAAACATCTGAGGTCGAAACCAAAATAGCATTCAGTGCCACTGCCCAGTATTGCAATGTCAATGCATGTGAAGAGTGACTAAATAATTTTCTATGGGTTTTGTAGAAAAAGAGCTTCTGTACATCACCTTACGACATGGCATGTGCAATCAGGTAGTGAGAAATGTGGTATTAAAAATGTCCGTGCCCTGAGGAAAGGAAAAGAAAACCACTCAGCTAGGCCACTGAGACCTTACAAGGGCAGCCACTATGGCATAGAACACAGACGGCCTCAGTGTGTGAGTGTGTATAGCACAGTTCAGACTTTATGTAAACAAACCCAGAGACTATCACCACAAGCTCTTCTGAGAGCATAGCCTAATGTCCTCCTACATGCTTGTGTATCTTCTTTCACTTTTGACCCTGAACTACAGTGGTGGTATTCTCCGTATGAGCGTGTGTTTTTATCTCTGTGTCTCCTTCTTAAATGACAGCCAGTGTTATTGAGGCAGATATTCAGTCCAGAACACATAAAGGTAAACTTTGCATCCTTTAGAGCAGATAATTTAGAGAGTCTGTTTTACATGACATACTGTAAGTGTATTTAGAGCACCTAGATGCTGCGGTTGAGGTTACATTGCTCAAATATATTTCCTGTTATGAAAAGTTAGAAAGGTGGGGTCTTCACCAAACTCTCATAGATGTGTTTAGACTTCTAACTCTACAACATTTAGACTAAATATGGATAGAGAAGAGCCTTTAACTGGTTCAGTTGTTTATTTCAAAATCCCGTTACTTGGATATTTATTGTGAAGTTTTCTCTTGATTTTGACTATTAAAATCAAAAGCAGGATCAGTGATTTCCCCCAGTAGTTTTTTTTTCTCTCTCCACCCCACCCTAATTGTGCAAGTCCGAAAAAAAACAAAACAACAGACACTGCACACATTTTGCCTTCATAGTGAGTTATGTAAATAGGGCCTACTGGACTCCATGGTGCATTCCGTCGCACCTCGTTAAACTAATGGTGCATTCAATTGCACCTCTTAACCACGAGAAACTCAAACTGTACCCTATCTGCCATTCAGTGGCTCTTATTGTGGCCATGAAGTCCCTGTTGGAATTCTTTTTTCATAATTTGATTTGAATCGGGGATTTGGAGAATCGTGATACCCACTAGTCATCATGTGTTTTCAGCATTGAGAAAGTTTACATTTCTGAAAGATTCAAGGACGGTTTATGGACTGTTTTGGGTTAACCTGTGTGTGTGTGTGTGTGTGTGTGTGTGTGTGTGTGTGTGTGTGTGTGTGTGTGTGTGTGTGTGTGTGTGTGTGCGTGTGCGTGTGCTTGTTTTACTATATTCGTGGGGTCCAAAAACAAGGTAATACAGTATACTTGTGGGGTCTGCACAGACTTGTGGGGCCCAAAATGCTGGACCCCACAAGGTTAAAGGGCTGTTTGAGGGTTAAGACTTGGTTTCAGGATTAGGGTTAGAATGAGGTTAGGTGAGGGTAAGGGATAAGGTTAGGCATTTAGTTGTGATGGTTAGGGTAAGGGGCTAGGGAATGCATTATGTCAATGACGGGTCCCCACAAAGATAGTGAAACAAACGTGTGTGTGTGTTTTATTTTCCCTCTCTTTTTCTAGAAAATGCAGAGCCTTCAGAGCTGAAACAGTTCTTCGACCTAAACTACTCTCATATCTACTATGTCTTCTTTGAGAACTTTGTCACCATTGAGGTCAGCCTCAAGCAAAAAGGTGTGTTTTATTCACTGTCAACCAAACAGTTAAGATCAGCTCTGATTGTTCAGCTTTTACAGGATAGAAATAAAGCAATGCTTCATTGCCTTTTAGTCATATTGTGTGTGTGTGTTTTTTTTTTTTTCAAGCTAGTCTGTGTGTTTCAGGTCACAAGTCTCAGAGGGAGGAGCTGGACTCAATTATCTTCATCTTTGAGGTAATAAAATATTGCAAATTTCCAATTAACATGGAAATCTAGAGAAAACTCTTACTTAAAGCTTGATGCAACATGACTTCAGAATGGAGCTCTGACATTATGTGAAACTAAACAGTAAACTGTTTGTGATTCCATGAACTCTCTTCAGTACCACAGCACCAGCTGGCATGAACCCCAGACTAATGGCGTTTTTCCACTACGTGGTACCTGCTCGGCTCGACTCGGTCGCGGTGCCGCGTCCTACTTTTTCCATTGCAGATTTAGTACCGCCTCATGCATGAGGCGAACGTGGCTGGTCGTCATAGCGACGCTGCAGCAAACTGCCGCGACCTAACGCTACACGCTCAGAACGTCAAATGTGCGTTGTTTTTGATTCTCGGCATGTGGCTGTTGCCACAGCCAGAAGACACAGTTTGTTTCAAAAGAAGCTGGGGGCAGCAAAAAAAACACTGCTGGCTAAAATGTTTAAAAACGGTGGGTTTGTGCAGCACACCCCGGTCTGATGACGCAGTGATTAGTGACGATTCTCTCTGACCAATCAGTAGTCTGCATGTTTTCACGTCACGTTTTGGTATCGCCTCAGCTCGCTTGGAGCCTCGACAGAGGATATACTAAAAAAAAAAGTACCTGTTAGCAGGTACCAGGTACTTTTTATCATAATGGAAAACCAAAAAAGGCGAGTAGAGTCAAGCTGAGTCGAGCAGGTACCATGTAGTGGAAAAACGCCATAAGACCACTGGCATTTAGCAACACTGAAATGGGTGGTGGTGCTTAGAGTAGCCAGGATAAGATAGCAGAGTCAGTATGTGTGTGTTACTGACCTGCATTTGGCCCCACACGTTAAATTCAGGCCACGGCTGGGCAAAGCACAAGTCCAGTGAGTACTTGGACAAACGATTGTGCTTAATATAGGTTTTCCCTGAATGTTATTAGTTAGAGTAAGGATGGACAATAAACTGAGTTTATAGAAATTTTGGTTGATCTACTTATGAATGTCATACTGACTTAAATGTGTTAATATAGCAGTTTTTTACATCATTAAATTATCGGGATTCCGTGAACCAACCAACCAGTGACATCTTAATCATTGTTATCAAGATAAATGGGACAGTAGCAAATATATAAACCCTCTCATAACGCATAACATAACACATCTCATGGCAAAAGTGGTCCTCAATGTCTGAATCTTTTTTTTTTTTCTTCAGAAAATTCTCCAGCTTTTGCCGGAGAGAATCCAGAGCCGATGGCAGTTCCACAGCATTGGTAACTTACACAAAACCACACTCAACCCGTTTCTTGAACAACATTACAGTTGACCTTATACATGTGTGCAGCAGATCAGATTGTCCCAGCAAACTATGCGTTGAATCAAGTTGAACTAGTTTTGGACAGCGTGGCCACTCATAGATTATTTTGTGTGATGTCAGAGACCAACCAGCACCAAAACTTTGCAAAGAGAACAATGCACGGTAGAGCTGCAAAGATGAGTTAATAGTTGTCAATTATTAAAGTAACCGCCAAATATTTTGATCGGTTTGAGTCATTTTATATGAAAAAAATTTAATATTATTAAATTAAATAATATATTAAATATTCTCTAATTCCAGCTTCTTTAATGTGACTATTTTCTAGTTTCTTCACTCCTCTGTGACAGTCAACTGAATATCTTTAAATGTGGACAAAACCAGACATTTGAGGACGTCATCTTGAGCTTTGGGAAATGCTGATCGACATTTTTCACAATTTTCTGACATTTTATAGACCAAACAACTAATTGATTAATTGAGAAAATAATCGCCAGATTAATCAGCTTGGTCGCAGCCCTAATGCCCGGCATGGTGCAGGGCAGCTGCTGTCCTCTCATCCTGAATGTTACATTTGAGCTAGGGTTATCAAACTTTTTAGCTTCATTGATACCCTCAGGTATCAGTAGGGCCTCTATATGTTTGTTTCCCTTAAAATGTCTTTACTGAAGTTTGGCAACCATTTTTATTTTTTTTACCAATTCAAAAGTATGTAAAATCAGCTTTTAATATTATTAGAGCTGTCTTACGTTGTGTTATATTCACCGTGCAGTGTAATGAAATGACTAGGCTAATGTGTTTTTCCTCTCAGGGCTGATCCTCAAAAAGCTGTTGCACACTGGGAATTCTCTGAAGGTACCGCTCTGACCCATTGTGGACTCTTGTGTTACCTGTCTGTCATAGCCCCTAGATCCTAATCCTCCCGAAGAGGACATTTACAGCCTCCTTTTAATTTACGGGTCTTAATAAAAGTAAATAAAAGTGTACTAATTTGGATTCTCTCCATATCTCGTCTCCATCTACATTGTAGATCCGTCGTGAGGGTGTGCGCTTGTTCTTGCTATGGATGCAGGCATTACAGAGTAATGCGGAGCGTGAGCAGCTCTGTATGTTTGCCTGTTTGATTCCTGGCTTCCCAGCTCCACTCTGCCATGGGACCCCACGCACCCTGGACACTCTGATCAACCCACTGCTGAGTTTAACAGAGAGTTAGTAGAAGAGACACTGACACACACACAGTGGGGCTAGGCTGATACATGGGCTCAACATTCAGCTATCGTTAAAAAAAAATACCACCAGCCATTCACTGCACTGACATAATATAAAATCTTGGAAAAAGAGTCTGAACCCCATACATATTTTTGCAGTATTCATTGTAATATAAACATTGAATGACCCTGCTGCCCCCCCCCCCCCCCCCCCCCTCCCCTTACAGCTCAGGTTATCCCAGAAGAGATCACGCCATTGGTTCCTCCCCAGTCAGGTGACAAGAACCAGGAAGACCTTACTGCTTACTTTTTAGAGGCGCTACTCAAATACATGGTAAACCAGGTATTATCATCATTCCTTACTAACACTATTTAATTACACTTTTTTTCTAATGTCATGATGCCTCACTAATGACACTAATGCATAAACAACCATATGGGAGAAACCAGGTATTAGGGTCTGTTATTTACTGACTGTTATCATGAATAGAAACTTGATGGTAGAATCCCTTCCTGGTATCACTAACTCCTTCAAATACAAATGTCCTCCCTTATTGACACATAGAGACCTTTTTTTTGTATTTCCTCTTCTTGCTGCTATCACACACATTCAGTCATACACACACTGATAACATTCTGCCCTAAAACAATGGTGCTCTTCTCCGCTTGGCCCTGTTTTGTGTGTGTAATGCTCTGTCTATAACACAAGTGTGTGTGTGTGTGTGTGTGTGTGTGTGTGTCCACCAGGCAAAGTCTCTTGAGTGGCGTTGTAAAGAGAACCATGAACGTGGCTTCAGCTTCCTCTTTGGTCACTTCAGGAAGTTTTACCTTCCTCACATCTTTCCCAACTTCGCTATGGAAACCAGCCTCTACAACCCAATACTGGGTCAGTTCCTTTAGCTTTTAAATAGCTTCTGGGTACTGTAAACCTAGCAGTTGATTGGAACACAGTAATGGTGTATTATTGTAACCCAAGACCACATAAATAAAGATTTTCCTCTTTCTTTGTAGACGTGCCTCCGATGCGTCCTAAGCCCTACTACAGCGTGGTGCGCAGGGAACAAGACGGTGGAGAAACGGTGTACTGCACCAAGGAGAGCTTCCTTCAAGCCCGAGTCATCTTCATCCGCTGGCTGGTTTCCTTCTGGCTCGAGCCACGGCCCAACACACACACAAACATCCCAGGAACAGAGGGAGAAAACGTCCCCAAGAACATACAGGTTAACACATACATATTTTGCCTATAGACAGGGTGTGCCAAGTATGGTTAAAGTCAAAGTACTTAATTATGTTGACATCACCAAAGTGGTAATATGTTGGGCTGTAACTACCGATCATGTTCATCATAGATTGACCTGCAGATTTTCGTGATTCATCAAGTAATTATTTTTTCTATAAAATGTCAGAAAATGGTCCAAAAGTGATGTCTTGTTTTGGTCAGTCAACAGTCCAATACCTAAAATATTTAGTTTTTTAAAGTGTATACGACAAAGGGAAACAGGAAATAAACACATTGGAGAAGGTGGAATCAGAGAATTTTGATATTTTTTCTTAAACAACAATGACCTAAGATTAATAGATATTCTGAATATTTACAGATCAATCTTGTGTTGTTGGACTAATCGCCGGAGCCCTAGTAATATGTGAGCTCCTGTTTTTTAACATCACTTGTTATTCAGAGGGTTAATACTGACAAAAGCTTAGACTTCAAGTGTTTCAAACAGCAAATGTAAAAGGACGATGTGATGTTAACCAAAAAGTATATTAAATACTATGAAAATGTTCCATAACACCAGAATAGCGCATTACAGGAATGGATGACAAAATGTTACTCTCCACAAATATTTACATGGGACATTATTTTCTCTCATCTCATTGTATAACCCAAATCTTCACCTCCAGCGAGCAGCAGCCGGACTGGCAGCTCGCTCTGCAGGCAGCTCAGATGACAGCGGTGGAGGTGGGATTCGGTCCGACAGCCACCTTGAAGGTAGCGGGTGCTCATCTGGATCAGGCGGAGGTGCCATTGGGCTATCTGGGGGTCTAGGGTCTGGGGGTGAGCCTGAACAAAGCCACTCCAACACATCCACGCTGACAGAGCGGGAGCCCAGCTCCTCCTCACTCTGCTCCATGGATGAAGAGCAGCTAACGGACATGGAGGTGGTGAGGAGAGTACTGACCAGCTCCAGAACCAACGTCAACTTCATCACTGAGATCTTTAGACAGGTGAAAGACAAAAGGTCCAGTGTGTCAAATCTTTGATGTGTGGTTGTGTCTACAGCTGGAGTGGATTTTACGTGGTGTTTTTCTAAAATTACATTGTATGTGCATTATCATTATTAGTCCCAATGGTTTTTCCGGTAATACAATATGTTCATGTACACGTCACGTGATCTTTTACAGCTATTTTTCTTAATCTATCTATAGGCATTTCTCCTTCCCATGTGTGAAGCTGCAGCGATGCGCAAAGTGGTCCGTGTTTACCAGGAGTGGATCGCCATGGAGGACAGGCCAGTGTTTATGAAGGAGCCAGAGGAGGGCTCCTATCCCACAACCAGCAGCCTGGATTCAGGCTCTCAGATCGGAGACAAGGAGGATGAGGTGAGGATTTACTTGACGGTTCGTTTAAAGGCACAATTTCTGAAAATGGACTGTGTGCATTTGTCTGTCGATTGAGCGTAGGGCTGGATCTAAAAATCTTGTATCCCGATATAATGTAGGTTATTTCATATTCCGATAATGCCATACATCCTGTATATAGCATGTTTTCTGGTAATTAATAATTTCTGGTGAACTAAATACTTGACAAATGAAAAGTACTGAGTATTTGTCATTTTATTAAAGGTGCTCTAAGCGATATTGGGTGACGGTACTTCTTGTTGACGTTCGAAGTATTTTCAAACAAAACGAAGCTAGCTCGCCCCTCTCTCCTCCTCATCCCGTCCCCTCTCCCTCCCTTCCGTGCTTCCGCACACTGACCCCCCCCACACCCAAATCCTTCTTGTCAATTATTGGCTGGAATGCTGGAACACTGTTTGTTATGTTTGGTGGTGCAGGTTGGCGCAGTTTGATTTTGTTGACGTTTGTGGAGCCTGGGCTGTCTACAGAGACCACGTTTTTTTACAGTGTGTTCAGGGGACAGGCAGCTGGCGGATAGTGAGGAGATGTTTGCTGTATGTGACAAAAAATGTTGTAGCCTAAAAAACGCAAGACATCGCTTAGAGCACCTTTTTAAGAACTAGGTGCAAAAAGAACAAAACATGCAAGGATCACAACGTAACGCGTCGTCCTTTGAATCCGTTGAGCGTTTTGATACTTTCACAGCATTTATATAGCTCCTCCACCTGCTTTTATAATCAAAACAGACATGGAAATCTCAATTTTTACAATATTATATTACCTTCTACTGGGTAAGGCAGCCAACTTCAAGATGGGCTTCATTTTATTTCAAGAGAAGAGAATGTGTCCATTTGCCTGTATATGCTTAGGTAATGTTACTTCAACTTTAATTGTGAGGTTTTTCCTCCTCAGGGAATAAACAAGGCGGTTGACAGTGAATTGCTGGAGTACAGCGTTCATGCTGGAGTTCAGACGACACTACAGGTATGGTCCTGGCTGTCGGTCCATTTCATACAAACACACAAAAGTCTCATTGTTGCAGTGTTTTTTTTTTGTTTTTTTTTACTGATCTTTCTTCACTTTGTAAAATCGTCCAGGAGAAATAGTTTATGGACCCATTTACATCCCAACCGCTTTTCTCCTTCCCAGGTATTTATCACCCACTCCTCCAACGTTTTCCTATTGGAGCCAGCCAACGACATCAAGATCCTTTTGGAGGAGCATGTTGACATGTGCAAGCGTGTCCTGAACATCTACCGCAGCCTTGTTATGCATGAGACCATGGACCAGAAAACATGGTAAAAACAATTAGGTGCAAAGACGCCAGATACACAATAAGTCACATGTTACTGTGGACTGGGAGACACTGAATGGCCATCTAAATACATTGGAATACATACATGGTATCAATAAAGGCTCCGTCACATCTGCCTGCTTTTTAATTGTTTATGTTTTTGTTTGTAGGGAGCAGGTCTTGCTGGTTCTGCTGAGGGTGACAGAGTCTGTGATGAAAAGACCACCATCCATCATGCCCCCGGGCAAAAAGAACAACACACTATCAGGCAGACTGGCTGGACCTATCTTTCAGGTACATTAATATCTTTATATCAAACTGGCCAGATATGTTTTCCTACTTACCAAACATTATCTGAAGACAGAGTTGTCTCCCTGGTACATAAAAAAAAAGGAATGAATAAATAGAAACATTGTTACAGTCATGATAATATTGCTATTGTTTACAGCAACCCAGCTTCTAGGAGACAGACTGGCTTGTGGTTTTCTAAATACTTAACATGTAGTTGACTACAAAGATTGATAAAACAAAGACGTTCTTTGTCTATTATCAGTCAAAATGATGTAAAAAGCACTAATGAAATAGTTTATTTGAATTATATGATCTTGGTCTTGCATTCTCAAGTATCCAGCTGCCTTCATCTTTTCTATTTAAAATGCAGTAATATTAGTAAACGCAATAAAAAGAAGTCCTGCTTAAACAATGGCGTGATATTATTTTCTGAAAGTTATTTTCTGAACACCTTAATGGAGTTTAATTGTGATGACCCAGCTGACTAGTATTTAGTTTCAATGAATAGAGAGCAGGAATACAACCTTTTCTAGTTTAGCTGTTTGTCATTTCATTCCCCTCTTTCTGCACAGACGCTGATAGTAGCCTGGATTAAGGGGAATTTAAACGTCTACATCAGCAGAGAACTGTGGGACGACCTCCTCTCCGTCCTCTCCTCTCTTACCTGCTGGGATGAACTGGTCACTGAGTGGTCACTCACCATGGAGACCCTCACCAAGGTACTGGAAGTAATTTTAATCATGTATCCTCCAAGCGTTATACTTCATTCAGTGTTTTAACACTATCATTTCATTGGATTTCAGCATGTCGTTTTTGACTGAGAAACAAACATTTTGTTATTAATGAACTTTATAGCGAGTCACCTGAGTTTTTCAATTCAGTCACTGAGTATGACATTGCAGGTCAAAAGTAGTCATTAGAGAAGTAGAGAACTGTAATGAAGGAAGCAGAAGTTTAATTCCTGTTTCCATGTCCACTTATTGTCGATTAATGAATTAATGAAAAATCTGCTTTTTGCCTTAAGCACTAATTTAAGTCAGTTACGTTGCTGCCATCTTAACCTTATAACATCAGTATGGTATAGTAAACACGAAAGTATAGTAAACACGAAAGTCTTAAAGCAGTGTGTATGTCTTTGTGTCTCAGGTGTTGGCCAGGAACCTGTACAGTGTTGATCTGAATGAGCTCCCTCTGGACAAACTCAGTGAGCAAAAACAGAAGAAACATAAAGGAAAAGGTTGGTCTGTCACGAGAGACCCTTTTATCCCTCATATAAAAACATGCATAACTTCCTACCAACAACATCTGTACACTCAACCTTTTCTTTATTAATAATATCAGTGCATAGTTACAGATATACAGTGCCTTGCGAAAGTATTCGGCCCCTTGAACTTTTCGACCTTTTGCCACATTTCAGGCTTCAAACATAAAGATATAAAACTGTAATTTTTTTGTGAAGAATCAACAACAAGTGGGACACAATCATAAAGTGGAAGGAAATTTATTGGATATTTCAAACTTTTTTAACAGATAAAAAACTGAAAAATTGGGCGTGCAAAATTATTCAGCCCCTTTACTTTCAATGCAGCAAACTCTCTCCAGAAGTTCAGTGAGGATCTCTGAATGATCCAATGTTGACCTAAATGACTAATGATGAAAAATAGAATCCACCTGTGTGTAATCAAGTCTCCGTATAAATGCACCTGCTCTGTGATAGTCTCAGAGGTCCGTTTAAAGAGCAGAGAGCATCATGAAGAACAAGGAACACACCAGGCAGGTCTGAGATACTGTTAAGGAGAAGTTTAAAGCCGGATTTGGATACAAAAATATTTCCCAAGCTTTAAACATCCCAAGGAGCACTGTGCAAGCGATAATATTGAAATGGAAGGAGTATCAGACCACTGCAAATCTACGAAGACCCGGCCGTCCCTCTAAACTTTCAGCTCATACAAGGAGAAGACTGATCAGAGATGCAGCCAAGAGGCCCATGATCACTCTGGATGAACTGCAGAGATCTACAGCTGAGGTGGGAGACTCTGTCCATAGGACAACAATCAGTCGTATACTGCACAAATCTGGCATTTATGGAAGAGTGGCAAGAAGAAAGACATTTCTTAAAGATATCCATAAAAAGTGTCGTTTAAAGTTTGCCACAAGCCACCTGGGAGAGACACATCAAACATGTGGAAGAAGGTGCTCTGGTCAGATGAAACCAAAATCAAACTTTTTGGCAACAATGCAAAATGTTATGTTTGGCATAAAAGCAACACAGCTCATCACCCTGAACACACCATCCCCACTGTCAAACATGGTGGTGGCAGCATCATGGTTTGGGCCTGCTTTTCTTCAGCAGGGACAGGGAAGATGGTTAAAATTGATGGGAAGATGGATGGAGCCAAATACAGGACCATTCTGGAAGAAAACCTGATGGAGTCTGCAAAAGACCTGAGACTGGGACGGAGATTTGTCTTCCAACAAGACAGTGATCCAAAACATAAAGCAAAATCTACAATGGAATGGTTCACAAATAAACATATCCAGGTATTAGAATGGCCAAGTCAAAGTCCAGACCTGAATCCAATCGAGAATCTGTGGAAAGAACTGAAAACTGCTGTTCACAAACGCTCTCCATCCAACTTCACTGAGCTCCAGCTGTTTTGCAAGGAGGAATGGGGAAAAATTTCAGTCTCTCGATGTGCAAAACTGATAGAGACATACCCCAAGGGACTTACAGCTGTAATTGCAGAAAAAGGTGGCGCTACAAAGTATTAACTTAAGGGGGCTGAATAATTTTGCATGCCCAATTTTTCAGTTTTTTATCTGTTAAAACAGTTTGAAATATCCAATAAATTTCGTTCCACTTCATGATTGTGTCCCACTTGTTGTTGATTCTTCACAAAAAATTACAGTTTTATATCTTTATGTTTTAAGCCTGAAATGTGGCAAAAGGTCGAAAAGTTCAAGGGGGGCGAATACTTTGGCAAGGCACTGTATGTAGCCTATCTCCTGATATAAGTACCATTACATGTGCATTGAGAAATGATGTCCCACTCCATCCATCTACACCAGGTATAGGTTCGGAGGGCCAGCGGCAGATTGTGGATCGTTCCTTCTCTAAAGGCTGGAGCAGAGACCAACCAGGCCAGGCAGCAGCCATGAGGCAGCGAAGCGCCACCACCGCTGGCTCGCCAGGCATCGAAAAGGCTAGGAGTATTGTTCGCCAGAAGACTGTCGGTCAGTTTCCCTCCTCTTACTCCTCAAGTTCTACGTTTAAAGGCCATACAACTTTGCGTTTAGTCATGTTGATAGCACAAACTCCAAGGCACTGTTCTGTGTATTTGTTTTAAACTGGCTGGCATGTGTGTGCATGCGTGTGTATGTGAGTGTTGAAGAGGAACACTGTTGGAAAAAACTAGTGCTCGGTCTTTCCTCTGCGTACTTAAAGTGGCTATATGTAACTTTCAGTTTGTGTTGATTTCAGCAGCCCCTTTGGACAAAAGCGGTAGTGTTTTTACCACACTTGCTGTCGTAAAGGTCTTGGAGTTAGCGTTACGGGGAGGTCATATAGTTGCGATGAATGTTTGGCTCAGACAGATAATAATTCATTTACAATAAGAGAATACGTTACATATGCATTGTTGCATTTCAAGTGTTCCATACGGTAACTTAGCCTACTTTGGATGTATCATGAGCTAAACCGGGTAGCAACGTTATCACTGTCACTGTGTCACGAGCCAAAGCATTAAGAGATTGTTGTAGCAACCAACGTAATAATAACTTAGATTAATATAGCGCATTACATGAAACCCAAGGATGCTTTACACAAGTACAGGGGGACAAGGGAAAAGCAAAGAGTAGGCCAACACAAACACGGACTAAAAGGAATAAAACTTCTGCGCTAAATGGAAGGGGGACGTCATTTAATGTTGGCTACTGACGTACAACCACATCGTACAATCTAAAGTTTTTTTATGAATGAAATAGACATATTACATACCCGAGGGCCAATTTGGGGTCGGTTTTGAATCATTTACAATCCCTTTTAGCTTTTAGTTGTTGTTCTTCATTTAATTTCCGTCTTTTCTGTCATGGCCCTGCCCCGTATCAGCCATAACTTACAGTAGATAACATCTCAAATACAGGCGCATATATATATATATATATATATATATATATATATATATATATATATATATATATATATATATATATATATATATATATATATATATATATATATATATATATATATATATAAAGGCCTCTACAAAGAAACCTTGTGCTACCCTTTACCTGGCTGGATACAATAACACAGGCTTTTCCGGTGTTATGCCGAAATCTGTAACCCGTCAGAAGGTGTGCTCTGTAGCACCGTCTACCTGCCGTCAATCATTTTGTAACTTTGTAGGAAACATCGGACTCGGGCAAAGGCATTAATAGAAACTATATAAAAAGAGCGTTCTTTTCACTGTTAGTCTCGTTTGCTGTTACAGGTCATTTATGATCATCAGATAGAAAATTACACAGTTTCAGAAACATTTCAAAGTTACATATAGTCACTTTAAGATGACTTCTCCTTCTCTTATTTGACTTGACATCTCCACCTCTTTTATTAGGCTATGCTTACTGTTATTCCTTCTCCTCAGTAGAGTCTTGTTTATGCAAAGCCTTCAAATGTCGCCATTGGTGTGAAAGAAATGGTCATAACACTAAAGTGAAATACCAATACTAGCTTAGAGCAAGATGATGACTCATGCACATGCATATCTTAAATTAAGAGTCAGGCTATCACCAGACCAAGCTCAATCTTTTAAGTGTGATTGGTCCCCGCAAAATCGTAACGAAACAGGATAAAAAAATATGCTGGTTTCCAGCCTGAGCTACAGGGCGAAATCAAATCACCGGCAGATCGGACTGGGTTTACCCAGTCTACGCAACTAAATGAATTTTAATGAAAAAAAATCTGCCACTTTTCCTTTTATGAATCACAGTATAGGCGTGAGCTGTATCACACAATTACGGTATACCATGGTATTTAGAAATCCTGAAGGTATGATTTTGTGATTTGTGATTTTTGTGTCAAAAATACAGGCGCTCCTCTTTCTATTAAACTGATACGGAGATGCTGTATTGAGGCAGGGTTTCCGCCAGTGTATTGCAAGCCAGGTGGGCAACCGGGCCTAAGTTGACTACCAGTCGGGTCTATTAGGGAACTAATTTTGTTTCAATAAATTTAGGTTTTGCTCCAGTTGTCAGTGATGATACGTGCATAACCCGACAGAGCAGGGTAAAATAAATGCTAAAATATTTGGACTCTAAGAAGCAACCACATCCAAGAATATGGTGATTGCAGGCTAACTGTAGGAACCACAAAAGAGTAAAAATATCCAAGTAGTTTATTAAACATTAATAAAAAGACCCTTTGCTCAGATTGGCAGCTTCTCTGGGCCTGTAATTTTATGTGGTTTAGCACCATTTGTACAAGTTTTAAAACCTCTCAATGTGCTTTTTTTCTGTGAGAAATGAGTCCACACATGCTAACCAACATTCTTACAGGTCTGCAGTTGTTTTGTCGCATTTCTTCAGTTGCATATTCAACTGTGAATGTATTTAAAAAGTCATAGATTTGGTCAAACTTGCAGATAACCTCATGTGTTGTGACTGCAAGTAAACCGTGGATCTGACGAGCATTAACAAATGTAGTGCTCCTGTGTATCGTGGTCTCAAGAAGAGATCTGACCTGTAGAGTGCCAAGCTGCCGCAAGTGTTGTACTGTCTCACTGTCTTTCCTCCAGAGCTAACCCTGTCTCACTACTCCTTCACCTTCCCCGTCTCTTTCCCTCTTTGTCCACCCTTTAACCTTCCTCTTCTCTACGCTGTCCTGTCACCTGTCTCTTCCCTATAAATAATTTGTCTTACTTTTGACATGTCATTGTTTTCATTCCTTTCACTTTTCCATCCTCGCCCATATATCCACCTTTCTTCCACTCACCTCTTCACCATCACTTCAACAATACCCTCTTTTCCCCTCTGGCTTCCTTCTTTCATTGCCTTTTCCTTTCTTCTCTGTCTCACACTCTTCCCCCCTTATTCTCTTTTCTATCTGTTCTTCCAACCTCTTCAGCCCTGCGTAGCTGCTCTACGGGGGACTCTCTGCTGTCCTCAGCCTTTATCCGCAGTGCTAAGAGTGCTCCTGCTCTGGCTCCGCCTCTTCCTGTCCTCCTCCACCACCACCACCCTTTACTACCCCCCCTTGCCGACCAGCTGGCAGGTACACACTCTTTGCACTGCCTGCCTGTCTGCCTGATTCCTGGAAACTTGTCTCTACATCTGTCAGAAACTGAAATGTTATGCCTGTCCTCTCGTCTCTATCATTTTTCTGACTGCCTATGTGGCATTACTGAAGCAACAGTTTGCATGTGATACAGCCTTTCCCTTTTTGTCCTGGAACTGGGATAATCAGTTTTTAGAAATGCTTGAACATCAAAGATGCATCATTCTCCTGAAGCTGTGCAATAATCTGTTCGGCATTGCTTTAAGATTGAATGTGACAAATGGATAAACAAAGTTAAGTTATTTTTTTGACACTGGCTCGTTGTCTTAAAGGTGCTGTAGGTAGGATTGTGAAGATCCAGGCTTTAGCCAAAGAATTTGAACATCGAAAACTTCTCAGTCCCTCCCCCCCCCTTTCTGCTAAAGCCCAAAACTGTCTCATAAGCCCCTCCCCCCACAAGGAAGAATGAATGTGTGTGCATGACCAGTGATTAACATGCAGTTGGAGTTGACATCTGTCAGTCAGTGTTAACTATTGCTTGTAGAATTGTTCACAGGTAGTTGGAGACAGCTTATGTGTCTCTGTTTCTGTTGACATGTCGGCACTTGACCTACCTGTTTTCCTGTCTGCTTGCTTGTTTCTCTTCCTGTTTACCTGCATGCCTGCACAGGACGTCCCTCCGTCATTTCTTTAACTCCTTTTGCCTGCATTATTTTCTGCCTATTATTATTATTATTATTATTATTATTATTATTATAAGCATGTATTTCCCCTTTCTTGCTATGCCCTTCTCGTTGACCTCCCTATCACCGATGTTGGGTGATGTTTCATTTGATGCCATGTATTCTTGGGGTGGAATTTCATTTGACTCCTCCCTTTCTGTTCGGTTTTCTTTTTTCTTTTTTTATTATCATATCCTCTGCTAGAGTCATTTATTGTTTTACTTGTTTAATTGTACAAACCCCAATTCCAATGAAGTTGGGACGTTGTGTAAAATGTAAATAAAAACAAAATACAATGATTTGCTAATTCTTTTCAACCTATATTCAGTCGAATACACTACAAAGACAAGATATTTAATGTTCAAACTGATAAACTTTATTGGGGTTTTTTTGGTGCAAATATTCACTAATTTTGAATGCCTGCAACACATTCTAAAAAAGCTGGGACAGGGGCAACAAAAGACCGGGAAAGTTGAGGAATGCTCAAGAAACACCTGTTCGGAACATTCCACAGGTGAACAGGTTAATTGGAAACAGGTGAACGTTGTGATTGGGTATCAAAGGAGCATCCCCAAAAGGCTCAGTTGTTCACAAGCAAGGATGGGGCGAGGTTCACCGCTTTGTGAATAACTGCGTAAACATACAGAAAAATGTTTCTCAATGTACAATTGCAAGGAATTTAGGGATTTCATCACCTACAGTCCATAATATCATCAAAAGATCCAGAGAATCTGGAGAAATCTCTGCACGTAAGCGGCAAGGCTGAAAACCAACATCGAATGCCCGTGACCTTTGATCCCTCAGGCAGCACTGCGTTAAAAACCAGCATCATTATGTGAAGGATGTTACCACGTGGGCTCAGGAACACTTGGGAAAACCATTGTCAGTTAACTCTTCGTCGCTACATCTACAAGTGCAAGTTAAAACTCTACCATGCAAAGCAATAGCCATATATCAACAACACCCAGAAACCCCACCGGTTTCTCTGGGCCCGAGCTCATCTGAGATGGACTGATGCAAAGGGTAAAAGTGTGCTGTGGTCTGACGAGTCCACTTTTCAAATTGTTTTTGGGAATCATGGACGTCATGTCCTGCGGGCCAAAGAGGAAAAGGACCATCCAGTTTGTTATCAGCGCAAAGTTCAAAAGCCAGCATCTGTGATGGTATGGGGGTGTGTTAGTGCCCATGGCATGGGTAACTTGCACATCTGTGAAGGCACCAATGCTAAATATAATACCAAGAAAGGCACATACAGGTTTTGGATCAACATATGCTGCCATCCAAGCAACGTCTTTTTCAGGGATGTGCCTGTTTATTTCAGCAAGACAATGCCAAGCCACATTCTGCACGTGTTAAAACAGTGTGGCTTCGTAGTAAAATAGTGCGGGTACTAGACTGGCTTGCCTGCAGTCCAGACCTGTCTCCCATTGAAAATGTGGGGCTCATTATGAAGAGCAAAATACGACAACGGAGACCCCGCACTGTTGAGTCGTACATCAAGCAAGAATGGGAAAGAATTCCACCTACAAAGCTTCAACAATTAGTGTCCTCAGTTCCCAAACGCTTATTGAGTGTTGTTTAAAAAAAAAAAAAAAGGTGATGTAACAAAGTGGTAAACATTCCTCTGTCCCAGCTTTTCTGGAACGTGTTGCTGGCATCAAATTGAAAATAAACAATAAAGTTTACTAGTTGGAACATTAAATATCGTGTTTTTGTAGTGTATTCCATGGAATATAGGTTGAAAAGGATTTGCAAATCATTGTATTCTGTTTTTATTTATCTTTTACACAACGTCCCAACTTCATTGGAATTGGAGTTTGTATGTTTAATTGTGGTGTGTGTTTTGTGGTGGTCTCTTATAAATGTTCACAGCTCTCTAAACGTTGCCATTTATTTACTATTTGACATCCAGTTAAAATGGAAAACTGCCAAATGGATATAACAGCTGTTACTAACGACAAGGGGAATATTAAATACAATAGATTTGGTTTTCGTACAATTGAAAATTATGTGATTGAGGCTAATCAACAAAGAGTTAGTGCATGTCCATATGACTTTTCCTGCTTAGCCTAATCTCTCTTTTCGTGGGATTATTATTGTATCTCATTATGTAACCACAAGTCAGGTGCTATTACAATGACCTCACTCCTGAATGATTTCAAAATGTAAATACTGTTACGTTAAAGTAGATTTCAAAGGGGAGGTGGTCTTCTTGTAGACAGCTTTTGCTGGTTGAGGTTGATAAAGTTGTAACAAACTGTCTCAGCCACCAGTAATTTTGCTCTGACTTGATTAAGGACCATAGATTAGATTGCTTCAGCACTAACTCCTTTACGCACAAACAAATGATATAATATCAGTGTTTTGATTAAATCTATAATATTTATAATACTTGTACTTGTTTTTGGCTCTATGCATTTGCAGATTTTCTTGTAGCTATCTATATAGGTATCTGTATATGTGTGTCTACATGTATCTACTCCCATTTACCCCTCCACTAACCTCACTCCCCTTCCTTCATCTTCCCCCAATTATCAGACCTTGAGGACCCGCCAATCGCACTGACATCCCGCACCTCTCGGATGCGCCACTCTTCCCAGAGCGAGGAGGCCCCTCCCACATCCTGTTCTGAGGTCTTCCAGGGAGGGGCTTGTGACCTGGATGCCCATGCCCCTTCCTCCCTCGCAAGGAGCAGCAGTGCCTCTGACATCATGGAGCCTTTCATCGTTGAGCGGGTCAAAGGTGAAGACCCCCAGAGGGATACTACTTCGATCCCGAACCCCCCCCACCACCACTCCCCAACTTCTTCCTTACTCGCAGCCAACAACCACGCAGCTCACCCACTCTCACACCCCCTCACCTCCCCCTCTCCCACCCCTTTCACCTTCTCCAATGGTGTTGTATCCTCTGAGAGACAAGATGATGGTAATGTTTATGACCAGTTCTGGCACCAGATTGGCTCTCGAAGCCGAGGTTCTAGTACGGATTGGGTAAGCGACTGGGATTCTGCCTTTGCCCTTTCATCTGAAAAGGAAATTGATGTAGAGGAGGGTGAAATGGGGGCTGGGGTAGAGGAGGATGATTTATTCTCTTCTATCAGGGACTACCTCACTAACAAAGGAAGTGAAAGGAAGAAGGAGACAGGAGAGAGAGATGGTCCTGGTCATGTACTAGAAAACAGTGTTGTAACTTTACCTGTGCAAACAGGAGTTGCTAGAACACAAATGGAATACACAGGACAGGTAGGAGAGGCAAGACAGGTGGTGAGAGACTACAGGCAGACTTGTAAAGAGGACAGACAGGTCAGTAAATCAGTGAGACATAGCAGTGTGGATTCAACAGAGGAGAATGAAGCAGAGCAACGAAGCATCTATGAGTGCCTGGAGTTGCAGTGTGAGTGGCCGTCACCCAATGCTAAGGGGACTGCTAGCTTAGAAAGACACAGTGGGGAGAAAAAGGAAGAAGGGAGCGCAGGAAAGGCAGAAGGATGGGAAGGGAAATGTGATGGATGGAGGGAAATAGCAGAAGAGAAACAGGGTGATAAAGTTGCAGCACCAAATGAGAGGTCCATTTTAATTAGACAAGACACTCAGGCAGTAGAATCTAGCACTGAGTTAAATCAAACGTCAGACCCAACTAAAGCCAAGGTGTCCCGTATCAGCACCAAAAGGCACCATTCTGGGGGTGTTCATGTCAGCTTCCGGCCCTCGACTGAGTCAGTACAGTTCCACAACCCCCTTGAGAGTAAAGAGGCCCACTGGAAAGCCAGACTGCGCCGCCTCAGTCACTTCCACACACACAGCCACTCAGCTGGGGAGAGGCCTGGAGCTGGAGCAGGGTCAGGGGCAAAGCTGGGGACAGGAGGTGCAGGTAAGTTTGGCTCTGTGGCCTCTGGGACTGCTACGGATTACGGTGCAGGGAACACAGCGATTGCTGGAGACCTGGAAAACAGGGCTGGGACAGGAGGGGACAAGGACAAGCAACATCCCGGATCCTGCGTGGGATCCAACCTGGGCTCTGAGGCTCACTCAGAGGGGTTAACAAGCAGTTCAGGTTTCTCTGGTGTGTCGTCAGGTGTGCGTGGCCGATTGGGACGTTCCGCCTTGCGATCTCGAGTCTCTCGCTCACGGTCCCAGGAGCCTGGCAGCTCTGCCTCACGACACCACCAGGGGGCTCTTCTTGGTGGCGTCTATAAGACTGTTGTTCACGCTCTGTCTTCGAAGCCACGACCCCGAGGTCAGGGGTCATCCCAAGGCTCGTCGCCACAGCGGCAGGGCCGGGCCGCCATGGGTGACGCATCGCTCAGAGACCTCTACTCCCATGTCCTGGGCTACTTTGGGCGAAAGACGACAACGCCAGGTGAGGATCGCAACGAGCGAAGCGCTCGCAAAGGACACAGATAAAACAACTTTGGAAAGAAATACTCATCAACACACAAACACCATCAACTCTCTTTAATTTTTGGCTGTTTTTAACTGGTTTGTTATGATGGAATGATATTTTTTTGGCTGACACTCATCATCTTGCTGCTGGACTGAAATTCAAACTCCCTGTTGATGTGTTTCCTTTTGAACGTAGCCCCTCCTCCAGCCTGCCTCCTGTCAAGGATCCCTCTCCTCCCATACCTTCCCACCTGTTGTTCTACCTCGGAAGCCCCCCTTCCCCCTCCTCCTGTCCTCTTCCTTCTAAGGGCTTTGGAATTTTAACATCCTCTCCTCCTACCCCTCTTCTCCACCTCCTTCTCCCTCTCCTCGATGTTGCATGCGGCCTCCTCGTGCCTCCTTCGCCTCCTCCCCGGACTCCGGCCCCTCTTCAGCTGCACAGGAGGAAACCACAGTCACCAGAAAACACAAGTGCCTGTAGAAAAGATAAACACACAGATAAAAAGAAAACCGACTTGGCTTTACATAATACCTCACAGAAAGCCCACAAATGTTTTGTGGCATTTCCAACAGCGCTTTGTTACATTTACATGTGTAGATGTGAAGGTTCGAGTTTGTTGATTATTTTAGAAAAGCAAACGCTAGTTTATATGCATTAACGTATTGCTGTAGTTCATTCTCAGACCACTAGAATGCAGCATAAGACCTTATATGAAAATAGCCATCTTGATAAGAGTAGTATACACAGAATTTGAATGGATAAGAAAAGGTATGCACTTTTTAAACCAACAATCTTGAATGGTTATTTGCCTTGTACACTGCCGTAAGATAATATCAAACATGATCAGTGCACATTTGAATCAGCAGCTACAGCTTTTTCTATTCATTCTAATTCTCGGGGCAGCAGGCTGCAGAACTGTGTTTGAATGATGTTGTCCTTAGGATCAGGTGTTTGATAAGCATCGTGATTCATCACCTGAATCCGTCTTGATGTGGAATCCACCCCAATCATCTGGTACCCAATGCAGACTAAAACCAGACAATATGTGCCGTGACTGTCTGGTTGTCTATCTGGCCGTGTGTTGAACTACTTAAACTCGATGATTGCTGGTGTTTATGCCTAATCCTTGTTCTATGAACACAGGTGGTGGAGTCCTCCATCAGGGCCTTGTAAGCTCAACCACAAAACTTCACAGATCATAGCACTAATAATGTGCGTGTTCCTCAACCAATTTGAATGAACTTGCACAACCACATGGGAACTGCCCCTATAAAAGGAAGCCATGTAGAGTCATTGTCAAACGCATAACTCCGGACAGCTTTTCTCACTCAGAAATGGGCTCACCCTTTACAACAGAACACGTAAATATTCAGTGCACAGATTTGCAGACAGTGTCCGTAAAGCCACGTTGGGGGGCGAAGGCTGTGCGAAATATAACTACTGTCAGCTAACGTCACAACATAGCATTTCTATACTGCTACTTTTTATTTGAACCGCAACATCAATCCTTTCATGCTGTAGTCCCAGTGTGAAATACATTGTATGTGCAGGCATGTGAGTACAATAATGTCACTGGAAAACTGATTGGGATCTTATTTTTCAGGCCAACATATTGTACCGTATACAAGTCTCAGTCCTGTTGTTGGTGATGTGATGGCGAATAACCATAACAGTCGAACAGTCTACCTGTAGACCGTTATTTTCTTGGTATTTAACATCCAGGCTAGAAGAGGTATCTGAATAACTTATAAACTGTAAGCGGAGATCTACCGTAATGTTAAAGGTTAATGCTTAAGAGTCGGAACAAAATGCAATTTTTGACAAATGGACAAATTAAATTGGTTTGCTACCAAATTCAGGTGCCTTCATATGATCACCGCGGCGAGATACTGATTCTTCTAATACGCATTTAAACTAAAATGACAGAAATGCATTTTTGCACTGACCTCTGTGGTTTGAAATTTTTCGCTTTGTTGCACATCTGACCACATCTGGGAAGGACAATGTCCTGCCCTGAGTGATGTAAAACTGTCCTGCGGTAAGAGGCCATGCTGTCAGTGGAGGCTTCTGGTCTTGATTCTTGGATGGAAAAATGTGCAGCAAGGTGAAATTTTCATCAGCTAGGTGGCAGCAAAGTAAATATTTTCATTCTGTGTCCAATAACTGAGCTTAGCTTTATTGATCTAAGTCCTGGTATTGGGTTGTGGACTTGACCAGACTCGGTCAGCTCTATCAGCCACAGGCTTAGGAATTAAAGATCAGTTGTTTAATACTGTAGGCAGCATATTGACTTCCATCTGATTTGGGATTGATGGATGCTCTTTGCTTTCAGAGTTCACAAACTCACACTGACTGCTGTCATTGCTACCAAGCTAACATCAACATAACTCGTAGTAACATAACCGCACTAATGTAGGCCTCTGATATGCTGCCTGTTTGGACCTAACAAGGTGACCGTCTCGCTGTGCATGTTGTGAATAACTCCTGCATTGCTTTTCTGGTGGGTTTGCCTGCTCTATTGTGGCTTTTGTTGAATCAGTCTTTTGCTAACTTCAGGGACTACAGTACATACACATCAGGATATCTCTTACAATTCAGAGAGAAGCTCCAGTTCTTTGTATGGTTATTGTAATATTTTAATATAATATCTGAACACACAACAACAACAACAACAACAACAACTCACGACAAGTATCCACAGCAATAACTTGGACACTCTAAGGCTACAGTCACTTGATTGTATAATATATTTTTACAAACTACTAAAAGTTATTACTCAGTTTTGTGTATTTGAGCGGTTTGTGGAGGTATGGATATGCCACTGTCTATCATTGTGTGTTTGTTCATCTCGTCTGTTTGCGTGTCCAACCTGTGAATCTTCATCCCCTCTTCCATCATTTCTGTGTGTATGATGGGTACTCTCAGTCTTTGACATTGATCATCGTATATCTGCCTCTAGCTAACAAAGAGGAGGTGGTCCAGAAAGCTCGTCCCGTCTCCAGTGACGTAGGAAGCACAAACCCAAACTTCTCTGACCTCATGGATGAGTTTATCCAGGAGAGACTGAGGGCCAAAGGAACAGCGGTGAGGACAACACACACACACACACACACACACACACACACATAGATTTAAAGATTAAAGTCAGAAAACAGCTGCAGCTTGGTGGCTAATCACTGCTGACGATTGGAACGTGGAAAGTATGAATTACTGAAGACCAGCGCTGCCCCCACTGAAATTACATTTACACACGGCTTTCTTTTGGATACACAGGGCCGTCGTGGCAGCAGCCCGGGAAGTCTGGAGGTTCCCAGGGACCTGCCGGAGCTCCTGGAGGCAGGTCAGAGTCCTGGATCACGACCCTCCGATGATCTCCGTCCTATTGATGATCCGGGGGTTCCCTCAGAATGGACGTCACCTGCAAGTGCCAGCGGTTCTGATGTCATCAGCTCAGACAGCCAGTCGGACTCCTTTAATGCCTTTCAGTACTCCAACTGCAAGTTTGATAGTAAGGAACTATCAAACTAATATATACCAGCTGAGGCCCTGCTACAGAAGATGTGACTCAATTTTGTATAAAGATGACCATAATTTCAAAGTTTAAGTCTTGTCAAAATCAAAAGAAATTGTCCTTGTAAGTTGCTGTTGTGGGATATACATAGATATACACCATTTGCATTGATTTGCAAACCTTGCAAATATGTAAGCCCTGAAAAAAATGTATAATAGTCAACATTTTGTTTTTGTAGATTTTACTTTCAGTTCAGAACCATGTGGAGGAGGTGTTGGGTCTGGGGGAGGAGGTCAAGGCAGCTCACTGGACCAAGACAGCCTGGGAGGGGGAGTGGCCTGTGATGAACATGAAGTAGCCAGTTTGACAACACTTCACATCGACTCAGAGACCAGCAGCCTCAGCCACACTGTAACCGTTACTGGTAGGCACTTAATATAAAGATCTCTCTAGCTACTGTGTTATACAGCAGATCTAAATATCCAAACCAAAATCCAGCCTAAATATTACATACCACATAGATAGTTACATAGTCGTTTTTTCTGCATAGTGAATATAATGGGACCCCTTATCTGTGCATAATTGTTCACTTCACATTTGTATATGTCTAAACACATTTCTTAATGACCTTTTAAAATGTGTGCTGTTCTGTAAACGGCCAATACAGGTTATTATTTATCACTTTTCTTCTTCATCAGCCTCCTTACAGCTGTGATGTACATCTCACATACCATCTTAGAGATATCAGATTATTTGGATAGGTTTTGAAATCTCTTCCTGGCATGTGACAAAACTACATAATGTTACTTCAACGAGCGGCTTTACATTTTGGCTGATAACTCCTCAACAAGAATTCTGTCTCCTGGACCACTCAATGAAAAAACATAGCAGTTGAGTTTGTCAAATGTCTTTTTTAAAAAACATTTTTTAATCTCCTTCTTGTGTGTACTGCATATGTCTTTGTCCAGGTTCTGAGAGTGCATCTCCCATGCATTCCCTTGGGGGCTCTCGCTCCCAGACGCCCTCCCCTGCCACACTGATAGCAGAGCACGCTGATCATGCACACTCACACACACACCTACAGCTGGACCAGAAGCTCCACAACTCTGTCCTGCAGACTCCAGATGACCTGGGTAATACTCAAGCGCACTCCCAAACATGTTATGTTTTTTTCTCAGCTGTGAATGAGGGGCAAGAGTTTCTGATGATTTATTGACTGATTATAGAAACCAGCGAGTTCCCCAGCGAGGACTGCAGCGTCATGGCGGGTGGTTCTCTAACTGGATGGCATTCAGATGTTGCCACGGTAATGTGGCGGAGGATGCTGGGTATCCTGGGGGATGTCAATAGCATCAAAGACCCAGAGATCCATGCTCAGGTCTTTGACTATCTGTGTGAGCTGTGGCAAAACCTGGCCAAGGTGCGTACTAACACACAGCTATTACATTACGAAATATGAGACAACACTTTCTATAAAGATTGTGGAGGTTTTGTGTAAAAATGACACTGTTGTTTTCAGATAAGAGATAATTTGGGCATTTCTCTGGACAACCAGTCATCTCCCCCGCCCCCTGTTCTGATCCCACCCCTGAGAATCCTCACCCCCTGGCTCTTTAAGGTAGGTGTGACTGAGGGATCACTATAGGACCTTTTGATATTCATTTCATTGATATCCAGTCATCTTTTTTTTCATTTGTAGCTAATACTATAATTTTAGTCTTATTCAGGAATTGCCATGTTTCGTTTATTTTCCTTTTAATAAACTAAACTATAATTGTTTGCTAGATAAAAGATCCTCTCATACAGAGACTTGGATGCCTCCACAAGCAGGCTAGCAAACACCTTAACTTGCTTGCATATGTATGTTTATTTTCATGTGTATGTTTACAGTATATGCATGTTTTCCTCTAGGCCACCATGCTGACAGAGCGTTACAAGCAGGGGAAACTTCATGCCTACAAGCTGATCTGCAGGATCATGAAGAGAAGGCAAGATGTTTCCCCAAACTCAGACTTTCTCACACACTTCTACAACATCATGCACCAAGGACTGATGCATCAAGACCAGGTAGTGTGTGTGTGTGTGTGTGTGTGTGTGTGTGTGTGTGTGTGTGTGTGTGTGTGTGTGTGTGTGTGTGTGTGTGTGTGTGTGTGTGTGTGATGAAGGTGAAATAATTAAAATATGAATGTAGAGCTATGTTTATTAGTTGAAAGGTTAATACCGCTTCAGATTAAAGGATGGAATATGGTCTTTTTGCAAATGTGTTTCAGCTGTTACTGCTATAGCAATAGGAGAGTGTTTTAAAAAAATAAACGTGTTTTCTACAGGACATTGTGAACACCATCATTAAACACTGCAGTCCAAGGTTCTTCAGTATTGGTCTACCTGGAGCCACCATGTTGATCTTGGACTTCATCATTGCAGCTTCTCGAGTCACCGCCTGCTCATCACTCAATGTAAGAAACACACGTGTGCAGTGTTGTTTGCAACTATTGTGACACCTGTACAGTACAAGTGGACACATACATTTGTTATTTTGTTCCCCTCTGTCCTTCTCTCTACTTTCTTTGTGTCTCTATCCCTACCCCTCCTGCTTTCCAGGCTCCAAGAGTGGAGGCCCAGATCCTCCTGGGATCTTTGGTGTGTTTTCCCAACTTGTATGAGGAGCTTACAGCCCTCCATCCCACAACAGCCGACGTGGTGCTTACCAAATTTCCTGACGTCAAGGTAGATGGATGCAATAGTAGTTTGGGTTTGAAGGGCTGAGACAAGTTATCATGCCTCTGTGCTTAGGCAATATCATTATCCTTTGTGATAGTATGATAGTAAACCACAGTAGAATTAGGAGAAGAGAGGAATAATACAAAATAAAATGTTTTTAGACAAACGGTATTAAAGAATATTTCAAAGTTGCCAAGTAGACATGCGATCACATGATCATGACTTTAATGTTCCTATTGGTGTTCTCAATGTTGAGAAGAGTCAGACTGTACCATAAAAGTGAGATATCTGTCACAGATGCACTACTCTTGCTGAATCAAAACAGGTCAGTATACTTTAAAACTGACATCCACCAAAGCATTGGGTCAAAGTCTATCTTTTGTGTGTAATCCAGGTCAGTCCAAGCCTTGTAACACACCTGTCTGCTGTCCACAGGGGGTGTCAAAACCAGACTAATAGGTTAATGTCTCATTAGTCATTCTTGTAACAGTCCAGAGCTATGGGAGTAATGTTATTGTTGTTGTTGTTGCTGTGTAAGCAGTTAATGCCATGCGTGGCAGCATCTCACTTGTTTCTTACAAGGCACAAACTTGTTTTGAATCACTAAGCGGACATCAACACTGACCGCAGGGGTGTGTGCGTGTGCGTGTGCGTGTGCGTGTGCGTGTGCGTGTGTGTGTGTGTGTGCGCGTGTGCGTGCCTGCGTGAGTGAGAAATATATATTAACACCTCATCATGTAATCCCATGAATCACTTTTCTCATTATTGAAAAACAATGAGAGTGTGTGAAAGGTTAACTTTGTGTGTGAGACCTGAACAAGATGTTGCACGGTATGTAGATATTTACATAACTAATGCCTCGTATTGTTTTAATTAACTGTGTTTGTCTGTATGCTTTGTTTTTTAGGAGCACATTATCAAAACCATCCTGACCTCTGCCAGGGATGAACCCTCTGCTCCTGCTCGGTAACTTAACACCTTTTTGAGATCATAGTTTGTCGTGGTGGTGTTGTATTGGATAGCATTATATTTAAAGGTGTTTCTAATATTTAGTCCACCCAATCCCGTGTTTCCACTGTGTGGTACGGCTCTACTCGACTCACTTTTTTGGTAGCAGTACTTTTCTCTTTTCGTTTTCTACTGCAGATAGTACCCCCCTCAGTGTAGGCGGGATTCTCGACTGATTGCCATAGTAATGCCGTAACATCATCTTCAGTGCGACACTCACTGAATCCTTTCATCAGCAACTAAATAGAGTAATGTCTGCACAAACCTCCATTATCACCACTGTCTATTTTGCAAGGGCGCCGTCACTGCATCCGGGGCTTAGCGCTCAGGACGGTTGTAATTGGTTTAAAGAAATACAAACAAGCAAGAGGGAAATGTCCACTACCCCAGCGACATAGCCTAACCATACTCCAGCGCTGACACAGCACTGTGGACATAGGCAGTGGTGGAAGAAGTATTCAGATATTAATACCACAGTGTAAAAATCCATTGTTACAAGTAAAAGTCCTGCATTAAAAATGGTACTTAAGTAAAAGTATGTAAGTATCATCAGGAAAATGTACTTAAAGTATTAAAAGTAAAAGTACTCAATGCAGAAAAATCCTCACATTTTAGAAAACTGGAAACGATCCCAACAGTTATGTCGATCAAGTACGTGTTTAATCGGCTAATAATTTGAACTGTACTTGTAGGCCTATATATTGTTGGGTAGTTTAATTTATAATAAAACATATAAACTACAGCTGTCAGATTAATGTAGTGGAGTAAAAAGTACAATATTTCCCTCTGAAATGTAGTGGAGTAGAAGTACAAAGTGGCATGAAAACAAAAGACTCAAGTGAAGGCAAGGCAGCTTTATTTGTACAGCACATTTCAGCAACAGGGCAATTCAAAGTGCTTTACATAAAATATTAAAGAGCAGTTAAAAATGAAAAGAAAAAAAAAAAAAAAGTATAAGAACAAGTTGCCCGAGTACAACTCAGGCCTCCTAGAGGACTTATGTTTTCTGTTGCAACTCAGGTTCCAAATCTGGCCTCCCAGAGGACTTAACCAGTTCCAAACTGGGCCTTCCAAAGGACTTAACAAGTTAACAGAGTCCAACTCGGGCCTCCCAGAGGACTTATACTTTAGTGAAGTGAAGTACAAGTACCTCATATTTGTACTCAAGTACAGTGAATGTACTTAGTTCCTTTCCACCACTGGACATAGGTCTGACAATGTGAGACAAATGAATTGTTAATCTGTGTAAGCAACTAGTTAATTACCTGTAGGTAATGTTTGTGTAACAGCAGGTCATCTGACTACACCGATTTGTGTTCACTGCTTGCAAAAATGGCTTTATTTTCTATTAGTTAGTTTGTATAATATATATATAAATATAAATACATGTATAACGTGTGTGCTTGTCCAATACACAGAATTGTTGTGGATCATACTGTATTTGTGTTAGGTGTGTGGCTCTGTGTAGTCTGGGTATCTGGCTGTGCGAGGAGTTGGCTCATGGGACTCAACATTCACAGATTAAAGATGCTCTCAACGTCATCTGTGTCACTCTGAAGGTCAGTGACAACTCTGTGCTACTTTCAAAGCATTATTATTATTATTATTATTATTATTATTATTATTATTATTATTAATTGGTCATTGAACAATAAATATATTAACATCATGTCAACCCAGCTGAATGAGATTTTCTCATACAGCCTTTAGCCTTTGCCTGTTCTCAAACTTTGTCCCTGCTGACCATTGTACAATCTCTCTCTCTGACTGTGATCAAACCAAAGCAATGAATCTGCATCAGACAGGCTATTGATTGACTGCCCGTAACGCTGATCTACACAACACTGTAGTGTCTAAACATCTGTTCCTCTTTCCTCTGGATGTTTGATTCAACCTACTTTAGTTAAAAGAACACACAACATTAAGTAAATCCAGCATGGTTATTTTAAGGCATTTTCACAGCTATTATTTTTAAAATGTAATTCACAATCCTCTTTTTGCATATTTGTATGGAGTTTGATATCACACAATGACAACTGAATTGTTATGTGCTGCGTGGTTACCCTAACATGGCGGGCTGCATGGAGCCAAAGTGTGATGGAAGACTGTTGGATGGGATTGTTGGTGTCGGGGAAATTGCCTCAGTTGGTATTGTCTGTTTCAGGCCACTAGACTGGGAGGCCTGTGGATCAGAATAATACTATCCAATATTTACTGTCTCATCTATAGCCAAGTGGCTCTAGATGGACAAACACACACACACACACACACACACACACACACACACACACACACACACACACACACACACACACACACACACACACACACACACACACACATACCTTTTCCACCTTGGAATCCCTAGCTTGTGTATCGGCAGCCAATGGCCTGCTAAGACATTACAGCAACACACACACTTGCATTCACTTACTCCTGGGAGCAAACCCTGGACAGTCAATATGTTTGGTCCTCCTTCAGATAGGAGACTAATCCAGGGGGAATGCTGCAAGCTGTGACACACACACACACACACACACACACACACACACACACACACACACACACACACACACACACACACACACACACACACACACACATAGTATCACGCATATATACCCACATATCTTGTACACTTGCATCTCTTGCCTTCATACCAGCAGCCAGTAGCCTCAGACATGGGCCCTGTGATATATACACACAATCACACACACATACACAAAGCTTTAGGGATTGTCATATTTCCATGCAGAGCCACTTCTCCCTGTTGTTGTTCTCCTCATCCCACTACCCAGCTCCTCCTCATATCTAGAAGCATTTTTTTGTTTAGTGGTGGTGATCCTCATTAGAGCCTGACTGTTCTGACCTGTAAGTTATTTTATTTAAAAACAAAAGATATACATATTTAATGAGTATTTAATATAAAGGCACAGTTACAAGTAAACATATTCAGAATACTACAATTGATATTATATAAAATAATTATGAAGCATATTTAGAATCAGATGTACTGTGCATTATTGTAATAACTTTATATGAGACATGTAAATGACTCTATGAAGCTCATAGTATCAGGATGTGGGTAAAATGAGTTCAGATGTGTCCAATATTGTCAGATCATTTTTACAGACCTATAAATACTTACATCATCACATCAGTCATTGGAATATCACAGATTTACTAGTTGATTACAGGTCATGTACAAGAATGCATAGGTATAATCTATTTCCTAGCATATAGCATTTCCTCATTAACAGTTATTTTTAATTGCTAACAAGCATTGATCAATACTGACGCCACTTTTTTTTTTAAACTCTTCATACAGTCTGCATTACCAACATGCACCTCAGCCAAACAGTTAATCTCACCTCCACAACTCATTCAAACCACCAAAACGATGTATACATGTCTCCAAATAAGCCTGTTGGACCCAAACACTAACGACTTTGACTCATAACCAAACATTGTCACTCATAACACACTAACATAACTGACTTACATAAATGATGAACTTTTATCTTTTAAAGTTTGAATGATTTTTCACATAAATTAGTATTTAATTAGGGAATATCACATTTTCACTTTACTGACTGTACTAAAGTATATGAAACAAGAATGAATCAGAAATGCAGCAGATATACAGTGTTTTGCAGGTGGTGGATTATGAATGAGAAAAGAGTTAACGGATTTTTGAAAATGCGTTCATTAAATGCATTTTGCATGAAAGCAATGAAAGAGGACATAGACTTCGGTTTCGCTGACTGTGTGAAGAGTTTTGACAATGTGACTTCAGTTTTGACCAATGCATGTTAGCAATCTGAAAAAAAGATGGATCCATCCATCCTTAAAATAATTGTTTGAATAACTGTAATGTTTAAAAAATATATATTTTATGTGTGTTGGCTAATACATTAATGTAGTCACAAAATCTATGAATTAACACAAATACTTTATTGTGTACTAGTACTCCAATAAGAATGTAGCGCTGGTGGCGTCAGACATCCTTCACCTCCTGATCAGTCACGTAGATCATCTTCAGACATTCCCCCCTGACACTCCAAAGAAGATCGTTGAGGTGAGACATAAATTGCTGTACACTTCTGAACAATTATTGGAATATTTCCAAATACTGCCTGATTTCATTTATTAAATTATTATTCATCAAGTCGCCAATCAGCATGTCCACACATCCTTTTCCTTAGATTTTAATTGCCACCATCACACACTTGCTGCCTACTACCGAGTCTTCTCCTCACGAACTGGATAAAAGGGTAACATACATACACAAATTCTCTTTCACATGTTCTCACTATATTACTAATTTTGCTTCGAAATTAATCTTATACCCGTGTATGCCTGTGTGTTGCAGCTTGTAGTGTCCCTCCTGTTGTGTCTGTTGGACTGGGTGATGGCTCTGCCTCCAAAGACTCTTCTTCAACCTGTTCAAACACGAAGCCCTCCAGAGAGGGACCAGCCTACCAAGACTCTGCTCAGCTGTATTTATAAGGTATGCATGTGTGACACAGCCCTTAACCCCCCCCCCCCCACACACACACACACACACACACACACACACACACACACACACACACACACACACACACACACACACACACACACAGTCACTTAAGTTTTATATTCCCCCAAAACATGACCCACATTGAAAATACGTTTTTATCATTTGAAGTGTAAGCATCAGTGCAGTGAAGCTGAACATGGGCTATAATTGAGGCAGAATGGTATTCAATCGGAAATCCCTTTTCTTTTTTAATTGTCCAGGTATTACATGGTTGCGTGTATGGAGCCCAGTCTTTCAACAGTCCCAAGTATTACCCACTGCAGCTGTCGGACCTGTTGAGTGCAGACTATGACCCGTTCCTGCCCTTAGAGAGCCTCCGAGAACCAGAACCACTGCACAGCCCGGACTCTGAACGCTCCAGCAAACTGCAGCCTGTCACTGAAGGTAATTTATCTAACACCAGGGACACCCTACATAACTTTTAGGCCCATCGTTGTAACCATCATTTACTGATTTCCAAGATGTAGAAATGAGTCTAAGCATGTGAATATGTATTTTGCTATTAAGATGGTCAGAAATATATTGCAAGACCGCACCCAGTACATATCTAGTCCGTAATACACACACACACACACACACAAGTGCACCTGTCTGCATTCGTGTGAGAGTATGTATTGTCCCCTGCTGTGGTCCACCAGAACACAGTGTCTTGTCTAATGACTGGAGCGCCATGATAGACCATGCTTCTCTCCTCTCCTCTCCTCTTTGTATCTTCTTGTCTTCACTGCTTCTCTTATTTCTTCTATTATTCATTTAACATTATACTCTGCTACTATTCTTTTCACTTCTATTATATATTTTCACCCGTCTTCTACGTTCATTTGTCTTTTCTTTTTTTCCTTCCTCCTCCTGAGCTCTCCTGAGCTTTAGGGAGTCGTTGAGAATGTCTGGTCAATACATATCTGTACCCTACACACAGCCCTATCAATAAGGAGCTGTTGATGTGTATAAGTGTATGTGTGTCACAGTGTGTGTGTAATGATGTTGATTAGCCAAGGTCTTCTGGCAGCACAGTGTGTGATGGCATTGGCTTCTGCTCAGCGTGGGGTAAACTATGCACAAACTGAATGTGTGTTTATACCTCTTCCTAGTTTTTTTACTGTAATTCCTGAAGTTTTGTTGTAACTTGGGCCCTATTCTTGCATTGCCAGACCTTCCTCCACAGTGCTGCGGAGGAAGGTCTGGCTAGTCCACACAGTATTCCAGGATGGGAGAAAAACATGCTCTGGTTTATTGGCATTTCTTTAAACCAATCAATTGTCGCCAGACGGAGCAACGGTGCCCCTGCAAAATAGCCTCAGGAAGGAAGTTGTTTTGGTGGAACATGTGTACATTCAGAAGTTGTTTTAGTTGTTTTAGTCGTGCAAGAGAAAACTCAGATTCGTCTAGCTAGCTGTCTGAATTACCCTGCAGAGATGTGAGGAGCAGTTAACCGTAGTCCTCATAAATCGACCGGAGTTTGGAATGCCAACATAAAGAAAGCGGAAGGTGACGGACATCTGGCCGAAAATGAGCAACATCCGGCGGAACCTCCGGCGGTAGCGGAACAATCCCGTAAATTAAACGTTGTCGATATAGACTACTTGGACCCTAACTATCAAGTCAGAGTAACAGTTAAACCTTTTAGCCCACTAAACAATAAAATCTAGAAATCAACTGTAATTTTTTAATATCTGGTACCCTAAATGTATTGTTCCTAACTTTAACCTTGTTAGTAATATGTCCCCTTGTCTGTGTTTTCCCTCTCTGTCTGCAGTTCGTAGCCGTATACAGCAGGGCCTGGTTTCCATCGCAGCGAGAACAGTTATTACACACTTGGTCAACCATCTAGGACATTATCCAATGTCTGGAGGGCCTGCTACTCTGTCTAGTCAGGTACTTTTACTGTGTGTTTGTTGGTAATAATGGCAGTGATGTACTGTGTATGGTGATGATTACGTGTTTGTCCAAAGGGGAATACAAATCTTCGGTTTTCAATACTTCTATTTAGATCTTTGCATTTGGTTAGACCAACACTATGACCTATGTTTTTCTAGGTGTGTGAAAACCAAGACAACCCGTTCTGTGAGAGTGCAGATCTCGGGCCAGAGCTTTTCCATTCACCAAACCTACAGTTTCTGGTTCTGAATGGCTCCACACTACTCTCTGTGTATCAGGTAACCTCAATTGAAAGAAAGTTGCCATGAGAAAATGTGACCCTTTGTATGTTTTTAAAGTAAAACCAAGTCCAACTTTAAGTTGGTTTATAACTGTTTTACATCATACCTAAAAGGAACTAGTTTGTCGTTCTCTTAACAATGTGACAGTTAAGACTACTACTACTACTACTACTACTATTCATTTTTAGCCACTCTAGGGATGGAAACTCTAGGAAACTTGTGAAATGTGAGTCTCAAGTCTGGGCTGAATTACTTTGGCTTCCAGTTCCTTTTAGAATTCAGTTTTGGATTCAGTACTTTTAAAGCCCTCCATGGTTTGGCTCCGTTATACAGTATATATGTCCGTCAGAATTATGTTGTTTAGTTTTTCAGGTCCAATACTGTGGAACCAGCTCCTTCAAAGTAACAGATTAACTAAGTTTGTGCCACATTTTTAAAAGCCTTTAAAAAGTCACCTTTGTGGGCTGGCATTTTGATTATCAAACTAATGTTTTTACATTGTTCTTTTTAAATGTTGTTTATCTTTCTATGTTTCAGCAGTGTTATTGTATTTCATGGTATTATATTGTATGTGCACCTGTAACTCTGGTTTTAGAGGTGCTATGTAAAAAGTGTACTTGCTTACCACTAGGGCTCAACGATTTGGGGAAAAACTCTAATTGCGATTTTCCTGCCAGATTTTGCGATTACGATTTTGATTCGAGACGAAAAAACAACAACTTTTTAGCTACATATTGCACCATCTATGATCATGTTAAATAAAGTAACAAAAAATAAATTAAAGATGCACTGAAAATAGGACATTTCTTTAAACAATGTGTGATACGTAACATTATTCCAGCATTTATCTTATGAAAAAACAGTAATATAATAAAGACGAGGAATTCAAAATGTTAATCCAAATGTTATACCAAACATTCAACTAAATATTTCACATTTGATTAGCACACACACACGATTAGCTAATCGCATTCTTTGAAATTGTGATTTTGATTTGAAAACGATTAATAGTTCAGCCATACTTATGTTACCATTAACATGACACATTAATAACTGTAAGCATGTTAACATGCATTGGTATCATTAAGTATAGGCAGGTTGACAGAGTAAAACATAACACAGCTTGTGATGCTTTGCAGTGTAAATTGAGTTAGAGTATATTGAATTATTTAATACTAAGCACACATACGTTTCCTTCAAGTATGCTGATTAAAATGGATTATCATTGATTGAGTTCTACCAGTTGGAAGATTTTGCTGAAAGGAAGCCAATTATGTTTTTAAGAAAGTTTGAGTTTTGCTTTAAGGCAGTTCAGATTTGGATTGTGTGAACGATGCCGCAACTCGGATCAGAATATCTTTTAATATTTTGGTACATTTAGTCTTTAACCGTTGCTCCTTGTCCTCTATTTCCCAGATCCGATCAGAGTCTGGTGTACCAGGAGGCGGAATGACAGCTGGTTTGTCCTCTGCTCCTGCTTGCGTTCGTGTCATCATCCGAGATGTAGCCGGAAAACACTCTTGGGACTCTGCTGTTCTCTACGGGCCTCCACCATGTTCCCCAAACAGCCCAACACACACATTCATGTCACACACACAAACACCTCACAGTGTGAATCTTCCTTTACACACTCCACCAGGAGGTCCGCCGAAAAAGATGGGAGTGAAACGAGAAGACAGCGAAGAGGAGGGGCAGGAGGAGAGCGTGGCAGAGGAGGAGGGAAGAGGGATGGAGGGTGAAAGGCAAGGGTTTCAGGGAGAGGGCGATGAGGAAGGGGAGGAGAGGAAAGTCACTGAGGAGGGGATGGGAGATCAAAGAGGAGGTGAAGGAGAAGAAGAGGAGGAGGAGGAGGAGCAGGAGGAGGAGAGGATAGAGCTTAGGATGGATGGGGAGGGGGTTCGAGGGGAGACAGGCTTGGAACAGCTTCTAGCTCCGCCATTGGCTAAACGTTTGTGTCGGGAGGCGGTGCCAGCATGGGACTCACTGAGGGAGGGAGACGATTCACTGGATGAAATGCTGCAGTACCTGGGATACTCGAGTCCTGAGTGTCTACAGAGAGCAGGTATACACACACACACGCACACAGCAAGTACCTATTGTATTTGTGTTCTGAATGGTTATTCAATCTACAGTGCAGTTTATAAAACATCAAACACATATGGTTTAAACATACATGAATGAGTTTTTATGTCTATTTAAAGGTCTGTACCAATAATAAGCAAAGCATCCATTAAAAGCCAGAATAACGATTTCCTTTCAGTCAGTCAGCAACTTATTGAGTCAGGGTTTCAGTGAACATTTTCCAGACTCACATCCCTAATTTGCTCTGTAAAAGCAGAGGACCCTGCATCAAATCAAAGGTGGACACTGACTAACCAAGGTCCTGTTACATATCAGTCTAACTGTTGTCCTGAAGCTCTAAAAAGAACAACAACACAGCTAAACTTGTCTCCTGTTTGGTACACTCAGGCATGCCGCTCAACATCCCAGCCGCTCCTCCAGCGTGTGTTTCAGAAAAGCAGGAGAATGATGTGATCAATGCCATCCTGAAGCAGAGCGCTGCTGAAAGAGCGTTTGTCCTTCATGTGCGTAGTGTCCATTTTCATATGAATAAAAAAGAGTGTGCAGCACGAGCCATTGTATAGTTTGATACTATATACGGCTTCGCAATAATTTAATTCATTTTAGGTTTCATGAAGTAAAAGATAAACCACAAGCTATTATCCACACAAAGGTCTCATTGTTGTGTTAATTTGAAAGTTATCACACAAAACCTGTTTTCTGTTGTTGGTTTCTGATTTTCTTTTTTTTTTTTTTTTTTGTTGCATAAATCTGAATGGTTGAATGTTTAGAGAGGTGAGGAGCTGAACATGAGGGCAGTGCAGCAGACTGAACCAGAGACTGAGACACCACAGTCAGCCTTCTACTACTGCAGACTACTGATCAACATACTGGGACTCAACTCCTGGGAGAAGAGGTGAGAGCAGACAGACATAGAAACCATATTAAAGTGGTTTTTTTTATGTTGGAAAAACAATAACATTAATGTAACAATAATAATATATAACACAAACTCTAATTCGGTGTTTCCACTGTATGGTACGGCTCTGCTCAACTCACTTTTTTGATACTTTTCTCTTTTCGTTTTCCACTGTGGATAGTACCCCAAAAAAAGTACTAGGTACTATGCAGAACTTTTGCTAATGGAAACGTGAAAATAACCGTTCCAATGTGTAACTAACTGAACTGAACTGGACTGGACTGCTTGGTGAAAATGCATCACTTTGTGTTGTAAATTGCAACTGAACATATTCAACATTCACAGCATTTGATTAATTTGTTGGAAACTGCATAATGATATTAGAACCAAGTTCAGTTATTTGTTCTTTATCTTTATGAGGACATTCATATCTTCATAATTTTTTTGCTTTTCACTTTACTTTTATGTAGATAATAATCTATTTTAAGAGACTCCACTGGTTGCATATTGCACATAAATCTGTAGAAAAAAGCTTAATAAAATAGAAGTAACTAAAGCTGCAAGCAGCCTCTGCGCGTGTTTTAACTTTGTAGGGGACGCTAGCGAGCCATTTTTGTGCGCCTATTCCCGAAACCCTTAAAATACGGAAATGTTCACCAGTCTTGATGCGATCGCCAATTTTGGTGAGTTTTTGAGTATGTTAAGCCCCTCAAAAAGGCAATTAATTTGCCAGGAAAAAGAATAATAATAATAATAATAATTCCTTCAGTTCCAATAGGGCCTTCGCCGCTGTCGGCGCTCAGGCCCTAAAAATGAAGTTTTCTTCTAAAGATTGTTTTTCAGGTTGCTGTAATACTTGTGTGGGAAGTCCTTTATATTTTTTTGTCTCCTCTAGAACATGCCAAATAGCTTTTAAATGTAAGTAAGACAAATATTTCACATTTAAAAAAAAAAAAAAAAAAAAAAAAAAAAAATTAGACACCACGTTTTCCACCTCACATGGCAGAGCATTTCATCTTCTCAATGAGTCTGGGCTAAAATACACAATGTCAAGGTATCACTTTAAATATATCTGGACAGCTAATGGACACTCATCGCTCTTTATACTTTATCCAGGGAATTACACTGTCTGCATTCAGCCTGCACAATAGACTTCTTAACACACACTGCGTGCGTGCGTGCGTGCGCGTGCGCGCGTGTGTGTGTGTGTGTGTGTGTGTGTGTGTGTGTGTGTGTGTGTGTGTGTGTGTGTGTGTGTGTGGAAGAGTGTGATAATGAGTATGGTACTCTATTGATCAAGCTCGAGCCATTTGGAGTTAGAATAAAAGGCAGTAGTTGAAGAAGAGAATGATGGTGGGAGAAGTGGCAAATCAGAAAACAGGATGAATAAGGCACATGTAGATGAAGAGGAAAAAAAGAAAATGGATCCAAAATAAGTGAGTGAATACAGAGGAGAATAGACAAATCAGAAAAAAGAAGAGATTGTCTAATTTTCTGTTATTGTCCCCTATGTCTCTCCAGGTATTTATATGGGACATCAGACACTAAGATGTGTGTGTCTGTGTGTGTCCCCTTTTATGCTTTTCCCTATAATCCAGGGTGTAAATGGAGTCTTTGAGTGCAGAGAATGAGGCCATTACCAAGTATCAGTTTAATAAAGAGCAAATTGCTCTCTCTCTCTCTCGCTCTCTCTCGCTCTCGCTCTCGCTCTCTCTCGCTCTCAAAGAGTGAAAAGAATGACGTGTCATTATCAGGCCACTCCAAGCCTCACTGCTCAACTCTTGGTTTTATATCTGCGATGCAGAGGTTGGTGGCTGGGGCATTTTGCATGGTCCCTGGACTTGTTAGTTGGTTATTAATTATTAAAGGCTATTAAATCAGAGAATTGTTACTTTTCTTTGTTAAAAAAGGACTCCGACCGATCAATCGATTATCAAAATAGTTGGCGATTAATTTCATAGTTGACAACTAATCGATTAATCTTTGCAGCTCTAGTAGTAACAATTGAGCAGTTTGGATTGGAGAGGGTTTCACTCCTAAATACACACAAAAACATCTAAAGTTAAAAGCCGCCATAACATTTGGTTATTTAGTGACATAGTTCCTAAATATTCTTCATGTAGTAATTGCAGTATTGTGCTCTCTAAACCCTCCATATTCTTCCTTTTAAATCTTTGTCCATCTCTTTCAAATATAAAATTTAGGTTGCATCTGACAAATTGTGGAATATTTATACCAGGTATCAGAGCATCTAGCTGACCTATCTTTAACCCTTGTGTTGACTTCGGGTCACATTGGCCCGTTTTAAATTTTTGTTTTATATCAGAAAATATTGGATGTAGAAATAAGCGCTGAAAATGTGTAGAAGACAAATTTTAAAATGTAAAACGTTGGAAAAACAGCTTTTCACAAGCAAAAACAACTTGTGAAAAAAGGCGTCACAAATGTCAGAAAAAAATTTGTTTTTTTTTTTTTCAAGGTTGAAACGGAAGACAACACAAGGGTTAAGGAGTTAGGTACATGTATATTCTACAAGAGTTCATTAGTGGAGTGGGAGAGGGCAGATTTTACATTTATCATGCTGGAGGTTTCAAATTTGTAAAAAATAACATAATATATATTCCTCTTACATACAAGCTTTGGTAAATCCTTCTTATGCTGATGGAGGCAATGTTTGACTATGTATGTATGTGACTGTGAAAATCTACTGAGTTAGACCACTCTTTAGTGTCTTAGAGTCTGACATAAGAGACATAACATTTTTCTTAATACCAATCAATACAAATAATTTGGGAACTGATGATTTGAGAATTTACGATCTAAGCTACTTTTGAATTAAAATGTTCAGAAAGCTTCAACATCTCCTCTTTTTATGAGTGATGTCTTGTTGGTATTGTAGTGTCCCCCCCCCCCCCCCGATTTGTCGTATTTTTCTCAGAAACAGTGACAAAAACAAGCAACCAGCCAATTAAGGGAGGCGCTGGTGGTGGCCAGATAATGGTGGTGAGGCAGGTTTAACGATTACTTTGGCTAATGATTCCTAACCTGTGCATGTTTCTGTGTCTTACAGGAGTAACTTTCATTTGTTAAGGAAGAATGAGAAGTTACTAAGGGAGCTGAAGAACCTGGACTCGCGGCAGTGGTGAGAAAATATAAAAAGTCAGGCACTTTGTGTCATTCACCCGCTCCCTCCGTCTTTTTGATGTTGTCATTTAGGTTTTAGTTACTTAATAGTTTGAATCCTCTACTTTTTTACAAGCTTTATTTTTTGCTGTCTGCTCTAAATAGGATTCAGCAAAGCTATTTTATAATAAAAGGTTTTGACATTGAAGGTTCTGTAGGGTTCTGAGATTAAGTCACAGTTATCCTACGCCTAGAGTGACCAGATTCCAACAAACCAAATGTGGGACAAAGAGTATGTTTGTGTGGGACAATGTAGGACCATACACATTATATAAACTGGACCAACAGATCCCGTTGCTCTGGACGGAGACCAGTGAAGGCCCTAAGAAGCACTTTTCCAGTGAACGCTGAGCGTTACTGCACAGCCTCCAACTGAGAGAGACAACGTAAATGTGACGTGAGCAACTTGTCTGAAAGTTGCAAGTCTTCTGGTAGCTGTGCCAAGAGAAATCTCAATCATTCCCAATCTTGCAGAGACAGAGAGCGTAGGTATATGTAAGGAGATAACATGGGCACAGGCTAATTATTGCTAAATAAAATGCTAGTTAACATTAGTAATTAAACTTAAACAGCTAATGTAAGTCAAAACTGCCTGCAAGCTTCTCTTTCACAGTTCTTACGCTCTTATGTGATAGTCTGCTGGCACTCATGTTTTCCCTTTTTCTGTCCCAAATAACTGTTGAAAGTACAGTGCTCGTTCTCATCAACACTGACTCACTTAACTGTGTACAATAAAACAGTACAAGCAGGTGCTGACATGGGATTCAAGTCATGTCCTCCGTTCTATCAAATATACTACTGGTGCTTTAAAAAAGGGTCTTCGGCATCAATAATATCTGATGTGATAGGATGTCGAGTTCCTGCTGACTCGATTGTTTTGTTACTCAATGATGACTAAATTACACATGCTTGGAAAATTTGGCTAACCGGCTCAACTGCAACCAAGAAAATGATAGCTCAGGACTGGCTCCCCCCTTACTCGCTTTGTATAAAACAGTGGTTGTCGTATTTTCTAGACATAGCTATGTTTGAGCTCTCTACAGCAAGGATTAACAAAGCCAAATCATCAACTATCAGCCTATGGGAAAGCGCAGCAGCACAAATATCAGACTTAATTACCTCAACCCCACAAGAATTAGAGGAGAGTGGTTAGGCAAGGTGTGGTTTCTGTTTGTCTCGAGACCGCAGAGGGTGGGAGAGGGTTTTTGTTCTTGTTCAATTTGATATTACCTGTCACACATTGTGGAATTTGTTTTGTATGTCTGAGGGTACTTATAAAAAGTTGATCACAAAAAGAAAAGAAAAAGGGGGGGGGGTTCGGCGTAGCGGAGCAAAGACGGTGACCCAAGTGTGCGCAATTTCATTGACATCAAACACAGCCCCTTGATGACAGCCTTCCCTGCTTTCTTCACTTGTTCTTCATCTCCGCTATGTTATCCTTATGGATTATCTGTCATTTTAATCTCATTTTATTTGTTGTACTTGTACTATATGGATGTCTGCTAGCGTGTGTAATCTTATCTTTTGTCTTTCACTCCTTTCCTCCATTTATATATTTTTTCTCCTTTTTATAATGGATTAAGGTATACACTGGAGAGTTCCCTGACCAAGCCCCTTTGAGGGTTTTTTGTATTTTTTTTTGCAAACAGATAAACTAAACTAAACAGCCAATGGATATAGCCAAATATTTTAGAAAAGCGTTTGTCCTGCAGTGGTTTGAAGTTTAAAAACTAAAGCCAAACAAAATGTGGGACATTGTTTCAATGTGTGGGATGCGAGACAAGGGATGAAAATGGGAGGTATAAACGCATTAAAGCGCAACACCTTAGCAGACAGAAATTGCTAAAATAAATGTCATCTGTATTTCAGTAGGTGTCATGACGGTCATTATTGCTTTCCTTCATTCTCTTCTAGCCGCGAGACTCATAAAATAGCAGTATTTTATGTGGCTGAGGGCCAAGAGGACAAACACTCTATACTAACCAACACAGCAGGCAGCCAGGCTTATGAAGACTTTGTCTCTGGACTGGGCTGGGAGGTAAGAACACTTTTATTTGTATACATGTTCAGACATTGTTTGCCTTCTTCCTACAAATTGCACATGTATCTTAACATTGTGTCCTTGACATTTTTACCAAATGAATTTAGGACTGCATCTAACTATTTGATCTGCATTTAATATTTGAATCATTATAGAAAATATATATTAATGGTTTAATTGATTTCAGATTGCAAAGAAAACGTTGTGTAGGACCAGTGGTTAAAATAAACCACCACCGGTGTGTCTTGATGTTTCAGCAGCCTGATGATGATGAAACATTGATATACTAAACCATTTCGAAATACAATGCAGGGCTCCAGACTAACTTTTTTCATTAGGAGCACAGTGGCCCCCAACTGAAAATTTTAGGGGCACAACCAGAAAATTTAGGGGCACGCACCGTAAATCAACATGCTAACCAAATATTCACATTTCTACTAATTTCCACTGTATTACTAATAAATACTTTGATAATAGATGCAGAAATTACAATGTGCTGTTTCAAATTCAGTGTCACTTTTGAAGATGCAACATAGAAGGTTAACTGACAGCACCATCGTTGTCATGAAAAACTATATATGTAGCAGCTCTACAATTACAATGAATTCAACTTAAAATTAAACATGCATTGTTTAGGCTACTACAGATACCTGAAATTCAGTTCCGTTACCCAACGGTACCTTTTTTTTGGTACTTTCCCTCTATAATTACAAAACAATTATTTCAGTTGTAAAAATTATTGTCAAACCTATTTATCCTATGTACTTAGAACATTATGCTATTTTATTAATTAAACAAAATCCTCCTCCTCCCAAACCCATCCCTACAACCTATTAAATTGAATAATTATTCATTTCTTACTCACTGTAACTTTTATTCTTGTATTTGTATAATCTTTTTTAGCCTGTTTTATTTTCATGACCGTTTTTAATTGCTCTTTAATGTTTCATGTAAAGCACTTTAAATTGCCTTGTTGCTGAAAGCTGCTGTACAAATAAAGTTGCCTTGCCTTACAACCTCAGCCTGTCAGTCAGTCCCCAGGGCACAGAAACCACTGTTGTGCCTGCCTAGGGAGTAACGTCAACAGCACCGCGACCGCTTTCGGCTCTCCATTAATATCATATCGCAGCAAACGCTGTCTGCGTGAAGTTTTGAAAAACTGTAACCACACTTGAAACCACTTTATCGGCATCTCCGTGACTCACTCTGACTTCAACAAAACTGCAGAGCCGACGTAGTTTGCACCGTCCGCAGCTATGCGTGTGTGCGAGTGTGTGTGTTTGTGTCAGAGCTCCGCTCTCTGTCAATTTTCAGAGAGGACAGAGAAGCTTGAGCTTACGCGCTCTCAGGTACCGAAATTTTGACGTTTAGCGTGTAAAAAAGGGGGCAAATTTATTGGTCGCACATGTGCGACTGGATGTAAAATTCAGTCGCACACTCTCAAATTTTGGTCGCAAAATGCGACCATTTGGTCGCAGTCTGGAGCCCTGCAATGCAAGCTGTTTTTTTTGCATGTGTTGACACAAGTTCAAAAGAGTAGCTGGCAAAAGATCCTAAGTGTGTCCTTTTTTTATTTTTTATTTTGTGATATGTCAACATTTTATCTTTATCTGCTGGTTAAAAAGAGAAGGCTGAAGCTAGTTGGATTTGATTATTTTTTATTCTAGGCTTTAAGGCAGTAAAAGGCATATTTCCATATTATTTATGTATGGCCCTTGTCTGTGTGTGTCGCTTAGGTGGACCTCACTACTCACTGTGGCTTCATGGGAGGTCTCCAGAGGAATCGCAGCACAGGCCAGACTACGCCTTACTACGCCACCTCCACTACAGAGGTCATCTACCACGTCTCCACCCGCATGCCCCACGACCAGGACCACAACCTCACCAAGAAGGTAACACACACCTATCTGACTGGTAACCTTTCATCCAGGTTTTTATTTTTACTGTAAAGAAGTTCCCATGGTTTACTCTCTTCTTTCCAGCTAATGGAAGGGCACCTAATTGCCTGTTTGTTGCTGGGTTAATTCTCACCATGCCTGTCAAAACGTTCTGCTGTGCTTGACAGTTGGATGTGCTTGACAGTTTCTGTTTTCCTTATCTACTGTGTTGCCCTCTCTCAAACTGCAGTCTATGTGGTGAGACGGGGGGTTATTAGTAATAATAAGCATACTTATTGTTGATGCTCTGATTCCACTCCTTTTATTTAATGAGGGGAAATGTGCAGTGAGAGGAGAGGAGGAGAAAAAATCCTCTATACTCTTCTCTGTCTTTCCTTTTGATTCCTTTTTTCTTTTCCTCCTTCCCATTCTCTTAATTTCCCTGGAATGACATTGCAAATGAACATATGCCACTGCACACACTTATCTGTTGATGTCAGTGTTTCTAAAGCACACCAATGTTTCCAATAATTCTTAGTAGCAATCATGTCTGTGTTCGTGCATGGTGTGTGTGTGTGTGTGTGTGTGTGTGTGTGTGTGTGTGTGTGTGTGTGTGCACCTGTCAACCCCCAGGCATTGGGCGCTCAGCACATGGCCATAATGTCCCTTTAATCAGATCATACTTCCTGCTTCTCGGCCTATCACGTAGCTGCAGGCTCCTGATTGGATTATCAGCGCCTGGTCCGACACCATCCGTCTCCCTGATCAGCTGATGGCCCCATCAAACACGCATACTCGCATACGCACATGCACGCACATACGCCATAAACCTGCTTAACTTGAAACAAACACTGACCAACTAAGGGCTTTATTCACATCAGGCCACACAACTATACATTTGTGTTAACGTTGGACACAGAAGCACACACACACGCGCTTACACGTGCATGTATTAGCAAGCACACACAGGCTTACAAACGCATACACTCACAGTTTGACAAATGTGTCCACAAAGAGGTTAAAGTGACAGACATACACATGTCCATACTGGCAGGCATTAATCATCCATCCTCCTGCCACACACATGCAGCAGTGTGATTTGAGTCCATTGCAGGGCATTTTTCCAGCTCTCACTCTTTGCTGTGTGTTCTGCTCCCTCTCATACCACATCTGCTTGAAACATGATTAAAAGGATTAAAGCTGCATTACACCAACTGATTGTGGCATCAGCGATAACATCACTCTGATCTTAATCGTTGAAATATTTTTAATATAGTGATGATCAGAGAAGCACATCAGACGCTAAGACTCCACTTTGCCTTATTAGACTGTCACCTCATTGTTCGGACACCCAAAAATACAGCTTGTAGGTCATAATTCTAACTCTCCAAATGTGATCATGGCAGAGCCCTTCAGGTCTCCGTATCACTGTGAGTTGTGTGTGCCTCACTGACACTTTGAATTGCCAGCTCCGTCAGAGAGAAGTGCCTCTAAAACATGTATTTTAAGAAGAACTTGATAAATACATTTCTATTCCTGTGTGTGTTTTCTAGACTCTGCTTAATATATCAACTTAATGTATCACCAGTCAAGAACATGTCAGGCTAATTATAACTTAACTCAAATTTAAAGTTCAAGAAGTGTCATTATGAAAGTGGGTGAAGTCATTTTCATACACGATGAATAACTTGTGCACCAGGCTTCCATATTACTTAATTCAGACCAGGCTTATACGACAGTTGAGTGAAATGTGTGTGTACACATACAATTCCATTTCATTACGGTTCGTCCTGATACCTTGTCTAATAAAATGTGAAGCTTCCTGGGTTAACAAATCCCTTCCATTTATGCGGGCAAATCATACTTCTTTGAAAATCTTGACAGGAAAAAATACACAACTGATTCTAGTTAAACAAACATTTAAAAGCAAATGTGTCTATCTCAGGGCCAAGGCCAAGAGCGCCAGACGTTTGGAGTGTCACATACCTTCAGGGGTGTGTGTGCGGGTGTGTGCACGCGTGTGTGTATCTGTGTGTGTCTGTGTATTTTGCCAGGCATCAATGTTAATGACATAGCTGTCACCGGCCCTGACTGTAGCCCACTGAGTGAATGTGAACCCCACACACACACACACACACACACACACAAAGAATCGCACAGCATCAGACTTGATCCCATCTGTCTTCAAGCCCATACTCCATCTTTCCGGAGCTTCACTTGGTCTTCGTGTCCACTCTCCATCTTCACACACTCAATACATCACCCCAGGGCCAACTATAGCACGTACACACACCACATCAAAAGCCTTGGGTTTATGATGGATACAGCCTATCTAGCTCATTGTGTGTGTGTGTGTGTGTGTGTGTGTGTGTGTGTGTGTGTGTGTGTGTGTGTGTGTGTGTGTGTGTGTGTGTGTGTGTGTGTGTGTGTGTGTGTGTGTGTGTGTGTGTGTGTGTGTGTGTGTGTGTGTGTGTGTGTGTGTGTGTGTGTGTACATGCGTGGATTGACTAATTGTGTTGTTTATGCTGCAGGAAAGGAAAAAAAACTGAGATGTTTATTCCATTTTGATTCTAGGATTCATTTCTCTTGTCTGTTCCTTCCTGTCCCCTACAGTTAAGACACCTGGGTAATGACGAGGTCCACATTGTTTGGTCGGAACATTCCAGAGACTACCGACGAGGGATCATCCCCACTGAGTTTGGAGACGTGCTAATCATCATCTACCCCATGAAGAACCACAAGTACTCCATCCATATACTGAAGAAACCTGAGGTAAAAATGACTCAAACTGCCGGCTGTCAATATCTTGGGCAAATTATTCAGTATTTTTGTGTTTCAGTGTTACACAGAAGCCTTATCATTGGGTGGAAATGCCTATGAAACAGCAGGGCATTTAAATTAATCATTACAACCCAGTTTCATAATTCAGTCCCCCTCTGGGCTAATCAGAAACAGTTATACATGTCACCTGCAGAACTGTAATTGTAGTGTGACTCATTGGCCAATCAGTGTAATTTTTGCCATCATTGTGGAGCAGCTCAATGAATGGCACTACTGGAACAATTTGATGGCTTTTCATGAGACTTGATACAAACACTCATGGTCCCCAGAGTCTTAAGCCCCTTTCACACATGCACTGCAAACCTGAACTTATCTAGACATTACCCAGAAGTGCTGTATGTGAGAACGCAAATTTCCAAACTCCATGTAATCTCCAATTGAGCCCACGTGTGAAAAGAGCAGCTCGTTGTCCGGGGAATTCACAGCAAGTGAGTGGGCGTATTGATGACGTTTTAACCATGCTACACGCCCGAAATCAGAAGAAAAGAAACCTCCGAGGGTGAGGAAAAGGAAGTTTCATTTACACAAAGACAGAAATGTCGAACTGGAAAGTCGACGATATTCGGGAACTTCTGTTGGTAAGGGCCAATGTGGAAATCGTCAAGACAAATTCAAGGAACGGCAAGAGACTCGATTGTTTATGAAGAAAATACTACTAACGGGTTACGTGACCCTGTTGTAAAATGTGTTAAGTCCTGCCTCCTGCACGCTCTACCCAGGCGACACCCTTCGCCTAACAAGCAGAGTATTACCAGTAGGCAAGAATGCTCCTGTTGTGTGCTTTTACATGTGCTTGTACATGTGTGAAAGGGCAATTCCAGACAATTCTCTGGGCTGATTCTCTTGACGTTGTCGGAGTTCATATATTGTTTGGATATGGAGTTGGGTAGGAAGGAAATTGTGACATGCATGTACATAATATTTCCTACCAGACGATGCAGATATGCATCCGAATGACGAACAATCCTAGAGAGAGTCTTGCCCTGTGTCTTGCTGCTCTGGTCAATGTATCAGTCTAAAACACACAGACATTAATACCACAGCACTGATAGCATAATTCTATTTCAAACGAGACCTAACACAATAAAATGCTGCTTTTTCTGTATGACATAGATACCACAGCACTAATAACATAACCTCATTCTGTTTCATTCATTCTACAAGCAAAATATATTGAATTATCATGAATCCAAAAACAAGTTAAATAAGATATTCTCTGTGTTCAGTCATAGAGTGCATGGCATTGAGACCTGGTCTCCTAATAAATTCAATAAAAAGCCTGACATTATTCTCTTTGGTGGATTCCACAAGCAAAGTATGGAATTACATTTTACTTGTCAAGCTTGGTTCACCCAGTGGCACCCAGAGATTATTCTCTGGGTTCTATTTTTTTTTTATCTTTGAGAGGTTCCACGGCAGTAGAATTATTCATTATTAACAATAAAATGAAAAATAATCTGATTATTTTTTCAGCTTGAATGCCTTTTTCTCTGCTTGTCTTTGTGTTTGTAGGTGCCATTCTTTGGTCCACTGTTTGATGGTGCCATAGTGGACATGAACATTTTGCCGACCATGGTCAGAGCCACAGCTATCAATGCCAGTCGAGCTCTCAAATCCCTCATCCCCCTATATCAGAACTTGTATCCTTTTAAAAGCCCCAATCAGAATATGCAAAAACATCATCAGAAGCCAAAGGTAGGTCACAGAAACCTTTTATTCAATTTTGTTCATTGCTTTGTTTATATCTCCATGCTAACACCTCATGGTCAGCTCTTAAAAAGGTTGCTGTTTGGCAGCTCCCCATAGCTACCTAAAACTTGTTTGAATATTACCTGCACCGTTGTATTGGCCTGTTGAAATCCTTGCACATTTAGTGTGAGTGAGAATGTCGCTTCTGACTCAGCTCAAGTGTTAAGAATAGCAAATCAATGTCCAGTGGTGTTTGGCTTTCAGAGTAGTGTGATGGAGCTGTATTTAGTTGGCTCTGAAGTGCCATATATCAAGTGTGTATGCGTCCGCGTGTGCAAAGAGAAAGAGAGACAGACAGGTGTGTACTGTGTACAGTCTGTCTGCTTGATCCGATGTGATGGTAGTTTGGTTGGAACAAGCCCAGCGTTCAATACTTATTGATGACTCTCCTCTCCATCGCTGCTTCTTAAATGATGGGCTTTGCTCTCTGGTCTCACACACAGACATGCACACTCACGCACACGCAAATACAGACATGTGTTCACCCTTATATACACTCTTTATTCTAACAAACACGGACAGACGATTACACTCAACATGGACACAGAGGCACAGTAGTTGCAGTTACATCCACATACATTCATGCAGTGCTGGTTAAGAATTGTACACACACACACACACACACACACACACACACACACACACACACACACACACACACGCACCATTGTGAGGTGACAGTGTCTCCTGTTGAGGCGAGCTGAGCTACTGACTGATCATTGGAATTTCTTCTAAGCAGCACTTTAAGCAATTTGATTCCCTAATGATACTTTCTTCCTGTCTGCCTGCTTGTCTGCCTGTTCTTTTCTTCTGTCCCTTAATTTCTGCCCCCCTCCCCTCATCCTCGTGCGTGTACACAGTATAAACAAAAAAAAACACAAAGGGGAGAGAAGGGGAAAAAAGACAGGCAGTAAATAAACAGCAGAAACTTTCATTCCACTTCAGGTTGAAAGCAGCAACGATGCTGTGCTAGCTACTGTATTGCACTGGTCTTGACAAAAACTCTACATGTCTGTAATTGGCTATGTCTGCTTGCGTAGCCAGTGTGACAGCTGCTTACAAACATTGATAGCTGCCAGTGACGTACAAGTACCATAACAGCCAGAGGAGCATCTTTTATGAATAGCGTCCGGAATGGCAAGGCCTTTAAAAGAATGGTTGGGTGCTATGGTCTCTCCAGTCAAGGATAAGGCATCAGCTACAACAGGTAGCCATGCAATGACAAATAAAATAATGTAACCCATAAGAAACCCACAATAACGCTGTCCTAAAGTAAAAAGCTTCCTCAGCACAAAGGCTAATACTCGCCCCATTCAAAGTGAGGATCTGCTGATGCAAAAATAGAAAGGTGTAGTCCACTAATTTAATATGACCGCTCTTTTTCAAACTGTATCTCCCCACATCTAACATGTGAATAGTTTAGTGTTTTTGTTACTTTTAAGAAGCCATTTTGCTCTGCCACGTCCTCCCAGCAAGAAAGACAGATTGTTAGGCTCTGTGTGGGACTGTAGTAACTTGTGGCTAATGCCCCCAGACCGTGTGTGTGTGTGTGTGTGTGTGCGCACGCTTTTTGTGTGACTCCAGCAATCTCGGGAGAGTGTGCCACCATGTCAACATCTTTACAATTGTGCTTGTGCATTGTGCTACATTTTTGTGTGAGGCAGTGTGTATATCCTACTGTATGTGTGTGATCATGCACACGGGCTGGATGACACATGTGTCGCACATGCTTGTTCCGAGGTGTTTGTGTGTGTCTGCGAGTGTCCTGGTGTGTATTGATTGGTAGTAGCAGCAGGTCGATGTCTCTGACAGGCTGAATTACAGTAATCAGTCATTATTGACTCCCCATCTCTCTGCTACACACACCTCTCTCCTCTCCTCTTCTGTTTCTTCACCTCTCCCTCCCCACTCTGCCCTCTACTTCGGTCACTCCTTGTTTCTTTCCTTTTCTCTCTCTTCTGTCTCTCGTCCTGCATCGGTCTTAACATCCCTCTAACTTACTCTGCCCCCCCCCCATCATAATTTCTCTATCTCTCTGTCTAATTCTGTCCCTGTATTTTCTCTCTTGTCTCTTTAACTCCCTTATCTCAGTGCATCTCTGTTTCTCTGTCATATCGTCTGTTTTTCCTCTTTTTCAGATTTCTTGACTTTTAAGTCTTTCAGGTTGTTTTTTTTTTACTGCCCCATCGTCTTTACTGCTCATTCTCATTGTCCTAAACTATGAGAAGCTCTGACATCATGATGTCATACCATCCTTAACAATTGTTGTTTAACTTACAAGAGTTAATGAATGTTTAGGATAATGCATGATAAGATAAATCACTTTCAGTAAAATGTGTTCTCTTTATACATCTATGACTCTCACCCGCATCACAGTTCAATCCGCCAGTTCCTGTGAGATTTGTGTTGTACCACGGGATCCCAATGTAATCTATGTCACAATTTTAATTAAAGGGGGAAATGATTTCTGTATCTGTACCTTGATTCTGACCTGCTCCAAAATGTTTTATGAAAATTTGGCCAGTAGTTTTTCCATAATTCTGCTGACAGACAGACTGAAAACTGAAAGCTGAAAACGGTTAATAAAAGCAATATAGGCATGAAGTATATGAGCAGCAATGGAGGTGCAGCTTTATTAATAAATATAATGTATTTTATTTAATTTTTTTTAGACTTTTTTTTGTTGTAAAATAAAACTATTCTCAAAGACGGGCTGACACAGAAGCAAATTGGGAAGAGAGATGGAAAGAAGGCTGGCAGGGTTAAGTGTGTCAGTGGTTAACTGGCATTTTTCTCTTCTATTTTTCTGTCTATCTCTTGTCTGTCTGTCTTCCTCCATCCCTCCCTCTCTCTGTCTCCTGGCCCTCAGGGCGGTCCATCTGCCTTCTCTCTCTCTCTCTCTCTCTCTCTGATCTTTCATTCACCATGACTAGAGCCATCCAGCAACACACACGCACAATCACACCGAGTGCCAATTCTGCTGGGGCAGCTGTGTGTAAGAACAGCTCTATCTCACATATCAGCTCATTGCAGCAAGAAAAGCAATCCACGACTCCCCAGCACACATACATACACACATACTGCCCTTCTCCATATAGGCCTTACTATATTCACAATGAAATGCAACACGCACCAGTTTTTCAAACGTCTCTACCCTCTACTGACTTGTATGCAGAGCAGTAAATCTTTGGTTAATGTAGACAAAGACGGGTTTCCTGTAGCCCACCACAGTGAACTCAGTCTCTCTGAACTCATAGATTAGACCAAATCAAAGTAAGAAGCAGACTGCTGAGTGATATATCAGTGTCACCAGTCCTTAATCGACAGCAGAGTCCCTGAACCTATAGCTGTGTATGGATCATATCATTGATGGTATATTCTAACTTTGTACCTGAAAAAAGTGCATTAAGGTAGCCTAGAAATCTAGGCACCCTAGCGGCAGCAAATGTAAATTGCAGCCAGGGTCAGTCTAGCAACTCTCCGTTGGCTTGCGAGCTGGAAAAACCAAATTCTGGTCAGGCCAATCGCATCGTGTATAGAGTCGGTGGACGGGCTTAACATAAGGACGGCAGAGTTGCGACGGTTCCGCGTGAATTCCCTGCTACTTGAAAACAAAGAAGATGGCTGTTGCTGCTGGCGAACAGCGGTCTTTCGAATTGGCTTTGGCTGCGACTCTGGAAGACTTGGAGTTAAGCACTGAAGTCATTCTAATAAAGGAAGATGTGTTCGGAGTTTTGCCGACCCGATACGGCAAAAGTTGAATTTATCAACTAGCGTTGCTCTGGTTGGTTGTAGCACTATCCTATTGCAAGCAGAGGGAATTTGAAAGACAACCGTTTATCCCACCCCTCGGATTGAGCCCTGCCAATAGCGAGTTCCCAGACCCAACATCTTGATGTGGGTCTAGCTTGTCAGGGTAGCATTAAGGGGCTCCTAAAGGGGAATTTTAAGACTGAAACACTCGGCCCTGATTTAGATTTTTGATCTTGAATGTGCTATTTCACAATATTTTTATTTTTTAAGAATAAGACTGACATCCCTTTTTTATTGTCAACAAATTGCCTGAAAAGACCAAAACCAACAGTGAATTGATCATACTAACTTATTTCTAAAGCCGGATATATCTTCTGATATATCTTCTTCCTCTGTGCCATAGAGCTCTGTTGTTGTCCAGAAACTATTAAAAACACATCAGTGAGTCACACTGTTGCACTGGGTGACTATACTATACTATAAACACACATACATGTATTTATCCGCAGCTAAAAGTAGTCCCCAATTTTACACACCTGACTAGATTTGTGAGACGTTTCTAAAGACTTATGTCCAAATTGAGAGAAAGTATTGAGAGACGACCTAACGCAGGGTTCTTTTCTAAATTGGACCACAAACATGATGGCATTGATTGAAATTGGTGCATTTGATGCTTAATGCAGCAACGTTTTTTTAATTCATGTGAACATATATCTAGTATTTACAAAGTAAAAGTTGAATCAGAGTTTTGTGACCACAAGTTCTTTGAGCTGTGTGTGTGTGTGTGTGTGTGTGTGTGTGTGTGTGTGTGTGTGTGTGTGTGTGTGTGTGTGTGTGTGTGTGTGTGTGTGTGTGTGCAAGAGCAAGCCGTGGCCATCCTCCATCTGCTCCTGGATGATTGTGGTTCTGGGGAACAATGTTGGAGAGACACTAAGCTACTACACAAACACACACACACAAGTTCCAGCAAGTGTGTGTTTGTGTGCATGAATCTTTAAATGTATATCACTTAATTTACCCTTGTGTATTTCATGGTGTTTATGTTGCATGTGTATATATTTCACTCTTAAGGATTAGAGCTTGTGCGTGTGTGTGTGCGCGGACATCCCCCCCAGTAGTTGATTGGCAGAGATAGCTGCACTGAGGCTGGGGTCAGCATATGGCTCTGTGTGATAGCGATGCTGTGTTTGTGTGTGTGTGTGTGTGTGTGTGTGTGTGTGTTTTCTGTGCATGTGTATCCCTGCCTTTCTCTCTTTTTCGCACTCTGTTCCCAGTGAAATGATGGCAGCTCTGGGCATGTAGCGCTATTATCCCCCATATCCACACACACTCTCTCACACACACGCACACACATGCACCGAGAGCAGCCAAACGCCTCGCGGCCTGCCTGGCTTCTCTTTGCCAGCTCCCACAATAGAGCCTATTGTCCCACTAAGGCTACAATCTGTCTGTGTGTGACAAGGAGTGTGTGTTCCTCAGCATGGTAGAAAGGTGAGGGCAAAACCTTACAAATTGAAGACATTTTGTTATTGCTGATGCTGAAATGGGGTCATGTTATCCTTAACCTCCCCTGAGCTCCACTACACCCATCAGCCATGGAAGGAGCACTTTGTTTGACTCCAAAGAAAGCTGCGCTGCTGCCTGTCTTCAGGTTACATCCTGCTGCATTTGAATTAATTGTGCAATTAACAAATCAGTGAGATATTAATTACAACTGTTGATGCAGGTGCTTGAAATGTCTTTGAAATATCATGAAAAATATGTCAACTGGATTAAAAAAAAATAAAATAAAATAATTAGAATAATGAAGAAACAAATTCACACAAGATCCCTTCTGAAAAAAATTGTCAAATATAAATGGATTTTATCCATCCGTTCTTTATTTAAAACACAGCGTTCAATGAGCAGCTATTCCGGCAAATTGACAGCAAATCCACACTGCTCGTTTAGTGGTATTTGATGCTTTAAAATATGATCAGGATTAGGTTTAGGGTTTGTGTATTATTGATGGTAAGAAAAGGAATGTGTGCAGAGGGGGAGGTGATTGTGGTTAATTGTTTCCCGTCGGGCAGATAGAGGAAATGAAAAGAAAAGGGTGAAGAGGAGGGGTCACGGCTAATCTCTCCCACTTCTCCTTGGGGAAATGTGTGTGAGTGTGTTTTGTGTGTGTGCAAGATGCTTTTTCAGGATCTCAGTCTTTCACAAGCACATATCAAGCACCATGGTGTTTGACGCTGGGTAGCATCTGCATAATTCCATTATACACTGGTTAGTCTCTTATGTGGATTTAGGTTTATGTTATAAATCACTCGAAAGTGACGGAAAAATCTTTGAAAAAAAAATAAATAAGGAAAGCAGGTGTGGGAAGGCTGAATGGCAGCTATAGTGTATAGTTGGACAGAAGACCTACGGTATAACATCGACAGGCTATTGATTACATTGATTAAAATATAAAACGGGAAATGTACTTCTCATAGGAAATCTTTAGACAGTACCCCTGGACTCAACAATGACTACTTGCAGGAGTGTTTGTCATACAAGCAAAAATCACTGTTGTTTTAACTCAGTGTAGCAGTAAACTCAAGTTCCATTTGTGTTTTTGGGCATTCACCACCACACACACATAGATGTCTGACTGGCAGAGTCCATTGATAGGTCTGAGGCCTGAATTATGTTCTATAATGTTTTTCATTTGCGCTAACTTCCAAAATATATGATTCATGTAATGACTCTGTGTGTGTGTGTGTGTGTGTGTGTGTGTGTGTGTGTGTGTGTGTGTGTGTGTGTGTGTGTGTGTGTGTGTGTGTGTGTGTGTGTGTGTGTGTGTGTGTGTGTGTGTGTGTGTGTGTGTGTGTGTGTGTGTGCACACACATACGTGCCTTGTCACCAAGAGCTGTGCAGACACATGAGTTGTAGCCATCAGTGGCTTGATCACACCTTTGATGGAGCAGACCCCCCTCTGACTGGTAAACAAGCTAATCTTGTGTGTGTGTGTGTGTGTGTGTGTGTGTGAATGCACTTTGTGGCAGTGTGTGTTTTAGTATTTTATGTGACAAGGTGTTTAAGATTCAAGGTGGATTGTCGATCGGATGATCACGACCATGGCCGAATGCAGTACAGCAAACTGTGTCATAAGCTCGAACAGCCGTCAGAGATTTTGCCTTGAAAAGACAGAAAGAGGAGATGGGTCTTCAGAGGTTGGGAGTAGCTATTTAAATCGATAATTGATGATTGATCAATCTCAAAAAAAATCTGCTTTGAAGAAGAAAAAAACACATTTACAAACAGCTAATACGTGTGACAGTATATTCCAGCAGGGTTGTTTTCAGTGTGACCAAAAAATGTTGATACCTTTTATCCATATTATTGGGCACAAGTGATACTAAGTTATACTATATACTATGTTATATTGCTGCACTATGCTACTTCTACTATATACTGTTATATCTATACTATACATTGTTATCCTATGATAAATTGACTCTTGCACTATTATATTATTACAGACAAACACGTGTATTCTTGTATAGTTTCTATTTATTTTTTGTTATTATTTATTTATGTTACTTTCTGTACTTATTTTCTGTTGTTTCTATTGTACTGCTGCAACAACCCAATTTTCCCGCTGTGGATCAATAAAGGTGTATCTTATCTCATTAATTATATATATTAGGGCTGCTGCAACAATGTTATTTTTATTATCGATTAATCTACTGATTAAGTCGTAAAACATTACAATATCGCGACCTCTTCATATTGCTTATTTTATCAAACCAAAAGTCCGAACCCCAAAATTATTCACTTTACTATAATTTAAAGCACCTTTTTAAGCCTTGTTTTGGAAAGGTGCTATATGAATAAAGTTTATTAATATGATTCTAATTATTTAAGAAGCAAAAAAGAAAAGCAGAAAATATTAAACCATGAACGATGATTGTGCTCAAATATATATATATTCTGTTTTATTAAAATGTTCCTAACTTGTTCTATAAAACTGATTATTATTACTTTAAAAAAGGGTTTTTGGACGTATTACATTTTCAGTTATTTTCAGTGTTAAAGCATATAAGTAAGTGGAAAGATGAGACGTAAATTTTCCTCAACTTTGAATTTAACATCTGTACAAAACACCAGGGATGTCAGCAAATACTTTTGTGTCACTTCACATATCCATATTATGGATATATATATATATATATATATATGTGTGTGTGCGGAGGATGAATATTGTCTAACCGTTGTTAGAGCCTGCAGATAAGAACAGGATCCATCTCCTTAATCAGAGAATTATTATTATGGCCTCTGTGACATTCACCAACGTACGCGTGCGTGCGTGCGTGTGTGTGTGTGTGTGTGTGTGTCCATTAAATAAAGCTTGTATTGCGCTGGCAGCTTTAGGGCTCCCCAGCGGTGACTAGGAGGAGGGTGTGTTTGTGTCTCTTTCTCACTTTGACATTTGTGTGTGCACAAAGTTGAAATAGTGGGGTGACAAGGGGCCAATTAATGTATCGGGTCTGTTTTTCTTCTTGTGGGTTTGTGTGTGTGTGGGTGGATGGTTTCCATGCACATTGGCCCCTAACATTTAGTAGTGCATTAGACCAACCTATCTCTGTCCTCATCTTTGGCGTACATGCACACACACACACACACACACACACACACACACACACACACACACACACACACACACACACACACACACACACACACACACACACACACACACACACTCTCTTAATGAAATCACAAAGCCTCCATATCATTGCTATCGCAGAAAGATATAAACCCATTAGCTTTTTCCTTTGGGCATGGACACACACACACACGCAGACACACACAGGTTTATCATTACACGCTGTAAAGCTTTTCCAATTGTATTATCCCTCTGATGTCCTTCTCTGTGTTGTCTGTTCCAATGCCTAGGGTGGAGAGGACAGATAGGATGGGTGTTTGTGTGTGAGATGCAGAGTGATATACTGTGTGTGTGTGTGTGTGTGTGTGTGTGTGTGTGTGTGTGTGTGTGTGTGAGAGAGAAGAAAGATATCTTGTAGACAAGCTTTAGAAAATGGACAGAAGTTGTCTTGGTGCACTTTTAACATAATTGTTTTTTACCTTTGAAAATAGATGTTCAAGCTTCATCATAGTATGTTGTTACATACAAGTTTGGCTTTGTTTACATTCACAGTCGCACAAAGTGGTTGCTACAACAGGATTGATTGTCCTACTTCACGCTCATAGAGATGTTGGTGTTTCACCCAGCTGAATTGTGGTGGGATTCGTTCACATGTCTGGCAAAAGGAAACGGTTCATAAAACCATTGAGGGAAAATCTGAATAGCAGTGAGTGAACACTGTTAAAAGAAAGCTGGACCCGTCAGCGTTGGCTCCTCTAACTCTCATCACTTTGGTATGTTTCAGTATAAAGCAGACCAGCTAGCCTTGTGAGCACGAGAGGACTGTGTACATTCAGCTGACGAGATGCCATTTAGCGCCACATGCAAAGCTTTAAATCTGTCATCCTGTGGTTTCTATTTTATTTTTATTTTTCTTTAGTAATGTAATGTCCATTGCAACACCAATGGGTGAAAAATAAGGCTGGCAATATTCAAAATGGACTTCATCCTACTACAAAGCTACTGTGTATCCAAAGCCTGATATAGCTTATTCACCTGTGCCATAGGGCTCGATTGCCAGTGAAAAACTAGCAAAACACATTAATGAGCCTCATTGCACTGGGTGCCATGTTTCATTGTCCTTCCTTTTATTACTATGAACATGGGAGCTGTACTTTTGAATCAATCTAATATACACCACCATGCTGCTCCTGTAAATATACTTTTCAAGCACCAAATGTCTATTAATTCGCAGCTGAAAATAGTCTCCAACAAATGCTTTGTTTTGTTTTTTTCTTTGTGAGTAACATTTGGTAAAAACTAAAGTTGCCAGCTGTTTTATAAGTTTGCTTTGTGTTTATAAAAACTAAACAAATATTAAGAATAGATTTCTGATGTGTTTTTAAAGACATTTTACATCTTCAGAAGGAACCAGTGGGCTTAGGGTCTGAGTGCAACAGGGTAGGGAAGTCACTGTAGGAAGTACTGAGAAACACATTTGTCAGTATCTGTTCACCAATGCAACAGTAGCTTTTTCTCACAGAAAGGTTTAAAACATCTGTAATATTCATCAGTAGTAAAGTTAGTGAATTATAACCTGGTGATATTGAAAGTATTGTTAGACGTTATCTGCTCTACTGCTTCAACAAGCAGCTCCACTTGAACAGTAGAGAGGACTCTAAAAAATATTTTTAATTAAAATGCTATTTTCCCCAGATGATTCAGGACGCTGCTAGTCCTGGACAATTTATTGAAATTGTTATTTTAAAATTGAATTCCAGTTACTTGATGCAGATCTGTAAGCTATAGACACGTGGCAGTCCAAAAAAAGTTGGATGTTCCTTTACGCAAGACTGACGCAGGAAGAAGTTTCACTCCTTATTTCATAATGTCCAAAACACATTATCTTTCTCATACTAGCTATCTGAATATACCTGTATTCAACTTTTGTCTTTTTGTCATTTTCGTGCCTGTCTCTTTAAGCCCCACCCTCCCGTAGAAGCCCAGTTTGCTCTGATTGGTCAGCATTTTTGAGTCTTTGTGCTCTTGGTGTGTCTACACCATCATTGCTGCCAGGGAATGACTGTAGCAGCACTTTCTATTTATATAGGTATATTTGTGACATCACAGCTGTACGGAAGACCTGACAGCTCTTTTTAAAGGCACAGTTTCTGAATACACGCTGTGTGCAATTCTCTGTGGATTGATAGATTGAATACTTTCACAGTATTTATATAGCACCTTGACCTGCTTTTATAATAAAAACATTTACATTATGGGACCTTTAAACTGTAAATTAAAACCACATATATCAACATTCTGTGTCAATTCGTAAATAACAATTATATTTAAATATAAATGATCTCATTTAGATCATAAAAACTGTGGTATTGACATCTCTCAGCTACATGTATACAGTATATTCACACCGTATTCTACGTACAGACACACAATTCTCCATACAAATATCGGCACACACATCCCAGCGGTGGGCCCAGCTCAGTATGCGCTAACAAGCTCTCTTTCTCCTCCCCTCGCCTCTCCTCCAGTCTCCCTCAGTCTCAAGTGATCACAGGAGTCGAACACCGCCACAATGTACTGCGCTGCGGGAGAGGGAGAGAGGGAGCGAAAAGGGCTGAGAGAGAGAGAGAGAGAGCTGGAGAAGGCACGAACACTGCACTTCTCTCTATTCAGCCACACACAAGAAAATGAGTTTCTGACTCTATACAAAAGAGCCTTTTTATCCGCCCCCTCGCTCCTCTATCTTTCTCCTGTCTGCCTTTCGCTGCTTTGTTTTCTCCTTTTTCTCCCTCACCAACCTTTCCTCTTCCTTCCCTTATAATGTTCCCTCTTTCTTTGCTTTTCTCTCTTCGAAAGAGAGATATTATTCTGCTAATGACTTAATAAGGGAAGCCATCTGAAATTCAATTACAGTAGATTTCATAGTGGCGACTGCCATTTGGATGCAGGGATGGATGGAGGCAGAGATGTGTTAACGCAATTCAAGTCTTATTTTCTTTGACCTCATTGGTTTCTACGTTTTAATAGTAGAAATAATAATTTTATGCCGAGATGCACCGCAAAATGCTTCACAAAAAACATATTTAGTAGCCATAAAAAAGTTCTAAAAAAAAAAAATAACTGCACATTAAAAAGAAAAATCTTTAATTTATTTTTGAAAATGCTCAGTGAGCTAGCCTTTGTGGTTTGAACACTCGACCACAAAAAAGTGATGCGTTGTCTTTTTTTTTGCCAGCAGCCAAAGCCGTTTGAATAAATAGAAGAAAAGTTTGTAGATCTACAAAAGCATCTGCTGGCACCTGCATACTCCCTCTATCAGAAATGTAATCAATACGTTTAAATTACAAATTACAATCCTATGTTTCAGTTTATTCTTTTCTGTATTGGTCAAGTAATGATGTCTTTAATCTATTTTTGAACTGAATGATATTACGGCTCTGTTTGATGTCATTGTTCATTCCATAAGGTCACCCCACAAACTGAAACGTTTAACAGTAGTTCGCACAAGAGGTTGCTTGATCATACGACCTCTTAGATGATATCCCCCGTCTCTTTCATTAAATATTGCACGTATGTTACATGGTAAATTATTTTCTTTAACTTTAAACATCAATTGTGCAGTTTTGAATGTAACAATGTCCATACATTTCAGCAAATGTGAATTAAAAAACAGATGGTTGGTGTGCTCATAATACCCGATGTGATTTATTATCCTAATTGCTCTTTTTTGCAATGCGCAAATTTTTTGCAAGTTGCTTTTGTAGGTATTTCCCCAAACTTCCACACAATATAACATATATGGTACAATAAGTGTGCAGTACAGCGTATGTAATGTATTTTTGTTCAAGATGTATCTAGTTTTGCTCAATATACCAATACTCCTGGCCATCTTGATGCACGATATTTAATGTGTGGCTTCCAGCAGAGTTTATGGTCAAGAATAACACCCAGAAATTTATTTTCATAGACTCTTTCAATTGTTTCATTATCAATTACTATTTTGACATCTGTGTTTATAGTGCGATTTCCGAATATCATGAATTTAGTTTTGTTCAAGTTTGAAGATAACTTAATTGAACCAAACCAGAGTTTTAATTGATTCATTTCATTAGTGACCATTTCCAGCATCTGCTGCAAGTTATCCCCACAACCAAAAATATTTGTGTCGTCTGCAAAAATAGTAAATTTTAGTACATGAAAAGATAAACAGTTTTGGGCCTAAAACTGACCCCTGTGGAACGCCACAGGAAATATTAAGACTCACTGACTGGTGATTACCAATTTGAACAAACTGACTCCTGTTTTCAATATAGTTTTTTATCCAGTTAAAGGCCACACCTCTTATGCCATACCTTTCCAATTTTTTTAACAGGATTTTGTGATCAACAGTTTCAAAAGCTTTTTTTCAGATCTATGAAAATCCCCACTGCATAGTTTTTATTTTCAATACAATTTGTTAATCTTTCAACTAACTCAATAAGTGCCATAGACGTTGATCTACCGGATCTGAATCCATACTGACTGTCCATTAGTAAATTGTTTTTATCAATGAAATTATTTAGCCTTTTGACAAATAGTTGACTTTAGCTACTTTCATCTTATCATGAAATGCTCCTGTTTTAAATATATATATATATATATATATATATATATATATATATATATATATATATATATATATATATATATATATATATATATATATATATAAAATGATAGTGGGTCAACTATCCCGTCTATTACTTTTTTTACTAGAGACATATCAATGTCATCACAATCTTTGGAAGTTTTATTATTACATTTATTTACAATCTCTATAATTTCCCTGCCTTCTACAGTTCCCAAAAGCATTGAATATGGGTTATTATCCACATGGTCCATCACAGAGTAATTCGTCCCTGTGTAATTTATGTCTTTGGCCAGATTAGGACCCACATTAACAAAGTAATTATTGAATCTGTCAACCACTTCATTCATATTTGACCACTTCTTGTCATTTTCATTGTCAAGTTTTCCAGATAATTAAATTTACCAAGTCCTTTTGTAATAATGGTGTTTATTGTAGTCCATGTTCCTTTAACATTATATTTGTTGTTTTCTAGTAATTTATTATAATAATCATTCTTACATACCCTCATTATGGTAGTTAATTTGTTTTTATATTTCTTATATTTTAACTCCTCTTTATTCTTTCCTTCTATATTTTATGAAATTCCTATAAAGGGTATTCCTTTTTTTTTACAGGCATTTTGAATTCATTTGGACATCCAGGGTGTTTCTGAATATTTCCATGTTTTACATTATTGTTTTATTGGACAGTTTTTATTATATAAAGTTGTAAATATATCTAAAAATAGTTCATATGCATTGTTAAGGTCAGCTTCCTTCTTTACTTCCTTCCAATTATACTTTATTAACTCCTTTCTAAATGCAGAAATAGTTTCTTCAGTCCTTAATCTCCTGAATATAGTCACATTGCACTCTTTTTTTTCCCAATAAAATTGCAGTCATGAGTCACAAAGATTGGTAGGTGGTCACGTATGTCATTAATTAATATTCCACTTAAAGAGATGATTTCCATATTGTTTGTAAAAATATCTATCAGAGTGGCACCATTGCATGTTATTCTGGTAGGTTTTGTGATTGTTGGAAAACGACTCAAACTATACAGTGTTTCAATAAACTCTTCCGTCGATTTGAGTTTGTTGGGATTTAGTAGGTCAATGTTGAAATCCCCACATATTTGACTTTATGCTATACTTTATTAAACATTTTTTCCATTATTTCTGTGACTATTTTAACATTGGATCCTGGTTTCCTATATACACAACTTACTATGACATTCTTCATTTTTTCCATACATAATTCATTTGAGATACACTCCATTATATCATCCATGACTATTGTCATGTTTTCAACAACCTTATAAATTAGCTCTTTATCAACATAAAGCGCCACCCACCCTCCACAACCGTTTACTCTATTCACATAATTAAATTAATATCCCTGTAACTCAAAATCCATGCCCCTATCGTCATTAATCCAGGTTTCTGAAATGGCTATAATATTAAAGGGTTTCTTGACTTGTCCTAAATATTCCTTTATATTCTGGAAGTTTGAATACAGACTTTGGCTGTTAAAATAAATGATAGATATGCCGTAATCAATGTTAGTATTATTATTGAACTGTTGCTCTGTGTAATAGCTACAGTTGTTATTTATGTTAACATAAAAGTTATTTTCTGGATCAGTGTTCTGTTCAAAATCAGGCGTACTTTGGTCATTGTCAGAACAACTAGAAAAATGAAAACTAGTCATATTATTAGACATAACAAAAAGCTAAAGCTTTAACAATGGAAAAATGAAATAATATAAAAGCTACATGAACCAACTCATAGGAATTTGAACTAGGTACTTCCAAACTTGTCGAGCTGCTCAATGCTTCTGATACACATAACTTTAGCCTGCTCTGGTGGGCCGTTTCATTTAACAAACACCTTGCAGTTGGAGGACCACGTAGCTTGAATCTTCCCTTGTTTCTTCAAGAACCTTACCTTTCTTGCAATATCTGCATTCGTTTTGGTTAGATCGCTGTCATTCAAGTCAATGTTTGATAATCCACCAGCTGCGCCACGGCGCGCCCCGGAAGCGTGCGTAAGCGGCTCTCCGCTCCACTTTTCAAATGTATGCTTTATATAGTGCCCTCAAACATTTCAACTTTGGAATTTAATTTTTACACCATTAACTCAGGCCTTTGTCACAGCAGACCTGTCAGAGTAGGAAAAGCACAGGTGCTTCTAATAACATTAACTATGGCTCTGTTCTATTCAAGCGTTCCAGTAAGACATGGCAGTGTGACAGTGAGTCAGCACGCACAATACCAGGAGCCTGAAACTGAAGCAGCTAAATGGAACCCACCTGTGCTTACATGTCAAAATGTTTTCTGAAATTAAGGCATATTGTTATTAGAGTTTGGTGGCCTAAGGTAATTCCCAGCAGAGGTCCACTTTGTCTAATTAAACAGAGTAATCGAAAACACCTGTGGGTGTGCAGGGCCTTTAACTATCCCAAATATGAAAGTGATATTGCTGCTTATGTAAATGCTTTGTATCAAAAGTGCATCCATCTCTCTCCATATGTTGCCCCCTCCCAGTGGGGAGATGGTGTTAGTGACACTGTGACATAAGGCCACAGGCAGCGAGGCCACGCTGAGAGGAAGAAAGAGGGAGAGCGATATAAAGGAGGCAGATGGAGGAAGAGCGAAGAAAAGTAAAGTGATGTTCCTGTCATTTATCTCAGCAGTGGTACAATGCCTGTGTATTTATTTCTCAGCCTTCTCCTTGTTCCTTCTTTCGGTTTCACCTGCCTTTTGTAGACTTCTTTCTTTCCTGCAGGTGTCATTTAAACCTTTTCACCTTCTTGGAAATAATGAAACTTATAACGAAACTTTTATTTATTATATATATATATATATATATATATATATATATATATATATATATATATATATATATATATATGAGTTGGTTATATATATATATAAAAGGCAGTGCATTTCTAAAAACTATTTCCCTAGCTGCTGCTTCATCATACAACCACACAATATTTATACATATAAAGCTAATTATGTGTTTGCAGGAATAAATATTAGTTTTTGGTCCTAATTGCATACCATCCACACATCTCTCCCCTGCTCTCACACTACACACAATATCAATCACCTAAGTGTGATGCAGGGGAGCGGGAAAAGGCAAACGGTGAGATCACATAGAGACTTGGTGCGAGAGACACTGGCTTGACGCTCTGTGTGTGACTGCTGCTCTTCTCTCAGCTCTCTATGGGAGACACACACACACACCACATCATATTGTTACTTAGATATCCTTTCTTCCCCTGTCTCACCCGCTGTCCTCCCCTTTCACCTCTACTGTGACTTGCTGCAGGATTCTCACCCTTCCTTTTCACCCTTGCTATTTCCTTCCTGTCTTTTTACAAGTTCTCTTCCTCCCTCAGCATCTTGCTTTCTTTCCACCTCTAGCCTTCATCCCTCCCCCTCCCCAACCTTTGTTTCTTCTCTGACTGGCGCCCCTTTTTTTTGCCTTTGACAGCAAGCATTGGAATAACTAATATTTTTACATCTAAAATCCCTTGGAAGTTCCCTGTGAAATCAAGTATGGCAGATTTCAGTAAAATTTTAGATAAACTGTGTCATATCCGTCCAAAGTTTATTAAAGTTTCTCCCTCTCTGCTTTGCCAGCTTTTTCCACTCATTCCCCCCACCTCACCTTCCTCCTTTTTCTTTAATTCTGCCAGCGCAGTCTGTCCCTCCACTTTAAAGGAGCCATATTGTTGTTATTATCATTGTCTCTAACTGGATCAGTTACCATTAGACCTGAATCTTTCTCCTTCTGAGGCCCATAGACCAGCTCTCTAACCCAATAGAAAACCCATGGGAGCTATTACAGATGGCTGACCCATTCACAACACACACACACACACACACACACACACACACACACACACGCACACGCACACTCTCTCTCTCTCTGAGGTACAAATACACATTTTTTTTCATTCTGAAGATTCATTGGCCTAATCCCATCACACACTCAAACAGGGACACATGCACTTACATACACACATTGTGCCTGTTCACAACCACTCTTTATCAAATACAGACACACACACACACACACTCACTCTGTTCTCATTGAAAATCCTCGGTTATTGGAGCTCACTGAGCAAATGATAATACTATTTGGAGATGATGGGACTGAGGTGTGTGTGTGTGTGTGTGTGTGTGTGTGTGTGTGTGTGTGTGTGTGTGTGTGTGTGTGTGTGTGTGTGTGTGTGTGTGTGTGTGTGTGTGTGTGTGTGTGTGTGTGTGTGTGTGTGTGTGTGTGTGTGTGTGTGTGTGTGTGTGTGTGTGTGTGTGTCCAAGAGACAATAACTGCTGCATATGGCTGTCATTATGGTTGGATGAATGAGTAGGACTAACGATGAGAGGGTAAATGTCATTCTATCAATGAGGTTACCTCTAATAAATGGACAGTTGAAGTCCTGGTTTCCATTTACTCCACTCTCCTCTGAATCCCTGCACCTTTCTTTTGAATTCATCGCTGAAGGCTGTAATAGCAGGTAATAAAAGGGCTTTGGTTTCCTTTTTTCTGAGTAGATTCACATTGAAAACTAGGTATGTAGACTTAACTGGCTTGTGTTTTATCTGAAAAATGCTACTTACTCATTTTATTTAATTATGTTTTATTTTTTTCTTGTTTTATGTCTTTGATATTTACTTATATTACAGTATCCGTTTCAGCTTGTCACAGTATTTTTTCTATGCTGTTACTTTATTATTATTTATTTATTTAGTTATTTATTTATTTATTACTATTTCCATCTTTTTGCTCCTTTTGTGTTCTATTGGTATCTGTGTATTTTTTTTGTTTGTTTGGCCTTGACCTTTGACCTCAGCTATGAGGAGCGAGCCCGATACCTAGAAACCATCGTACAGCACCACCAGGAGCCGACCACATTCGAGGATTACGCAGCTCGAGTCTACAGTCCAGCTCCCTGCACACACCTGCCCTCTGACACAGGTAAGACACAACCTGCTGCTCTGTGAAGCATACAGTAACCCAGACAAATATTACACCACCACAACAGCTGCACCTGTCAGTCAAAACTTTGGTTGCAGGCTTTGACAGAACTGGTCAGTAATGCAACTGCTGGTGGCCAAATGCAGACACAGAGTTTCTTGCTATTTCTAGTCCCTTGCCACAAATCCTTGGGAGAATTTAGAACTGAAGGCAAGTGACATTAAAACAAACTATGACTAAATATGTGTGTGTGTGTGTGTGTGTGTGTGTGTGTGTGTGTGTGTGTGTGTGTGTGTGTGTGTGTGTGTGTGTGTGTGTGTGTGTGTGTGTGTGTGTGTGTGTGTGTGTGTGTGTGTGTGTGTGTGTGTGTGTGTGTGTGTGTGTGTGCGTGCGCGTGCGCACGCCCTGACCTATCCTATATTTTGGGGTATTCATTTTTTTCTGGATTAGTTTACATAGATTTATTCTCCAATAATTTACTCATAAGGATTTAACCCTAAAAACAAAGGCACTTTAAGTGAACTATACTAGAGTTGTTCCAATATCTATACCAGTATCGGAAATGCCTTCGTGCTGCCTAAAAAGCCTAATGCTGCATTGTAAACTACCAAACAAGCACCATCTCTCTCTTTCTGTGCCTTTTTAATGACAGAGCTGCCCCAAACACACACACACACACGCACACACATGCACACGCGCGCACTCGCACACACTGGCAGCTCACAGTCTGATTCACAATCTTATATCTGATGAGTTCTGTTTTCTGTCCAAAGCTTTGCTCAGCTTTCTTCTGTCTCCAGAGCATCTCTGAGGAATTAGCTGTAGCCATAGAGATGCCAGGCATGCGTATGGAAGTTATATTCTACTGTATGACTCTCATATGTATCCTGTTAAGTTTATTAGACGGATACTAATAATCTGGTTAGGTTTGGTTAGGTGTAATTTAAAAAATAGCGTACTGTCCTTTGACTCACACATAATCAAATTAGTCAATGCTGCAGTTATTTACAATAATTTAATTCTGCCACTAAGCCACACACTTTCTTTATAAAGAGGTACATGAAGCAGCAGCTGTGTGACGAAGGCATACATATATATCAGTGTGTTGATGGAAATATTTGTAGGAAAACTGTGACATGATGTTTTGCTTTGTTTCTTACTGGTCAAGCAGAGGCATGACTGTGAGTGTTTGTCTAATTGATCACCTTTTTTTTTTCTTGTCCAACTGTTCTTCATCTCACCAGCTATTGTGTCAAAAAAAATATTAATAATTGTACAATAATAATCAACCTGCTTTGAGGCTGAATAACATTTAACACACTATGTTCCCCAATATGTTCATTTAGAATATTGTGTGGTACTGAAATGCTCTGTCAGAAGTATGTTTTGCTCTGTATTGGGTTGTCAGTGTGTTGTTCAGCCCCAAATGTCACTTCAGAACACAGGATCAAAACGTTAGTCAGATAATCAGATACACATTTCAGTACTTGCACGTCTCAATTTGCCTGATTCCTAATCCAAGTCCTATTATGCAAATCATGTCCAAAATTCAGAATTCAGATCGTGTGTTTTGACAATCTCTACAGCATAATAATCCTGTGCTCTGAAATAAACCTTGCTCAAATAACTACATCCCCCCTTCCCCTTATCTATATTTCCCTCTCCCTATATTAACTTACAGGTTCCTCTCCCTTAACAGCACAATGATCAAATATTCTTCTCTCTTTGTTTTTTTTTTATTTAAATTTCACCTATTTTGTTCATTTGTTTGATTTTGTTTTCTGTCTAATTTTTTTTTTTATTTGCTTTTCCCTCCTTTCTTTTTTTCATGTTATTTTTGTTTATCTATTTTTTTTCTTTTTCTTTTCTGTTTGTTTCCTCCCTTCCTTTAGATCGTAATGTCTCACTTGCTTATAGCTAAAAGGTAAGCCTGGTCACATGATTGACTCGCCCCGTTCTGATTGGCTCTTCCAACTGACATTTCAGCCTAACCTCTGCTTTCCTTGATTCCTCCACCATATCGTGTTTTCTTGATTTGTCTGTTTTCTCCTCTGTGTTTTCCACAGTTTAAGCAGGTCTGCATGGGTTTCTAGTTGTCAACTAATTAAAAGGAAGTGTCATTTTCATCTAATCTGCAGGTGTTGTTTGGTATGACTCATTATGGTTTGCTAGTTATGAGATTAAGAGAGGAGTCATTTTCTTTTCTTTTTCTTTTTTGAGCTCAGAAATTAGCTCGATTTCATTATGTAACTTTTAAAGGTCCTATGACATGCTGCTTTTTGGATGCTTTTATATAGGCCTTAGTGGTCCCCTAATACTGTATCTGAAGTCTCTTTCCTGAAATTCAGCCTTGGTGCAGAATTACAGCCACTGGAGCTAGTCCCACAATGAGCTTTCTTTAGTATGTGCCATTTCTGGGTCTGTAGCTTTAAATGCTATTGAGGAGGAGAGAGGGGGGGGCAAGGTGGAGGGTGGGGGTGTGGCCTTGACCAACTGCCACTTTGCTCGTTTGAAAGCCATGATGTCTCGCTCTCTTTCTCATGGGCGG
>CM042333.1:12445102-12450102 GCA_023566125.1 Zingel zingel | reverse complement strand
CCATCACGGGTGACTGTAGAATTTGACTTAACCTAAGCATCATGCTTTGTCACCCAGTTGTACTCTCAAAAACACATGTAATAGTATTTTTAACTGTATTACACTGTAGCTTTATTTTGAAAATGCTCACAGCTGCTGAATTTAGCCTTGGCTTTGTTCTAAAAAAAAATAATTCAGAAACCAGTTAAATCAGTGCTGCAGCGTGCTGATCTTTGCCACAGTAGAAACCGCAGAACAAGTGCAGCCTAAGCAGTGCAGTATTAGTTCATAATAATCTGTGCCATGTTAGAAATTGCACAAACTCCAGTGTAACCGTAACTGCTAAAAAAAAAAAGCTTAACTGTGCCACATTATACACCGTTGTTTTTGGAGAGCTCGTTCAGTGAGATCAAACTGCAGAACAGAGAGAGGTTGAACGTTGCTTTGGGGAATCTGTATATTTGTACTATAGTCAGACCATGTGTGTACAGACAAAATTATGAGTTTTGATATTTAAAAAAAAGAATGAATTCAGGATGATCGCACCTGTAGTGTTGCATGGAGAAAGCAAGATAAAGGTATATTTTTGTTCTCAGTATAATAGGCCTATAAACATGAGGGCAGGGGTCAGTTTGTAGTTAGTCCTCGTAAAATGTAAATAGAAATTCATTCATTTGCTAACAATAAAACAAAAACGTTGGTCATGGATGTGGACGTGGCAACGCTCTCAAGCCAAATATTTTCTCTGTTTAAATCCCCTCCTTGAACTGTTGGGGCTGAAAGCTGACCCTCTGAGTGAAGACGTGTGAGAGTCAGGGGTAAAGTAATAATGAGGGATGGATTATTTGTCTTTCATAAAGGAGAGAAATGCCCCTCCTAGAAAATGAATAACAGAAACTGATCAAAGAGAAAGCACTTGTTACATAAAGTTTTGACTTTTTTGTGCTCTTGCTGTAAAATGTGGACAAGCACTGATGCTCATTGCATTTATTTTCCTTGTTTGTTTTTTAAATTGACTGTAAAATGTGTTTTGACCCGAACAAGAATGTTGCTGTATTTTTTAAGTTCAGTGTCACTCCGTCATCTGAGGAGGAACCACATCTTTTCTTTTTGTTCCTTTTAGCTATATATATATATATATATATATATATTCTGTATATCTATATATGTATGAGTATAAATATAAATATATAGTAGATATATAATATCTATAGGGATGTGTACAGTGTGAGGATGATTGCTGTGTATATACTGTTATGTTACAATAGCTGCCAAAGCCAAACTGTGGTTTAACTTCAAACCACATATCTGCTTAAATTGGGTTGACACTACAAGATTTTATGCTTTACGTTTACGGTTTTTTACTTTTCAAAAACAGTTTTCACTTCATTCTTTAAAGTTAATTTCATCTTAGCTCAAGTTCTTTTCTTTACTGTTGATATGCATAACCTTGGTACCACAGCCAGATTGGGCCCAGAGTCTTTTGTGGCAGGTTTGGCTGTTATTGGTGATACATTTTCACCACCTTAATGGTGGTGGAAGGACGAAAAGCAAAAGTGTATAAAGGTGAGATACTGAGCTGAGGCCAAAGAGGGGGCAGAAAGGAAAGAGATGTCAACTTATCATCACTTAACATGTAGATATGAATGGGTTTTGTGCTGCTACTTTTTTCTTTTCTTTTTAAACACCGCTCTTATATTTAGACTCATCCCCAGTTCTATTCCTGGATGGAGGGGATCCGCATGTAATCACAATCCAGAAAATGTAACACTACCATTTATGTATTTAACATCCTCGTTTTAGCACTCCCATGAGTTTACCTCAACTCAAATAAAACTGACATAGTTTGAAATTGGCTTACATTGTTTATGTATTTCAGGGTTTTCTTTATAAATGGTCTCAGCTGCGGTTATCAGGATTAAACCTTCCATTTATTTTACATGATGGCTTGTTTTCCGCATGTTTCAATTAATTTTTGTCCCCCATGGCCTGATCCCTGGTAAAGAAAACATACGTACATAAAAGGTCTTTATTTGAAAATATAGATCTGAGTTAAAGGTTTTGCATTATGCGTCACTGCTTAAAGTTTGTGTATTCACAACTGTATTTTCTGTTACTGTTTTATTTTTATTTTTTATTTCAGCCATAGATTCTTTGTAGAAAGGAAAGGGAATGTTAAACTTTGTTTTAACCCTCCGCGGGGTTGAAATTGTTAAAGATTTGTCAGTGTAAAATGAGATCAAATTCATGTTGTGTTACTTTGTGTGTGAACATTTGAAGTCAGATGAGATTTGAGTTGTCACTTTAAATTATTGCTGTTACAATTATTATTATTATTATTATTATTATTATAGCTGAGGTTGAAGCACCATTGATTGGTTGTGACATATGGTCTATAGTAGCCCCCCCTGCACTCTAGGACTGATCTGTACATGCTGTATGTAGAATGCAGCTAACCTGCAAGTCATTGACTGCATCTCCATTTGTTTGGTTACATCCTGTAAACACTTTGACAACCTGAACCTGTTCAGGCTACATCCTAAACTCTGTACCTTTTTATAATCTTTGGATAAAAATATCATGATTCTGCTTTTATATACATAGTTCATATTTCAAATTTGTTTTACAGATTGTAAGTACTCCTGAGGATTGGTGGACTCAGATCTTTGACTTTAGTTTAAAACCCTTATTAGCAGCAACCAAAATGTATGAAGTTACCCAAAGCCTTTCAGCATTATAAAGAATTAATATACCAAATTCCCTGAGAACTGGTCTGTCTGGATATTTTGACTCACAATTGTTAAGGTTGACGTATTTGTCAGCCTTTTTGACTCATCTGACATCTTAGTTGTCTCTGCATATCAGCCGCAGAAATGTCCCTTTATAGAAAATTTGGAACATCTGTGTCGATGAATTCTCTCAACGTGAGGCTTGTGATGGATGCAGGTTCACAAAGGTGATGTATGTAACTACTGCCTGTACATACTGCATGACACAAGTTCAGTAATAACTGCATGTGTTGATCATGTAACAGATGTATCACAACACACACACACACACATCAAACTATGTCAGACCTGTTGTATGTACACGTGTAATGTCTCTTTTGGACACAGAAAGCATGAATGTGTGATGATGGAATTTGACAATAAATGATTCATACCACTTGACTGACAGACGTGTGTGTGTGTGTGTGTGTGTGTGTGTGTGTGTGTTTTATTTACATGAATGAGTTGACAGGGCAATGCTCCCCATTAATCATACTGTCCCAACATTTATTGACAATAATTTAGTATAGATTTCACATTCAACTTCAAACATATCAAAATAGGCTTCATAGAACCAACAGTTAAATTTTTAGATTTTTTTTTTTTCATGAAGGCATTTAGCAAATATTTCCACAGTAATATATAATCAATAAAGACGAAAGACACTTATTTACTAGCCGTTCTAACATTAAATGTTCCGTTTCTGTATGAAAATATTTTCTATCTAAGAAGCTTACTGGTACATTTACTATAAAAGGCATATTATGGTCTATCTGATTATTTTCTCTTTTTTTTATTGTTCACTGTACAAGAAATAGTCTTTGAAATACAGTTAGGATATTGATTCTTTCTCCAGTTCTTGGGGTAAGGAAGGTCACTTTCTCAATGTAATTACAGGTCGCTACATATTACACCAGTAAGTAATGTAACACACTAGACTCCTCCTGAGCTTCAGTATAATCTGATTACTTTGCCACAGAAGTATGTTGACCATGAGTCTAAATGTCTGCCACGTAGAGAGACTTGTGTCAATCATTGCTTCAGTATATTCAGTGTAAAATTACCCCCTCCTGCTCTAATTAATCAAAATGCCCTTTCTGTCAAACTTCAGTCAGTCCCAGTCTCAAGTTTTCACTAACTACAACAGTTGAGTTGCTGTGATTAAATGTCAAATCATTTACAGAGTGCTGGGCATAATATGATATCTCAAAATGAGAGTTGAAAGAAAGACGAACGGTGTCTGACTTATGATTGTATTACTAACTGTATACCTTCTAACAACAAATTAATAGAGAGAGATAATGGGTTTTGCTCTAAGGACTTAAATAGGAGAAATAACCCTTGTGATTAAGGGTCACTTTAATTTGCATGCAGTTAAAAAATGATATAACAATCCTGCTGTTAGTTTAAGAAATAATCTTGTCACATGTCCAAATGAATGAAATTGTCCCTTTAAAAAAAAAAGCTAGATAGTTTCACTCATTATGGTAGTATTACAATACTGCCTGTTATAAAGACTGACCAACCTGTGGAAGAATACAGAAGTGTGTTTTTGGCACATGGTGTCAGTACCCTGACAGGGTTTGTGGTTTCAGTAGGTCGTTATTTTGTTTCAGCACCTTGGACAGTTCCATGGACGGTTCCATTTTTACTGACAGCGTTATATACTGTCGGCTGTATAAGTATGCAAAGTTCTGTCAACATTTTCTCTTGACTGCATCAGTTCCATGACCATGGACAAGGTTTGCAAGGTTTGTTCTGGTGTTAGTATGTCATATGTGGACCTTTTTTTGGAAACAATTTAGAAGTTCAGATGCTTACTCACCTTTACACAAAAGGCATATAGTGACTCAACCGTAATTCACATCCTGTAACACACAGTCATACACGTTTTGCTTTTTGACTATAGCTGAAAAACAGGCCTCAATCCCAATTTACAATTTACAACAGTTAATAGGTTATCCGTAGTAACAATCAATGACTAATCTTTTTTTTTTTTTTTTTTTTTTTTTTTTTTTTTTTAAATAAGCTGTTGGCTTGTTTGACTGTATCTGTATATCTCGCGCGCGTTTTACGGTCGCACCGTCATCTGCAGCAGCATCACATGCCGGTTCTCTGTGGGATGAGATTTGTTGATGTGTCTCGCGAGCCCCGGGGAGCTGAAGAATGTGGACGGACAGTGCTTGCACGTGAAGATTTGCTGCTGCTCGCGTTCCCTCGTGTCGCTCTCGTCTCCTTGCGCGTGGAAGACGT